>JAEQBH010004025.1:0-420142 GCA_016808115.1 Tetrastigma voinierianum | reverse complement strand
AAAGTTTAAATATTTACATTTTTACTTTACTTAATGTATTTTTTAAATGTTTTTTATACATATAATTTATGATCAAATCGAAACACTCATTATTCATTTCATTTCATGATAATTAAATAAAAGCATATGTGTTTTTAAATTTTTATTGTAAAATCTATTATATCAAAAATTTGATAAATTTTAAAGTTTGACATTTTTTTTTAGAAAAAATAAACAATTATTTAATCTTATTGTTTATCATGCTTAACTCATGTAGTAAATTGCTCAATGTTTCAAAGATACATGACAAAAGAAGTGAGAGCTTCAAAGTCAGAGTGCAGAGACTCATTACTACATTGTAAATTAATGTTTTATGATAAAAGAAAGATTATTATTGGGTTTATTTTTTAATTTATTTCGGGGCTTTCAAAACACGCTTGCAAGGCGAGAGAAATTTTAATTATGAAATAGCTTTACTCCAAACCCTATGATTTTAATTGCTTCCTTATTTCAAAGGTTAAAGAGTAACTTTACCTTTGGCCCTAAACATACCCGCGTAGTCAAACAAGTCAAAATCCAGTTAAGGAACTTCCTCGTTTGTGATTCCTCACCCGTAAGTCTTTCCCATTATGTAGACCGACGCTCAAACATGTGATACGCGAATCTTAAAACAAGAATTTCAATAAAACAAAATTTCCAACAAGATTTCACTCACGTTGAAATATTCATTAATTGAACTACTAACCAAGAAAGGGATTTTAGCTATTGTTTTATGCATTCAAAAATTTCAAAGCGATGTTTTCAACAAAAATTTATTTTAAGAGTTGACGGTAAAAGTCAAGAAAAGCATTTTACAAAAAGATGTTTCAAAATTTAGTTTCAAAATGCATTTTTGCCGATGGCAAGTTATTTTATCTCGTCGATTTTGAAATCAATCTTATCAAAGGATCTTCAAACGCTTTAATTCGATTTCATCGAATTTTTACAGCAAAAATGAAGAGCAAAGTTCGCATCCCATCAAACTCCATCAAAGGCCTCTTATGCAATGGTACAAAAGGCCTCAAACTTCAAATCTCCTCAAACTCAAATCGCTGTCTTGGGGAAATCTCTCAACCCTTCTTTCCAAACACCTACTCCAAAATTCCGCTACTCAAACAAAAGAACAAAATTGTTATCGCAAATTTTAGAACCGATCATATATCGCTTTCAGCAGATTGAAATCAAAAGATTTTTCAAATGAAAAGTATTTCAATTCAAATGAAATACTAAAACTCCGTGAGATTCTACGAATTTATACTGTGAGATACTGAAGTTCGTACAAATTTCTCATCATGAACCCCGAGGGTAATGATATCGCTTACTCAAACGAAAATTTTAGCGTCTTAAATGAAAGACGGGTCAAAATATTTTTACTCATAAAAGATTTTATGAACATTTTGATCCTCAAACTTTTGATTTTTTATGATTACAAAACGCTATGACTACATGCTTGTGACGCGCCAAAACTCATTCTCGCTTTTAACCTGAATTTAAAAATGTTCAAAAATCTTCCGTAAAGAAATAAAATCTTGGACTTGATTTATTTATTTGACTTCTACTCCTTTTATAAATTCAAAAAGAATTTCTTGATTTTTATATTTAGTTTTTAATCCTTTATCATCAACCTGAAAAGGATAAAATCGTGTTAGAAACGGAGTTCCTAGTACAATTTGATGGCTTATATTTTTGACTAGTAAGAACGAAGTTTTAATACAAATACCATTTTTGCAAATATGACCTTGTGGTATTTTGTTATGAACCTTCAAAGGATCACTACTAGCTGTTGATAATTTTTGAGAAGTTTTTACAAAATATACAAGAGGGGAATCAATCCTTCCCCGTATACAATTTAAATCAGCTCCTTCGAAATAATCAAAGCAATTAAACCGCTTGTAATTATGCTGATTTTTAAAGTTATTTTTGTATACATCTTTGCTTTTGTACAATAGTCATACTATGTACAAAAGTTTCAACTTTTCATTCGCTTCTTCTGTTAATTCTTCTTTGATTTCTAAATCATATTCTTTTCTCCTAAGTTTCGAAAGTAATGCCCTTTTAACTCGATTTATTTGAATTTTCATTTGTTTTACTTCTTCTTGTAAATCTTGTAAAGTTGCAGGTTCATGTTTTTGATAATTTTGAATTATATCTTTCATTTGATAAAGATTTGATAAGTTTATTTTGGGTTTAGGTTTTTTAAGCTGTTGCTCTAAAATTTTTCTTATGTATGTTGCTTTGGTTTTTTTGTCTTCAATTTTGTCTATCATTTCTATTAATAATTCTTGTTCAGCAGTTATCATGTTTACTTGACATAAACAATTTTCTATTTTTTCAATTTCTTTTTCATTTTCAGAATTTGTTTGAGATTTATCAGTTCCAGAAGATGAAGTATTATTCTCAGAGTAATATTATTCTTCATTATCTGATAAAATATTCACTTTGTTTTTACAATTAGTACACATGTCCTTTGACCACATTTAAAGCATCCGAATTTCTTTTCTTAAGGACACGTTTTTTTATTTTGTTTATTCTCGTGTATGGATTTAAATTTTTACATGAGAGGTCTCAAAAGCTAGAGCAGTAAGAGAGACTCATTACTACATTGTAAATTAAATGTTTAGTTATAGAAAGAGTACTTAGATGGCACTGTCTTTAGCTTATTTCTTGAAGCCAAATTTCACTGTTTGTTTTTTTTCATTTTTGTTATCTTATTTAAGAATTTTAAAATTTATTTTGATTTATAAAACTGTAAAAATATTTAGATTTTTGAATAGAAAAAGACATAATTTATAATTTGTATAAAATATTTTAAAATCAACATAGAATATTTCAATACATTAAAAACAATAATTTTTTTCATCAATCTATTATTTTTAAAATTATATATCGTATTTTATTTATATAAAATAAACAAATAAAATAATTATTTTTTGTAATAATAACAATAATCAATTATCCATCATAATAAATTTATAATTTTAATTTTTTGTAAATATATTAATATGCTATACATATATTATACAAATATTTTTTTATTTTATCATAATAATAAAGTCGATTAGATGAAAATGTCAAAATTTTGAAAATCTAATAATTCATTAATTATTTAACTCATTTTGACAAAAAATGCCTTCATTATTTTCTTTCTTATAAATGAAACTTTTTTTCAAATATATATGTAACATAAAATGACAAGGGTATTTTGTTCATCATGAGTCAGCTTTTCATGAAAAATATGAAAACATACCTTGAGTTATTTCTAGAAATATTTTAACTAAATATTTATATTATTTAAAAAAACAAAGTTATATCATTGTTACATAAACAAAAACAAGCACTCACTTAACCTATTATTTTTAAATATATTTAAGATGTTAATTTTAAGCATATAAAAAACAAAAAACATAATACTTAATATAAATATAATATTAAAAAAATAAATGATTTAATACATAATATTATTAATTATTATTCAGTATTCAACTAAATAAAAATTATATTCAGACAAGAAAAACAAGATCAGAATTGTTTTTGCCTGGATTGTGAAACTAAAAGAACTTAATCAGATAAATAATTTTTAGAACAAAGGTTATATTAAGAACGCTATAAAAAGAAAAACAATAACCCACTAATTCTCAACTTGAATTCAATTTCGGTTTAGATTTTAAGTAATAATGAAAAACAAAACAATCTTACCAATTTTCAAACTTGAATTCACCCCTGCTGAGATTTTTAACTATTTGGCCACTAATACACCTCAACTAATCGCAGATATATCTTTACACATTATGACACCTAAATCGTGCTAGATTCAATCATCGTCTGAATAACTCGATTAATATTTTTATATTATTATTATTAGTGCATTTTTATTTAAAATTACATTATAAATATATTGGTTTATTTTATTTATTAATATTATTATACCGAGATTTAATTTTATAATTAATTAAAATTTGATATAAATATGCGAAGATTCAAATAAAAAAGCATTGTTCACAGATGAACGGCTGTGATGCGTATAACCAGAGGCCCACTAAAGACAAGATGGAAGTCTGACAACGTGGAGAACCACCGATAATCTAATTCCCCAAATCTCCTGCATCGTAGACAGCCAATCAGCTGCCACCTGGAAACGCACCCACAAGGCCACAACACTTTGAGATCCCCACCCGAACCTCAGCCTCGGTACCCAGAACCTTAGCCTCGGCCCGAACCACAGTTTTGTTCTACAGTTCGTTGAAAATTCCGCACTATTTCGATCACTTTATCTTCTTCAACACTCCTTTCGTTCTTCTTATCGCTGTGTCTGGAGAGATTCAACCCCAACAGCAGTGACGGAAGGATCGATTTCGAGATTTGACGAAGGTGTCGCAACGCCACTGTGTTGCGCCTTTTTTTTCCATCTTCTGAAACCCTAATTTTCTCAGTGAGCACCATTTGCATCCAAGGCGAGAATTAGGGTTACGGTCGGTTATGGTCCTGATGTATGAGGGTTGGGCAGTTTCATCTGTGCCCGCGTTCGCGCCTTGCATTGTTCAATCATTAGTTCCAAGTTAGGAATTGTGGAATTTGGGTTTCGATCTTGTTAACATCGGATGAAATTTGGGTGTTTGGGATGAATGCACCACTGAGATGATATGCGATTCTAGTCTGTCAGGAAGATGAGAAAATGGAGGAAAGGAAAAAGTTTGAGTTTTGGGGTTTATGCTGCCTTTCGTGCTTATGGGACAGGAAGTATGGGTCAACTAAGCCAAATGGATGTATGATGAATGAGTTGGGCAGCTGTTTCGTCCGTAAAGGGTTTTATGCTTCTGGGGTCCTAATCAATGTGAAATTTGAGTTTCAAAATTGTAGCTTCTTTTATCGTCTTTCTGTCCTCTAGAGCCATGGGCTTAGGTTTTCATGTCAGATTTGTGGCAGCTTATTCATTTTATCCATAGGAGTATATTATTTTTGTTGGCTGGTGTTTGGATTTGCGTGGATTTTGAAGTTCAATTACTTGGCATAGATACATTGGTGGCTCTCTAATGCGTTTGCTTGAATGTGAGAGCATTGGATTCTACTTATCGCCTCTTTTTTTGATAGGTAAGGCAAAGAATTCATTTAACACAAAAAATCGCCTCTTCTATTTTTATATCTGGCTTGCCTTCAAGCAGGCCTCTCCACTTTATTCATGCGCATTTGATGATGCAACTTTTGTTGTTGTTGTTGTTGTTATTATCATATTATTTATATCATTATTATCATTGTTCAAATTTTTTAGCACTTGTCAATGATATCTGATTTCGTTGTTTGAATTGATTTACCTTTTTGTGATAAATTGATACTCAACCGGAGTTGCTAATTTACCAACTCATTGATTAACATTCAATGCTTCTTCTCTGAACCATCCCATCTCCAATTTTGCATACTTTTTCTGTTTAGCGTGACAAATAATGTATCTCTATTGAAACAAAATAGCATTTCATGGTGGAAGAAAAAGAAAATTTTGGGATTGAAAGGAATGAGTTCAAGAAAATTGATTTGAAGTATGCATATGAATTTCAGTTCTACCATATAGAAGGAGAAAATTCTACACAATATTAGTAGAAATTCCAGCAAGGACAAATAGCGCTATACTTCAAAAAGAAGTTTATTCTTATTGTGACAATACAATATTCTAGACATGGTGGTGAGATGGATTGAGGAATTTGATGTAATTTTTTCCACATCATTTTTCCCTGGATAGGTAAGGAGTAGAGATTGTATTAACTGTGAAATAACACTGAAAAGCTATACATGATGTACACAAAGAAGCCAAAGGCAAGAAAAGGGGATAAAAAAGGCAACAATGCACAAAAGCCTGTGCCTGTGCCCTATCTAGAGCTTAACCATCCACTGATTCCAACACGACAAAGAACCACTTTAACCCAAAATACATTTCACGTCATGCAAATGGCATGCCCTGCAATGGGCAATAGCAGGACTCAATTGCTTTTGGCTTTAATATACAAAAAGAGAGTTAGTTATGAGAAAACTATCAGATGAGAGATGTATAATTAATGGCATATGGAAATTGAAAGTCATATTGTATATTGTATATTGAACACATGCTCATATGACACTGTGCATTTAGTTGTAATGTCCTCATAAGGGATACCAAGCCTTCCTCGGGCATTTAAACGGTGGTGTAGGGTAGAGGAGAGGGCAGATGAGGGTTTGCTTCTCTTATGATTAGATAATCTCACATCAAGGTGGATTTCCTGTAATTCAGGCAAACATAGATGATATGGAACCTGATATACATGGCAAAAAAGAAAGATGGAAAGGCTCCATGTCTCCCTTAGCGAAGGTACAGATTTTAAGGTTCATTAAAATCTTTCTCTCCATGTTGAACTAGACCATCTGTTTATTCTTTGATAACTATATCCTGTATAATCCTCGAGTCCTACAATGAAAATAGAAGTCTGATAAAAATGCATAACACAACTTCGTTGATCTACAGGACGAGTGGACACCCCCCAAAAAGAAAAGAAGTCCCGGATGCTTAAAGAAACCATCATCATCATAACCTAGATTTAATGAAAAGCCCTTGCATTGATAAAAAAAAAAGGCCCTGTTGATTTAGTTTTCATCAAATGACAATTTATAGGGTCGCGTCTATCCAAGTTTTCTAGGCTTGAGATAATTCAAGCAAGTAGGGTTAATGTCTACTTGCTTTTTTTTTTTTTTTTAACTTATCAAAAAAAAAAAAAAAAAAAAACTAGTAGACATTAACTCTATGCATAAACAATTCCAAAGGAAGTTGATGCGAGACCTGGCAGAGCTGTAAAGGTTCCCAAAGCTTACTAACTTCACCGGTTCACCAGATTTTCCCACACTAGTCTTGCATCGAATCCATAATAATATACTCCACAAATCTTCTACTGGAATCAGAACGATTAACAAAAAAAGTGCTACACTGGGATTCTGGATTTGACCATGATCATTTAAGTGTTCATTCCCAGGCTCTCCTTCTGTCAGAATTCCTTTTTCCAGAGTCGTTTAAAGATAAAAGGCTGGAGATTAGGTACTTGCCCGTTAGTAACATTTACAATCTCTTGTCCATACTGGTAAAATGTTGAGTTTTCCTGAAATTTAAAAAAAAAGAAAGTTTATCGCTTATTATATCCTCTGTAAATAGCACAATAAGAAGATTTCTTTTGGTTCCCTTTGCATATTGGTATTCAACTTAAACTAACAAGACTTCATTTGTTCACAATATATCAGTAAATGGACCTTGTCAGGGATAAGTAATCTAGAACCTCCTACCTCCTGCACCAAATCCTTTTCCACTTGAGCCATATGTATTGCAAATGACTGGTCATGCCTTGGAAGAAATTTGTTTTGTGATTTTTTGATAACCTAGGAACCTTCTATAGCCAAGCCTTTAGAAATCTCCATATGCCAATGATGCCTAGCTCAAGTGGTTATGGCTAGGCAGGGGCATAGTGAGTGAGGGGACCAGGTTCAACCCGGAGGGGACAAATTTTAATACCAAAAAAAAAGGAAAAAGAAAGAAACTTCCATGATTCAAACTTTATGTTAACTGTGCCCTGCAGCAACCAGTGCCAGGTCAATCAAGGTATCATTGTGGCTTTAAATTCCAAGCTAATTATGTGTCTTTTATTGGATCATGTTCCTTAGCATTTTACTGAGTAACTGGGCTACCTTGGTGGTGTTTTTGTGATCTATTGCTCACTGCTGGTAAAGTAAGTCATTTGAGTTTGACTTATTCAAGGTAGGAGCAAAATTGGAGAACCTATTCCACTTTTCCAAGGGAGGAATCAGGAAAATTTTACTTCTTTCCACCCCATTATAGCCAATGAGAAAAAATCTATGTTTTTTTTTTTGTTTCTTGTATTAGTGGTTAGTAATTGGCCCTTTTTACACATTTTTTGCCACCTATCTCTGTATACATCTTGTATGCCCTTTCTTTAGCTTCCAATAATTATCTTTATTTATGAAGCTGAAAAGATATTTATCAAGACATAAAGTGGGTTTGCATGTTGGAATGAAAAATACCCAAAAGAAAGTGGGGAAAAAGGAAAGATCAAGGTTAGAGCTTTGTTCATTCTTGGTAACGTAAAAAGGTCCTTTTTGTAACAGGAGTTTGGGGCTTGGAAAAGAGCCAAGTTGTTTTGCCATGTTGATGGAAGTGTAGGCAGGTTGGTTTTGAAAGGAAACGGATAAAATCGCTGAGCAATATTTCTTATCCTTTGTTTGAAGTTGCTACCTTAATTGGATTTCAATGATGATCGGAAGGATGCCAGGTTTCATTGGGAGGTTGGTATATAGAGGGGCAAAAATTATTTAATTTGTGAAATTGGTTAAGATGGTTTTAGGCAGCAAAAGAGCTTGCTTAAGAGTTTATATGTCTTATTGGTGGACATGCACTTGTGAAGCAGCATCTCTCAGACGCCTCCAGGCTCCCAAGAAGGTTTGATAAGTATTCATATAAAGAGGAGCAATGCATGGAAATCTAGACCACACTGTCCGGCCAAAAAGCGTAGGTGGGTTGGTCCTTTCTGTTTTATCTGGCTAATCAGCCTGGTTTTTGATTAAAACAGTGCTGAACTGGCTGCAGGATGGCTGGACTCCAGTCAGGTTTTTCTTCCAAAGCTGGATCTCCTCCACTTTTATGAATTCATGTTAGACCTGAGCTTAACTGAAGCCCTGGCGTAAAAAGTTTTCAGCTTCAGTCATCATGCCAACATTGCTTTTGATAAAGAAGTTGTCTCAATCAATATATACCTTTGAAAATTAAAATTTTATGTTGTTGTTAGATGATAAATGTACTAATAGTATAAATAAACAAATTTAGTAATTTAAGATGGGTAGAATAGCAAAATATATAATTTTGGAATAGTTGAGGTTAAATAATGCAATTTTATTTATTTTCTGATATAAGTTTTCAATGTTTTCATACTGAACTGGTGTTTTTTTGATATCTATAATCAATCCGTTATGAAATCGTTGTTAGGCCATGATTCATTGATTAGATGTGGTATCCAACTATATTTTCCATAGATGATGTCAGGCTATGATCATATAATTTATTTGTTATTTGGTGACTTGCTAAAAATAAATTATCAAAAGACCAGCGGGATCTATTTTGTCATTCCTTGATTCTATATTGAAGCTCCATGGTTCAATTTGTTTCCAGCAATGCTAATTTTTGCTAACACAAGTGAGATCCCACCTCAGAAAGTGATAGACCTAATTAAGTGTTTAAATTCCTTTGCTTCTCCTAACAGTGGATCAAGTAGCTTACCCCTAGCTGTAGGTTTCAACCCAACAAAATTTGGCCAAAAAAAATATGATCCTGTTTGTTTTGTTAAAACCATCTGGTTCAGATGGTTAGCTGGTTCGCTGGCTGCCATCATAAAATAATATACGTATGACATGCTGAAATCTGCTTTATTGTTGTTTGAACCCACTGGGCTCAATTAGTGAACCATGACTTGGTGGCATTCTCAGTTTAATGCCTGCCATTTATGAGAACATCAGAGAAGAGAAGAAGCCCCGAGACTTCAATAGTGGCAAGGTATTGGCCCAGACCCCTGCATGCCTCGCTCTACCAATGTACATACCAAAGAGCAAAAATGTCAGGAGACTGAATGTAATGTAATCGGATTATAATTTTTTTTTGATAGGTAAGAAAATATATTAAAAGGAAAGCTTAAAAGGGCGCCCAAGGAACAAAAGAGAGAAACTTTGCCTTTACAAAACCAACAAAAACATATAATCTGATTATGCACAACAGATTAAAGATAAAAAGCAACTTGGAAATGGAAGCATATGGTACAACATCAATCTACCCTGTGAAAATGATGTACTGGAGCCACAAGATCACTTGTATAAAAGATTTACCGAGGGCAACAGTTTGTGCTAAAGCTATGGAGAATGAGACTTGTAACCTTTCTAGTGTTTCGTTCTATTGATCCAATAGTGTTAGCCAGGAATGAGAGACCATTGTATATCAGAGGAAGCCGTGCCAAAAGCAAAGGGAAAAGGTGTGTGCATATTTTTTGGAGGAAAAAAGAAAAGGGGGTTGAGGGATTTTGAGTTGATGGTTTACTTGTCATTCAGCTCTCTAAAGACTTTCTGTTTGTGTGCCCCTTTAATAGCGTTCAAAATGATGATGAAATATAGTTCAAAACTCCAAAGTTTTAGTATGGAAAACATTCACTGGTTGAAAATTTAAGATTTTGAAAATGCAAAATAAGAATGATATAAAAGGACAAATTTTTCTCTTTCAAATCAGTCCAATTTTTCAGTGATCATAGAATGTTATCGCACTCCCAGTGGTTTGATATCACTTTTTTGTTTATAAATGCGTGACTGTATGACATAGTTTATCACCTTATCTAGTTTTTTATTGATACAGTGAACTGATTATTATTCAAGATGATGTATTTTGGAGGGATGGTATTATGGGTTAAATGATTCTTAAATGTGCAGTGAAAAGAGGTGTGCCGAGAACATGATTGTATTTCTAATAAACACATGCTGCTGAACTTCGTGATGTTGTCCCTGATGGAACTGGAAAAATGTAAGCTTTGAATTTTATTATATTTGTTTTAGGTAGTCTTTTTTCTTTCACAGTTAGCGCCGAAATTCAGGCTGATTATCTATGCTCTTGGCAACGGTTGGAGATAGGGTCCACAATTTTAAAAGACAGTTCTGTCCCCAGGGCTACACTATCTATGCTGTGGACGGAATTGGCCGGGTCTAAATAACAACTTGGTTAAAACCAAAGGCAGATCGGGTACACTCAGCCTAATCCAAAGAACTATAGTGTGCAACAAACATGGCATCGATTATTAGATATCTTAATCTGTTGGTTTTTAATGGTTTGTAATATTTCCATAAAGCATCCCATTTGAAATGAGGTATTTTACTTCTCATTATTGAGACTAAAGGTCTCATGGTTTTGCAATGTATATTTCAAGTGTTTTTTTGAATACTTATTCTCTGATGCTGGATTTTAAGAATTGCTTGCATTTACTTTTGGCAACAGCAGATTCTGAGAGAGTGACATGGCAGCCTGCCTTCGAGGCCATGGTTTAAACTTTGCACAATCAACTTCCTGGAGGTCTGACCTTGTCAAAAGTCAGCCTCAGAATCAACAGCCAACCTGAATTATGGTACTTCTCATTTGGCCATACCGCTTTCAGACAAGGCAGAATGAAGCAAACTTTGGGAGGATCCAGAATCTGATCGCATAGTCTAACATCAGAGGTTAATCTAGTTTTGAATCACAGAGAATGGTCCTGAACATCATAGGAAAAATTCAGTTATGTTGGAAAACTACTGAATCTCCTGTTAATTTTGATTTTCTTGGTGGTCAGCCACAGATGGTCGGTCAGCACCCCAGGCATGCTGCACCTTTATAAAACTGGGTTTAACACATAAAGCCCAGCAACAAGTGATATCAAACAAATTCAAGAACTTCAGAGACAGCAACAAATTCAGCAACAAGAAACAAGGCAACATAATTCGATAAACCAAATTCCTTCCTTTTCTAACCCGTCCCCTGGAAACCATTCACCTGTCATGATTAACGGAGCTTCCATCCCTGATGCATCTAATTATTCATGGCATCCTGAGTTAATGGCAGGCAACGCAAACTGGATCCAGCGTGGCATCACCTGTAATCCAGGGATCTCTAATGGACTCTTGCTTTCCTGATCAAGGTCAGGCACTCCGCTTGATGGGTTTGGCTTTCAACAGGCTGACTGGGTCTGTGCTGGGGCTCCTGCTTCAACACAAGAGGTACTTCGGGACAATATTCCCATATAAAGTGGATAGGCAGCAATGCAGCAAACTCCATCTGCAGTAATTCATTTCCAAGCAATCAATATGTTGTGCTCCAGATCAACCCGAATTTGCAGACTGCATTTGGTTTCTAAGCAGAGTTTCAGGGAAACGTTTGGGCAGGCCCCAGGTCAGAATCTTTCTGAAGTGGTGGTGCTGTTTTGGAAAATTTACAGCAATTGAACTCCCAGCAAAGAAATGCATCTTTGCAGGAATTCCATGGAAGGCAAAATCTTGCTGGTTCATCCGAAATGTCACAAGAGAAAACAGTGATGCAGGTTGTTTCAGGCTCAGACTTCAGCTGGTCTTGATCCAACTGAAGAAAAGTTTTTATACGGTACCGATGACAGTATTTGGGATGCCTTTGGCAAGGCCTCCAACATGGGCACAGAGCCAAGTCTGCTGGATGGTACAGACATTGAGGAGCATTTCCTTCCCATGCACAGTGGAAGTTGGAGTGTTTATATAGTCCGCTGTAGCGAAACTTCTAGTGAAAGAGCTATGGAAGAGGAGGCCGTATTTTTTCAGAGCATTGAGCATCCCTTACTGGGAACCCTTGAAGTCAGAGATTCATGATGAGGCAAAAAGCAAACAGGTTGACTGATAACTGCAGGCTGCCTCTTCATTGGAAGTTCTAAACCTTTTAGTTTACTAAATGATACAATAAGGGCTACTACTTATAGTAACCTCCCTGGAGTTCAGCAATCTGACTCAAATTTCTAATGAAGAGAACGAGGTTGCAGATAAATTCTTCTCTCTATAGATCCATACAGCATTCTTCTGGAGAAGGAAGCAAGGGCTAGATCAACTCTCCACAAAAAGACTGTTGGGTGAAGGTCAAATTTGATAAAGTGTCGTTCTTCCGATGCAGGTCCAAACTTGAAGAGAGTTTCAGGACCTTGGGTCCATCAACAGAGCATGTCGTCGTACAGTACAGGTGGCCAACCCTGCAATAAACCAAATGGTTGGAATTTTATTGAGTCTGGAGCACCTGGTGGGGATGCTACAACAGCTCATGAAAACGAAAACTTAAGGCACCATTCTCAGAGTAATGATCTTAACAGAGCCATGCATGGTTCTGGTACATGGAAAGCTGATTCCCTTCCTAATTCAACTGTTGAATTGGAGAATGTAAAGTCTGGCACTGCAATTTCACAGGTCAATAGAGAAGATTCCCATCAGATATTGTTGCTGCAAAGTACTAAGTTTTTGAAGTTCTGAAATACTTACCAGGAAGCTAGCCATCAGCTTTCAAATAGTCAACATGATTATTGAAACATGTTGCTTCTCCTAGAACTCTAAAGGAAATGAAGGCTTAGGAAACAACAGCATCATCTAAATAAGGGCCCTTCAGTTTTGAGCCTTCAGTGAATAGCTCTACCAAGGGAGCAGTTGAAATGCATGAGATGGAGAACTGTGATAAAAAAGAGAACTCCAGTGATGTCTATCGCTCTAACTTATCCCATCGTGCTTCCTCTGGTGGTTTGAGGGAAAATGTTTGGTTAGATGCAAATGAATCACGTTCTTTGCCAGGGGCCAAACAAAAGTTGTCCGGTCAGGTTGTTAGAAAAACTCCCCGATTTCAGTATCATCCAATGGGAAATTTGGAAGTGGATATAGAGCCGTCTTATGAAGCAAAGCATGTTTCACATGCACAGCCCATGTCTCAGCAGGTTCCCCGGGGATTAAAAAGTCATGAACAAGGATATTCTGGACCATCAAAAATTTGTAGTCAATTTCCTAAAGATTCAAATGAAATGGATAAGGTATGGCTATGATTTGCTATATTAGGTGAAAATTTTGATGTCGTTATCTTTTCAAATTCTATCAAATTCAGAAAGTCTTGATATTCTTCTATTAACTGGGTCTATTGCCTGAGTTTCATCAGGGAGAAACAAGAGTAGCAGATGAGGTAGCTTCTAGGGGCGTGTTTTCTGGTTCTATGCCTAATATGCCTGTTTCTTCTGAGAGATCAGCTGGTATCTATGTCCAAAACAAGACTGCTCAATCGAGGTAGTTTTTTTTTTCTTTTGATCGCAGCATAATGTGATATTAAAAAAAGAGATGCTAATCGCTTGTTATACCGTGAATCGAGGTAGCTTATTATTATACCGCTTGTTGCCAATCCTTTCTTTCCCCTTCTTGCTTAAGGCTTAATTGTGCTTTTTGTGAATGTCCACAGTAATCTATTTTACAGTGTATAAATTTGAGATATTTTGATTATCTGAAGCACTTTTTTGTGATTAATTTCAAATCTGACTACTACTAAGGTGGAGTTTTTTTTTGTTGAATGGAAGATGCCATATTTTTTTGCTTTTTCTATTTAGCTGAACATTACCTGTTGATACCAACATAACTAAAATGAACCTATTGATAACACTTTCACTTTAGTTACATTGGTAAATATTAATAGACTACTTAACTCGATAGAAAAATGTCAGCTATTTTAATTTTCCTATTCAGCTAAAAAACAAATACTACCTAAGCCTAGTCTCTAACTTTTTCATAGACCTGAATTTTTATGATCCTCCAATGGGCCTTTTATACAATCACTTGCATGAGTTGTATTCCCTGACTGTTTTTCTAGCAGTCAAAATATGCTTGAACTTTCACACAAGGTGGATCAATCAAGGGATCGAGGAACAGCAGCACAGTTCGCTCCTCTTTTCAGGAGCGAAATCCACTGTCTGAGATACCAGAACCAGAAACTTCTGAGGGGTCTGTAGGTCACCTTCAGCGAAATCAGTCTTCCGCTTCTCAGGGTTTTGGTTTGCAATTGGGCCCTCCTTCTCAGCTGTTGCCTGTTCAAAACCGTTCCTTGGTTTCTCAGAGCTCCTCACAGACAGTTAATTCTTTCAATTCACATACTTCTGAGATAGGAGATAAGGGTCGTGCATGGTTGGCATCCACTGCTTCTGTTCAGTCTTACCTCCTTCCCGTGAAGACATTTCAGGGAGAGTTGAGAACAATAAATCTGCTAGTGAAGGACAAACTGAAAGTGAAGCCCACAGTCTAATATCCCAGGAAGCTTTTCTACTGCATTTACACCCGGCTTCCCTTATTCAAGGAGTCCGATCCGAATCAGCATATGATCAAAAAAAAAAAAAAAAAAAAAAAAAAAAAAAAAAAAAAAAAAAAAAAAAAAATTGAAAAAAGTTAGTGATGTTTACATCAGATCAATCTGTCAATGCATCTTTTGATAGGTTTGCTGCCTGTTCTAGAAAGGTTGATGACTCTCATGATGGAATTCCAACTAGTCAATCTGCAACTGCACCATTATCTGATTTGTCTGGCAATGCACCATATAACAACCTTGCTTCCATGTCAGACATGTCACGCTTGAGTGGTAGCACTCAATTGCATGTGAGAGGTTCGACCCAACAGACTCCTGTGTTGGAGGCTGTGCCGGTTTCACGGCCTTCTTTTTCATCTGGCACATCCCATCAGGAAGGTTTTTCAAAGGTACCTAATGCATGGACCAGTATCTCAACTCAACAATGTTTACAAGGTAAGTTGAAGTCAAGGCACCTTCCAATGTATTTATATCCCATTTTAGATCAACCAGTAATTCAGAAACAACTTCCTCCACATCACAGAAGCTGGATGATCAAGATGCCCGAAAAGGAGGGAGTGGCCCATCTGAGTTTGGAGCATATTCTTCTAAAACTCAATCCTTTGGCTCTGTGGAAGAGCAGCCAGCTACATCTGAAAACATTGACCCTGTCCAAAAGCCAATGCATGGTTCACAAGGGAAAGAATCGTTTAGTAATCATCTTTTCAGCCGTATTTTATCAAACCCTGTTGCCATGCAAAGAGATATTGAAGCTTGTGGTCGTTTCTTTAGCCAAATAATAGCTTGAAATCAGAATTTCTCATTACACTGATGCATGCGAAGGGTACTGAGATTGATCCTAAAATAGCTTGAAGAGATTTAAAGGACCAGATTGCAATCTGGACTCTCAGGGACCTCCTAAAGCTGGACAACAGTTGGCATATGGCTACAATACTGTACAGATCCATCAGTTGAATACACCTCAAAGGTCACCTGAAGATCCTAAGACACTAAGTTTTTCATCAGAGCAAATGGATAATAGGAATATAAATGCATCCTCCCACATTTACCTGGAAGCCTACTTTCCAGGATATGCTTGTGCTCTGTCGTAGTAAAGATTCTCAAACTACTCCAGTGGTAATAATTTGGTTTCTTCCAAGAGCTGAGATCCTCAGATTAACCCCAGATGGCACTTGTTTGACTGTGGCATGGAAGCTTAAAATGGCAGATGTTTCCAGTGTATGATGCACTGGAGAAATCACTCACTATAAGGGCCGCGGAGCAGCCTCACTTGTTGGTAACTTTCTGATAGCTTGCACACACAGAATTCAATAGACCAATTAAATGGTGCTTTTAATACCAGCCAGCAATGTCCAGCATGGTTCTACTCTACTTCAATGGCAAGCGAATACCTCTGGTCCTCTTCTATTGCCTCCAAATATCACTGAACAAAGTTTGGTGGTGGTGAGACCAAAGAAGGCAAGAGTGCTAAGCATGTGAGCTTCTCACCCTGGCATAAAGAGGTGACTCGCCCATGGGCTTCAGAAGATCAGGTAGTTTTCAACTTTCTACACACTGCAATATATATGTTTTTATCTCTGCTCCTTTTCAAGCAAGTAGGATTCATTTTTTGTTTGTTTTCTTTTCCAACTTAGATTGTAACCTTGACAAGTATTTTGGGCACTCAGGGTGGCTCTCTTTTTCTTTGACCATCATTTTATTAGCTAATGAATTTCTTGATTTATTTTGTATTATATTTTTTTGATCAAAGTTTACAGTTTCTAATATATGCAATATTTTATTATTTTCAGCATGGCAGAACTAGACTGGGCTCAAGCAACAAATCGATTGATTGATAAGGTATTTTTGTAGTTGAGCTGGTTTCACCTAATAATCTTTTTTAATGTTTTGCTTTTTGATTCCTCAAAGTTCTCCCCTAATGATTTTAGCCATGTGACATGAAGAAGATGAAGTTTTAGATTATTGAAGATGGTTTGCCACATGACCAAAGAGAAGGCTTATTTTCACAACACATCTTATGCAGCAATTGCTTTGCCCTCCTCCAGCTGCAATTCTTTCTCTGGATGCCAGTTCTAACTGTAATAGTGTGGTCTATTCTGTTGCAAGATTAACATTAGGAGATGCATGCAGCTTTCTATCTGCCTCAGGAAGTGATTCTTCTATGTCTGAGCGTGGACACCTGTAAGAATTTCTCCTGAACTTATAATTGTTTACTGTACTCATACTGGATAATAATTTAATATGTTTTTAGTCCAAGCAAATTTTCCTGTTCATGATAGTAATGAGTTCTATTGAAAAAAATGCTTTTTTTTAGCCTGGCTGAGAGGCACAAGACATCTGAGAAAATTGGTGATCAGTACTTAGCAAAATTAATGGAAGACTTCATTAGTAGAGCAAGCAAACTGGAAAATGATTTGATCAGGTAACTCTCGGTCTCTTCTGTCAATTTATTAATTTTTGAGCATGAATACGTATCATCTGTCTCTAGTACTGCTGCAGTGTAGCCGACCTTATCAACAGGCCAGTCAGCTGTTATATGACACTGTATAATATTTCAGGTATTTTAGTGGTTCACATGAGGTACAGTGGAATTTAATTTAATTTTTATGAAAGAAATGGCCCTAGTTAAAGGATAATGTCCAGGGTATTTTGGTTACCCGGGCGTGGTTAGGATTAAGATTAAGGTTTTGTGTGCTGAGCATTGTCTTATTCCTTTTATAGTCCTACATGGCATTTTTCTTTGGTGTCTCATGAGTGGTGAGACTAAGGATTATTGCCCACAGAATTTAGATTTTGGTGAATACAGCTTAAAAATGCTTTTTGTACACTTGAACTGCTGAAGGAAAATTATGTAACAAGGAAACAGGTATGTTTTATGGTTCTTATTATTGGTGCGGTCCTTACATACTCAGATCAATAAATGAATGCAGATCCAGGAACATTTATCTAATACAAATTCACACAAAATATCATCTGATATATAAGATTTTCGCATTGTTTCTTGATCTGATGTAATTTTGTAATGTGATTAGTTTTGACTGAAATATTTGATGAACGAGGTACTTAGAGGATATATTTATTATATTAACATTTATTTTATGAAAGGTATTAGGAACGAAATGGACTTCTGTCTGCTCTCCAGAATTGTACCTCAGCAAAAATTGGGACCATTAGAGATGGGTGATTAGGATGACTAGGGAAGATGGTTCTAGAAGCTGATTGCTTTCAAGAAAAATATTGTAATCCTCTCTCTACATGTTTAAATTCTTAAATTAAACAATTGAACTTGTCTGTCTAGCTCCTTTAGTATGTGGCAGAGGGGAGGCTAACAACAAAAAGGCTAAGATTTGATATTTTTTCATGTTTATTCGTCTGATTGTTGGTGTCTTATTTGACGTCTTTGTTTGTTTCAGATGTTTTATTGGGGTGCCCAGGTGGTGCACTATGGTTGGGCAACTGAAACATGGATGGTTAAAAATATTATGGGTGCAGTTTTGAATAGATGTACTAGATTGCATGCTCATTTGTTCTTGGTGGTTACCATTGCTGCTACTGCTGTTGTAATTTTCGTTCCTGAGCTCATATATGATTAAATTGTGTTCAACTCTTCTCTCTCTCTCATTATTCTTTCATGAATGATGCAGATTGATAAGAGGGTTTCAATCTTGGACTAAAAGTGGATTGCCAAGATCTAGAGAAGTTTTCTGTCATCAACCGTTTTGCTAAGTTCAAGAGGCCAGCAAGCTGATGGGTCTGAGACCTCATCCTCCCTCTTTGGATGCAGTGGCTGCAACTCAGAAACGTGTCCCAGAGATATGGCACCAACTCCCACCGCTCAGAACTCCTGATAGGCATAATGCCTACTTTGATCATTAATTAATTGATTTTTCCTCTGTTTCACTCTTTCTGGACATATATCTATATATATATATCCTCCTGCCTCTCCGGTTTACTTTCTTCCTATTTATATGCTGGCGCTTGTCGCCACAACTACCAGAAATGATGGAGAAGAAGAATGGATGATAGATCTTGTCTCCTTAAAAGCAAAGAGCTGCTGGATCTTTTCTCATCTTTACTTAGGCCCATGATGCCGGCCTGAGAAATATAAATTGGTCGTCTGTATATTTCTGTGAAAGTTAAAATAGAAACTTTGGCTGGCCCAGTCATTTTTTTTACAGGAAATGGGGAGAATACAAGTGCAGCCTCTTTTTTTGCTGGAAATCCCAGTTTATATATATATATATATATATATAATATTTATTCTCCTTCCTATGGCTTCAAAGCAAATTCTTTTGACAAGCAGTTGATTGTCTTTAATGAGCAACCATGTTCCTCACAACCTCCTTCTCTCCCTCCTACTGGATTCATAGAATCATATTTTAAAACTGTAGGTTGATAGCTAGTTATGCAAATATGCAGTTAAGTAGTGCTAGATAGTTGATTTTCACTGGCTTTTTTTCTTTTCTTTGTAAATGTTTATTTTCTGAATCCCGATTGGTTGGGATCACCTGATCATTCCTTTTAATTGACAGTTGTATTGTGGTTGCCCACACCCATAGAGGAAAAAAAAAAAAATTCAAAGCACTTTTGGTATCCAAAGGAATGAATCGTTGACTTCAGCATATCTGGTACGGAATTAGGTAAAAAACGATAAAAGAATTTGCTTACAGTTATGTTGAATAAAGGAATAAAGGAAAAGCAAGCTTCTTAATTTAAAAACTATTGTACGTAGGCCATGAAGATTTGGATTAGGTGGTTTAAGTTACAAGGAAAAAAAAATAGCGGATGTGTTACCATAATTAGTAAATGTATTAATATATTCACTAATTATGATAATAAATCAATTAGTTATGATATTATATTCATTAGTTATGATAATAATTATTGATCTGTAATTATTACTATTTTGCATCTAAACAATCTAAACTAATCTCATGACTGTAGAATAATTTTTAAATTGATAACTTGAAACGCACTTTCCCTTGAACAAAGGAATAGTCATTATGCTGCACATAATCACTTGCAAGGAATAACTTTTAAGGGGGGACACATGGGTTTATTGAACTTCACAAATTAGATCATTAAAAATGAAATGGGGGCCATGCCACCAGGGAAACAAATGGCAAGATTTTTGATTAGGAACAAAGTCTTTAAATCAAGGAAATCAATTTCTAAAATAAAATAAATTCCTTAAGAACCCCAGAGTACTATTCTTCCATTTTTGAAGAAAAGAAGATAAAACTCTTAAAGAAAGCTCTCAACAAGTTTACTTAATGACAAATTGACAACTACAATGCCTAACAGATAGTGCCCTTTGATCAGATCTGAATGATCTGGTATTTCAATTACTCTTTAGTGTTTTCAATAAAGAATGTTAACATAATATTGAAATATAATTCGTTTTTAAGGTTAATAACAGGTTAATTTGATAATCATCCATAGTTTTCTTACTAATCATCCTTAACATTTTTAAAAAGTAATTTGAGTAAGAAAATAAAATAACAAAGAAGGAAAAAAATTAACCACATTATGACCAAAAAAACAAGAAAAAGAAAAAAGAATTGTTCATTTCTTGAACTACTCTATTGCGTATTGTGTATATACAGAACTGTTAGTTTTGCAAAAAGTCCAAGCTTAAGTTTATCAAGATCTAACTCATTTCAGCATAATTTAAAGATAAAAGTTATTAATATGCTAAAAGTTCAAGTCAAGTTAATTTATATCAAATATTAAATTAAGTTTGAGTTTGAAATACAATCCTTAACAACTTCGCTTTTGAGGGTAGTTTTCAGTACTTAATAATAATAAGGATTTTTTTTTTAAACAAACATTTACAAATTCTTTTGACTAATTAAACATCATGCGAGTATAATCATGCATTCCCTTAATGCTAGAACGATGTCCTAAACAATCAATTTAGAT
Organism: Tetrastigma voinierianum; assembly: GCA_016808115.1. Lineage (NCBI taxonomy): Eukaryota > Viridiplantae > Streptophyta > Magnoliopsida > Vitales > Vitaceae > Tetrastigma > Tetrastigma voinierianum. The sequence continues at coordinate 399,288 of JAEQBH010004025.1, read as the reverse complement.
AAACGGACAAAATAGCAAATGAAATAGAAATAAAATTGAAGAACACAGCCTCTGAAGGAAAGAAATTCAAACTAGAACATCCAAATAATTTTGACACTGAGTCTGACTTGACATGTCATAAAGTCAAAATAGAGACTAGTTCTTTGGGCCAGTTTAAAGAACTGATAGCGCCTAGTTCATCGGGGCCAATCTGACGAACTCAGTCCACCCTAAACGGTGGTCAAAGACATATCAAACTGTTTATAGGTGAGATTCTTCAAAACATTTTAATTCAAATAACACAATAGGTTGTCGAACTTAAAAAGGATTTACGAATGAAGTAACTCGTAAAGCCAAGATCGAATAACAACCCAAGAAAAGCGTTATAAAGATGATCGAAGATAAAAATATTTCAAAAATATTTATCATAAAGCAAAATATGACTTGACAAGAGCAGAAGAAAGGTAGGGGAAAACTGTATAGAAGAAGATTAATAGCAGATGAAGATTTCACAAAAGCTTTGACAAGAGCAGAAGAAAGGCAAGGGACAGTTGTATAGAAGAAAATTAAAAGCAGATGAAGATTTGACAAAAGCAAATGACAACTGTATTCTTTCTTGCACTCATTTTCACGATCTCTAAGAGGCATAAATGCTAATCGGGTCCATGTGTCGTAATCTTATAAAAAACCCACCATATCCAAATTTTCCTTTGTTTATATGCACTATAAAAGGAAAGAGATTGTAATTTTTTCTGATTTGATGATGGGGTTTCCAATGAGCACCAAATCGATTCTCTGGCCCCATTTTATCTCTATTTTTAGCCTACTCTTCTTCACTGGTTTTATCTTTTCTCTTCTCTATATATTTAGAGGACCTCCTTCATCCGAGGGCATCAAAGAAACCCTTATCTCACCTTCTTATCTCTCTCAAACTCTCAATCCTCTCATCTTCTTTAATATACTTTGTAGTTTTCAACCTGCCTTTCTTCCTCCTATTATATAAAGGTGTGTTTTATCAATGAAACCTGTTTAATGTTTTCATTCACTATTCTTTATTTATATGCTTAACTTTTAATAGTTTTAAACTTTAGGGAACATCTTGAAATGAGTTTCCCCTGAAATCCTATGGCCAAAACAACTTTTTTTTTATTTTCTTCTTTTGAATAATAAACTTTTCTTACTTGTATGATCATGGTTGCCCATATCTTTGATATTTTGCTATCTTGTCCATTTGTCTAAATTGAATGTTTAGGACGTCATTCTAGCATTAAGGGAATGCATGATTATACTCACTTGATGTTTAATTAGTCAAAAGAATTTATAAATATTTGTTTTAAAAAAAGAAAAAAAAGGCTACACGAGTAAGGATGTAAAACTCGAGAAAATTCTAATTTTCCTAAAAAGAGTAAATGGTAATTCAACAAAATCTGAAATTTTCTAGATTTAGATGACTAAACCTGATTTCACCGTTAATCATCTTTAATCTCAATACCAATATTGACTTATTTAATCGAGACAAATAATTTCACGCTTTTCAAGGCAATCGGAAGGTTAGGTGGTCAGATGACGGCTTGTGAAAGACACGCTGAGCGACAAAGTTACTTAATACATGTACCAATGTAAACATACAAAGATTAGTGATGATGATGAGATGAACATTTAGATTAAGCCATGTCAAAATCCAAAATGAAGTGACAAATGAATTAAGTGAAAAGCGATTAAATAAATAGACAAAAGACACTTTCCAACTTTTCCGCTGGAACGCAGGTAGGTGGGGAGACTGGTTTAGAGAGAAAGTGCACTTTCTAGATTTAAGGCCTTCAGATCGCCGCCTCATTCGAACAGTTACAAAGTTGTTCCCACGCTACATGGGCAGAATCATTCCACTTAAGTCCCGACAACTCAAGAGGTGATTCTTTCCTACTGTTTATTCTTTGCACAAGAGCCATTTTAATGGATTTAGGATTTGTCGAGGCCCGGATGGCCATGTTACTCCGCCCCAAAATCTTTGAACTCGAGTGAAGAAATCCTCATTCAGTGTGGCCGTGAACAAAGGCCGACCGGTGGGTTTCACCGCTCACGTGATATGTTGTGTGATTTTCGTGTTGTCGGGTGATTCAAATGAATTGCTTGATTTTTATTAGCTCATGGGATAATTTGGTGTTATTGATCGGTGGAATTGAATAACATGAATTATGTGAATTAATTTTATTAATATATACATGTAAAATATATTAGCATGAATATTTTGAAATGACATAATGCATTCTATATGCATTGTAAAACTAGAACGATAGGTGTGGAGTGCATATACAAAATGAAAAGAAGGAAAGGAAATGGTTGTGAAAGGAATTTCGAGGAAGATTTTCAAGAATTGACTTGAGAGTGGTTCGCTTCATCTTTGAGGCGGACCCATGATTGTTTGGAAAATTATCCAGCAATTCACCTCAGAGGGTAGTCCAATATATTTACCGAACTCAGAGTAGTTTTCGAGAACAAAACCTTTGTTTTGAACCGTATTTTGCTTGCATTTGCTTTAGGCATGTGCGAGGACCTGAGACCAGACATGGATTACATGTAGACATTCAAGTAGGATCATGTATTTGCTTGAGTGTGTTTGGTTGCCATGACATGTGCACTTAGGTGAGGAGTAACCCATGTAGGAAATTATCACTACCGGGCATTGCTCACCTTGTCGAGGGATCATTGTTTCAGGTCAGGGAGTATACGGGAGGACGACGCTCACTAGAGGCCGCGTTTTAGAAGAAAGCCCAATTGTGGCTTTGGTATTCATTTTGTATAACATGTATTAAAATTGTAAATCTTAATATATGTTTGTATTAAGAATAATGTAATATCTCTTGAACTATTGTTATATAGTTGAGATATATTTTGTGAGTATTGATGCATGGGCCCAAGTGGCCATTTGTACTCGCACGTGAACTCGGTGTGGTCGTTGTAAAATGTTGGGACATGTTGTATCTTGGGTAGAGCTCCTCGTACAAAGGAGACTCTGTCCCATTTTCGTGAGTGGTGTCGGGTTACTCGACATCCACGAGTATTCCGCGGGTTGACGGGTTGTCAACGGACCCCCGGGAAATGGGGCGTCACAAAGGAATACCCTGAGTAGGACTTCTAAAACTTTTTCTACCTCACTTTCTCAAACTCACTTATTAAAACTGAAAATTTCAGCCTCAAAAATTTTGGTATTAGAGCCTTAGATCTAGTTAAAAATAGATAAATTAGTAATTAGAGCATTTTTAGAAGAATTAGAAGAGTGTTTAGATCTTTAATTTATCGAACTCATAGACTAGTTGGAAACAATTAAAGAGAAACACTACTTTGGATGTAGGTTTTAGAAATGAGGATCTTAATATTATAAATAAATTATATTAAAAGAACTTTTGTTGTACTGGTGAGATAATAGCTTCCACCTGGCAATTCAGATAAAGAAAGATTAGTACTTAATATACTTAGGAATAATCTAGAAAGAAAACATTTAAGACTAAATAATAAAGATATAAACCAACTTTATTTATCTTACTTATTTAAAAAAATTATTTATGTTTAAGATTTGACAATTCTTAGCGGTGATAAAATTAGTTATGTAGATTTTCCTGAAGTAGTGATAAAATCAAAACTATAGAGAGCCTTAGAAACTTATTAACAATTGAATATAATAATTATATAGAAACATTAGATATAGGCCCTCTCCCTATAAGAAAACAATTAAGTATAAAATATTATACTAGAAAACATTTTATAGAAAAATTAATTAACTTAATAGAAACCCTAGAAGAACACATAGAAGATATAACAACCTCTAAAGATTAGTTATTCAATTAGAAATTTAGATTACTTAAATCTCAAAATAGAAAATTTAGAAAAACAAATTAGTTCTCAGGACTCATTTAAACTCATGTTACTATAAAAAAAAGCTTTATACACATAACATACTCTTTGAAAATTTAGAAAACTCGTATAAAACTATTAACACATTAGTAGATTTAATAATTAATTTCTCAGAAAATTTTAAGAATTTTAATCCAGATTTTAATAAGATAAAAAGTTTAGAAAATAAAGTAGAACAAATAGGAAAAAACCTTGATTATATCAATTCACTAGATTTGATAAAAGAAACTAGAACACTATCACATAAGATTAAACACTTTGAAGAATCTAATAATAAGATCATTAACCAATTAGAAAAACTTACAGAAATAAACAGAGAACACACAAATATATTGAAAGAATTAAATAGACTAGCACATGAATAACTTTTATTCAAGATAAACATATTCAATAAGCTGGTACTTATAAGAGGTCTCAAGGTCTAACTAAACCCCATTAAGCAAAACAAATTCAAATATAATAAAACAAAATAATATAATAATATTATTAATGATTAACATAAATCATAAACTTGGTAAAATCCACGACAAACCTAGTAGTTCAGTGACACCCCAAAACCCGGGGGTCCCGTTGACCACCGTCAACTTGCAGAAACCTGTGTGTCTCATATCATGAGACACATACATAAGTAAAATGGCCACGTCGGGCCCATACATCCATACTTACCAAAATGTATATTTTGTACAAAAAGGAGTTAATTTACGATTTGTTTTAATTACAAATTATCAAAAACTGGGTCATTTACCCAGATTTTTATAATAATACATAACAAGGCCATATATGGCATTTTCTTCGTCTCTAAGACCTCGGATGCGTCCCATTCCTAGGTGAACCTTCAGTACATGAAATAATTTTTTTCCTCAATAGGTGAGCACGCCCAGAGGAAATTCATCCTACATGGGTTACTCTTCACCTCAAGTGCTCATAATGGCACACCAAACATTCAAGTAAAATGTACAAGTCCCTACTCAATTGTCTACATGTTATGGATGAGAATGTGATACACCCATCCCCACATCTCGAGCCCTCACCGACTCCCTCATGCATGCCTAAGCCAAGTGTGAGAAACACTGTTTTCAAAACAAAAGGTTTTTGTTCTTGAAAACATAATACTAATTTCTGATAAAATTATATTGGACAACCCTCCGAGATGAATTGCTGGATAATCCTCTAAAATGGTCATGGGTCATCCTCCGAGGTGAACTGTTGGACAACTCTCCAAGGCAATTTTTCGAAAAATCTTCCCATGAAATCCATTTAGCAACCACGTTTTTCATGTCATGCACTCACACCTATTATTTTAGGTTACCCCAGGCATATGAAATGCAATATGCCATTTCACAACAATTCATGTTAATATATTAAGCATGCATATACTAACAGAATTTATACACAATCAACATGTTATTCACTCATAGTAATAACACCAAAATTAGCTCACATGGGCTAATAAACAATCCGGCAGTCCATCTTGGAGCTGCCCAAAGAATCACACAAATAGCACACAACAACACACAAGGTCACATGAACAGTCCAACCTCGGTCTCAAAACTGTTCATGACCACTCTTAGGGATTTTCTCACTCAGTCTCAATCTTTGGAACTGAAAACATGGCCATTTAGACCTTAGAACATCCATATCCATCAAAATGGCTCTTAGCTAAGGAATAAAACAAGTAGAAGAAAACCCTACTTTCCGGAGTTGTCGAAACTCCACAAAAGCGGTACCCACGCCGTAGCCCTTTCCGTGGGGATCAACTTTGCCTCTTGTCTCGCCGGAAGCCGCCGGTCTGATCGCTGGAAAATCTAGAGAGAAGTGAGAGATTCTCACTCTAAACTCTTTCTCCCTCTCTCTTTCGGTTTCCTCTTTTCTCTCTCTTCCTTTCCCTCCCAAACTAGTTTGGGAGAAGATAGGGGTCAACTTGGTGTCCTCTCACTTGCCAAGTGTCAAGCTCCCATTGGCTCCTTGGATTACATCTTATTCCCTTATCCATCTACCATGGATTTTCATCCAATCACATGTTGCCACATGTCTCTCATGGGTCCCATTTGAGCTCAATGTTTGACTCAGCCTACGCTTGACACGTGGCACATTGTGAGCTACTCATTTCATGTCAAGTGTCATGTACTACCCCGGTGCCTCAAAAAATGTGAAATTCCGACTGTCTCGGAATTTAACGAAATTCGACGTGGTAGCTAGATTTTGCGAGACGATTCCAACCCGTGGAAGTCCGTTCTTCCAACCGGATCTAGAAAATTTCGATTTGATCAAAATTACCATTTTACCCTTTCCTCAAGAGGTTTGATTCTCCTTCTGGTCTCATACAAGTTCAAACACATAAGACATAGAAGGTATTATAAAAGACATAAATAATTTAGAAATAGGAAACTAAAAATCAATAGCCATACCCAAAACTTATACTTTTGAAACAATTAAAAACAAACAAAAGAGTAATGAATAACAGAAGATTATTTTCAGGAGTTTTTAGAATAATATCCGAAATAGGAGAAACAAGTAGTAACAATGATCGATTACTTAAACAAGTTGAGTAAATTCACTAAACAAAATAGCAGTAAATTATAGATTTAGAAAAGAATATGAAAACTTCAAAATTAATGGTTTAAAAAACACTAGAACCGTATAATATGTAAAAGAAAATATTTGAGAAAAGAAGAAATTTATAAATGTATTAGAGAAGAAGAAATCCAATGTTTAGGAAATGATACAATCACACTAGAAATATTAGGAAAACGTATAATTGAAAAGATTATAGCTTTTGTCATTTAGGATTAATAAATATAGCTATTAAAAGTTTAAGAAGAAAAGGTTTAGGAACAAAAACACTAGACATATATATGATGATAGTTGGATGTGATATGGAAAAGCAATGATAGCAAGTACATAAATAGATATGAATAATAATATATGAAATAGTTTATTGCATTAGATTTTATGATAAGTCTTAAAGACTTACAACAAGATATTAAACAGGGAATTAAAACAAAAGGATATGAACAACAAGTAAAAGGTAGTAATTTAGTAATTAATATAGGATTTATCGGAAGATGTACAAATTATGCAGATAATAAAGTACAAATAAAAGTAGAAGATGTAGTAAATCTGTTAACTACAAAAGGAGTAGGAATGGTTAAACCAGAGGCAATAAGTACAAAAAATTTAGCAGGATTAGAATGAAATTTAGAAGATTTTGGTAAAGGAATAGAAACAATTATACCAAAACTTATAGTATACTTCAAAATACGAGGGAAAAACTTAGTATAAGAGATTTATAGACTATAAAAGACATTATTCACCAAGAAAGTGAAGAATACCAAGAAGAATTAAGAGAAACAAAAATAGACTCTATAATTCTGGAAGGAAGAAATTATCCAATAAAAAGAATACTTTATGAAGGTATGGATTAATAAAGGTGAGAAGAAGATTTATTTAAAGATAGAAACATTAGCCTTAAGAAAATATTACAAGAAGACGAAAGATTAATCTATGATATCTAGGAAACAATGTCGAGAACTAATAGAAGATGATAATGCAACCATAGAATCTGGAGCAAAGAATTGTGAAATGATGGATGATGAAGTAAGTAGTGCAGCTTCTCCTACACCTTTACTAGGAGCCAACCTATGGAAGCAAGACATAATAGATGAGGAAATTTACCTAGACCACAAGTAAATTATGTAAACAGACCTGGACCAAGCCAATCATATGACGAATCTATAGATTATAGACCTAAAGAAAGACCTTACCCAATAGAAAAACCCTATAAGTTCCAAGGACAGGCCTCATGACAAATACTAAACATAGCAGCTTATGATCCACAATTATGTAATAGTGTAATAGACGTATGGAAATATCCAGTAGTAGTAGAAGTATGGAAAAATATACCCCAAGAAACAGACCTTGAAACTATGTACAAATATTTAGAAACCTTTTAGAGAAAGTACTGCAGCACTACAGGAATCGTGATAAATGAAATTTTTAGGAAAACTACAATAATATGCTAGTCTAGAGCTAATCCATATAATTTTGTAAAACTGGGACAGTAGTTTTAATTACAGGAGAAGATCCCAACTCAGGACATATTACTTTACAATAGGAAGCATTATTAAATTTAGAACAAATGCAGATAAAAGACTGAAAATATATAAAAAAAATTATGCCAAACATTCTACCATTTTTGTGCTATTTCAAGAAATGGATTTAACTAAGAATTAGGAGAAAATTATTTAGAAAACTTCCAAGAACCTTAGGAAGAGAAATAGACACCTCATGGAAAGAATTAAAAGGAGTCCAACAAAATGATATGACAGAAAATCAGGAACCCAGAAGTATAGGACATAGAATAAACCATATAATGAAAATACTTAAAAGAAAATGTAGCGAAATACAAACCCAAAGAAAACTTAAGAAGAGCCAGTATAGATTTTGTAAAAATATATTTACACCGCAAACATATGGAGTAGAAGATGATTGAAAAGAAAAGAAATATAAGTGTGACGCCCCAAATCCAAAGGGTCCATTGACAACCTGTCAATCCACGAAGATGCTCTCGGATGTTTCCGTAACCCGACACCACACCATCAGTTCCCTTTTCCGACCAAGATTTAATGAAAAATCGAGCAGACTCTCCTTGTAATGAGATCACCCAAAATACAACCTCAGGTAAATTACATGGCAACATGGCCCAATATTACACAACAATCCTCAATGGCCCACATACGAGTAAATGCCAAGTGTGTGGCCCATTTATCCATACTCAAACATATATAAGCACATGACTATAAACCATAATCCATAAGAGTTTAAGTTAAATCATTTCCTCTTATACAAAACATATATCAAAATTTAGCATTCTAATACATGTTTTATAAAAATATAAATCAAAGGCAATAATCCGCTTTCTCAATACTCCGCCTAGCGAGCCGTCCCCCGTACATTCCCCGCACCGGGGAAGGTCCCAAGGATCTGGGTGAGCAATGCCCAAGCAGAGTGAAATCCTACAAGGGCTACTCCCCACCTAAGTGCGCAATGGTCATGCAACAATAAACACTCCCCTCCAGAAGATGCCATCATAGAATAGAAGCCTACATGTCATGAATGAGATGCGACTCAACATGTCCCATGTACCGAACCCTTACCGACTCCCTCTTGAACCCAAGTCCCAACCCGACTCCCTCACACATGCTTATGCCCAGAGTGAGAAACTCACCATTGGTATTTCAACCAATGGTCCTTATCCAAAAACAAAAGCTTTTGTTTTATAAATAAAAAACATTGAGAATTTCCTAAACCGCTTTCAAACAAAAGTCAAGTAATTCCTCCGAAACCGCTTTAAAACAAAAGCATTGACAAGCTCCGACAAAACCACTTTATTCAAAAGCATTATGCCTCTGAAACCACTTAAAAACCGCGATTGACAATTCGGAACCGGCTGACTCTTTAGACACCGCCCTGGGACCGAGCCCGCACTATCAACACCATACAAAGGTCGTTTACAACCATGAAGACCGTGGAGCTCTATTGGATATCGTCCAATGTATCGGGTCCACCACCCGTTCACCAAGAATGGTGAAAGACAACAATCATGCACTCCCACCCATTTTATGCGATGTCCCTGTGCATATGAAATGCAATGCAAATGTGCCAATGCCTATTCATACCAGCCACATATGCCTACTCATGCATATTAACCCATGCATCAATTGGACATTTATATCATTGAACACATAAATTCCAATTTAAATCATACAATTCATGCCAACATACCTAACACACATACATTGACATCTACAGTCATCACCAATCGAGTAATGACTTTCATTTATCCTCTAAGTCTAATCAGGATAAATGCCACGCCCACGTCACGGTACAAACTGCCGCAATGGCCCCAATCATACACAAACCCATGCATTCCCTAAGCCTTCATGGAGATTATATCAACATGCATATACTTACTAAAAACATACACCAATTTCAATATTAGATCACAGATATCATCGCAAATAAGTGTAATTTGCACACTTGGTTAATCACCCTAGAAAATATGTGGGCACCAAATGCCATTCACACATATACATAGACTTAGACTCAAGGAGCTTTCCATAGAGTCCAAGAACACCAAATTTCCGAGTCCTAACAAGAGTTAGTGTTGCAAGCCATGAAGAAAATCAGCAACATTGCAGCAATTCCATGCAGAGACTATCAGGCTTCATCCCTTTTCGGACATTATATGAGCTCAAATTGAATTAATCTATATATGTATGGATTTTAGACTCAAAGGGCTTTCCATAGAGTCCAAGAACATGAGAATCGGAGTTTGGACGAGAAAGTTATGGCCGTCTAAAGTTAGAGGCTTCACATGAACCAATACCTACGCGTGAATCGTATCGTACAAGAAAAACCGCTTGCTTTTTTCCTTCCTGGTGCCTCGAGAGCACCATCCAGATTAAACCCCTGTGGCTCAACCAAGACCAAACGACTTCTAGATGGAAAATAAACTAAGTAGGAAGGTCTCACTTCTTGGAGCAGTCGGCCAAGACCAGTGCTTTAAACCCACGCAAACACCCTAACTTTCTCTTGAATCTCCGACGAAAACTCCTGGTTTTGGTGTCCACACGTTGCCCTCGACGAGTACTCCAACTTTAAGTCTTGGCCCGACGTGAGATGACCACCCGAGCTCTGTAGATCTTAGAGAGAAGTCAAAGCTTCTCTCTCTACATACTCTCTTCTCCTTCCCTTTGTGCGTGAAAGACCAAAACAATGGGCTTTTATCCCATTTTGCCCTCATTTTATTCCAATTACCTTAACTTTAAGTGTCTTATATCAACATTTAAGTCTCACTCTGTCCGTTCTATCTCGAAACGATTCATTTATTTTTTAGTTCAATTTTATTTAAATAACCAGCCAGTTATTTCACTTCCAAGATTTTCATAAAATCTTACCTGTTTCATTGTTGACTCACCTTAAAATCGTAAAAATTTCAATCGCCTCTGACTACCAAACTTTTCTGAGTCATTAGATTTCATGAGACGAATCCAACGACGCAGTCCGTTTCGTCATCCGAGACTGAGGCTCAAGCTTCCTGGAGTCATCTCCAGCCAATTTTATTCTTGCCATTTTGTAGAAAATTTTAAAATTTCCCTGGTTTTACAATAAGCTTTATAAAAAATATAATAAAAGATATTTCTTAAAGAGATCTACTAGAAAAAAACCTTACTTTCTTAGGATTTTTTAACAAACATGTTAGTGCAGAACCAAAAAGAATATATAAAATAAACTTAAGTGCTATGCATGTGGAGAACCGCATCATTTAAGTACAAATTATCCTAGAAAGAAACAAATAATAATAGGAGTATGCTTTTAGAATGTACAACGAAGAATTAGTAGAAATAGATTTAAGAAATATCTGATAATCGAAACAATATATAATATAGTTAGCATAAAAGAAGGAAAAGCAAAGCTCGATAGCAAAATGAAGATTTAATAACTGAATTAGTAGAACTCGCATTCTTAGGAACAGAATTCATGGACATAACATGTGAACATGAATGGAAAAAGAATAGTGGACTAATTAGTATTAGATGCTTTAAATGTAAATGGTTTCCATATAGATTACATAAAACAAAATGTAAGAAATTTTATTTAGAAGGATGTATAATACGTGTAGAAGAATATTTCAACACTAGCTAAGTATTGAAAGAAATGGAAATGATCAAGAAAATATAAAGACTTTCTCTTGGGATGAAAAGGTTACATATTAGAATAAGAAATAATCTATGGTTAAAGGAAGGATATAATGATTTAAATATAAAATTTGAAAAAATATATAGGATAGAAAAAAAATTAGAGAAACTTAGAAGAATTTTTATGAATGAAGAATATACTAATAATAATATAATAATCCATCCTATAGAAACATGTAAGAAATTTGGAGAAATAAAGACACCTCAAATAGATTATACAATAAGAATATAATTTTTTTTAATTAAAACACATGCACTATTAGATACAGGTTATACCCATGTAATTATAGACGAGAAAATAGTACCGAAAATATTTATAACTGTGACGCCCCAAACTTGTGGGTCCCTGCTGACCACCGTCAACTCACACCCAGAAGTTCATAACATAAAGTAGATCTATTACATGAGTAAAATGACCACATTGGCCTACACATCATACTCACCAAAATACATCCAACTATATTATAATAGTCTCACGAGTTGTTACATCACTCTTAATACAAACATATATTAAAATTAAGAATTCTAATACATGTTTTACAAAATATATCTATCAAAGCCACATGTCGGCTTTCTTCTCAAAAGCGACCTATAATGAGCGTCGTCTTCTCGAACACTCCCTGTACCTGAAATAATTTTCCCCACAGGTAAGCAATGCCCAAGAGAGTGCCAATCTCCTGCTACCTGGGTTACCCCCACCTAAGTGCACATGTAATGGCAACCAAACACATTCAAGCAAATACATAATTCTACTTGAATATCTCACATAATATGGATGAGAATGACTACCCTTTCCCACTTCGAGCCCTCACCGACCCTTCACGCATGCCCAAGCTAAATGTGAGAAAACACCGGTTAAAAACAAAGGGTTTTTGTCTCAAACATACTATCGAGCTTTGGTAAATTCTATCGACAACCCTCCGAGGTGAATTGTCGATACCTCCGAACAAATATGGCCTTCCTGACGGAATCGGTTGGACAACTCTCCAAGGCAATTCTTCGGAAAATCTTCCTTTGAAATTCCTTTCACAACCATTTTCCTTTTTCTTTTCTTTCATGTCATGCACTCACACCTATTGTTCTAGTTGCCCCGCAAAGATACGAATGCATTACGCCATTTTCTATACAACATACGCCAATATATCAATCATGCATATATTAACAAAATTCACATACTAAACTTTACTATGTTATTTATTCATAGCAATAACATCACAATTAGCTCACATGGGCTAATAAACAATTTAATTTCCAATGGCTCACACACAATTATATTTCATATAATTCAAACATCATGTTAACGCATTAAATTCCATGCATTAACATATTATTTTCCACACAATTCAAGCCATTCACTCTAAGCAATATTTTGCAAATAACACACATGGACAATTTCAGTCCAACCAATCAACCTAGGACTGTTTTAACAGTTTCCAAAACCGTACGTATCGCCTGAACTTCAAAATATCAGCATTCGGCTCCTCTCTGAGGATCGAAACTCGGCCATTTTTTGCCCTAAACACTCAAACCACAATTTATCACATAACCAAGACACACAAGGACCATTTTCACCTGAGATCGGGTCCAGATCGCTCCAAACAGTCCTGGGACTTCAAAGATGCAACCCAACTTTCTGGATCGATCAAACGCACTACCACACCCCATACAATCTAAATCATTAATAAGGCTCTTAAACAAGGATTAAATCAAGAGGAGAAACCCCTACCTCCCTGAGTCACGAACCGGCCAAACCAATACTCCACACGCAGCTCTCGCCGTGGGAGCACCTCGGCTTCTCACCAAATTCGATGGTTCGATCGCCGAAATTTAGAGAGGAAGTCGGGAGCCACTCTTCCCTCTCTAAAAATCCCTTCCTTTCTCTCTCCTTCCTTTTCTCTCTCTAATTTTCCCTCCCAAACCGTTTGAGAGAAGAGAGGAGTCAAGATTTGGGTCCTCTTACTTGCCATATGTCAATCTTCTATCGCCTGGGATTACACCCATCCTCTTATCCACTCATCACTTTGGATTTTCATCCAATGACATCATGCCATGCGTCTACCTATGGCCAACACTGAGCCTCATGTTTGACTAATTCAAAGACTCGACATGTGGCACCTCTGGAGAGCCACTCAAAATGTGCAAAGTGTCTCAAGACTACCCTCGTTGCCATCTAGGGTGGAACAAAGGTGAAATTCTAACACTCTGACCGACTAAATTACGCTGTAGCTAGATTTCTCAAGACCTAACTAAGAATTCCGTTTTCATTATCCGAGATCTAGAAAAATTCCGGATTTTGACCGAAATTACCATTTTACCCTTTTTCAGAAAATTAGGATTTTCTCAGGGTTTCACAATAACCTTAGGAGAAAAACCTATGACAACCCAGCAAGTAGATGGAAGTCTTAATAGATATACCAATCATTTAAGTACCACAACTACAATATCTTTTACATAAATTGGTTACTTAGCCTGTAATACTTCTTACCATTAAAAGAAACTTGATAAACCTTAAATCTTAGACACCAAGTCATATTAGGACTACTATTTTTATTAAAAGACAATGGGCAATAACTTTAATAAAAGATTTTTATCTTCTATCAAGACATTGGAATGAAGTCCATTACAAAAGAAATTGGAAATTATAAGTCCATTGGAATTAGATAAATAAATAGAACATTTTAAAAACTCAAGCTATTAACAAAAAAGATCGGGAGTGTGAAAAAGGACAATGCAACTTAGGAAACATACATGAAGAAGAATTTAATATGAGAATAAAGATAGTAATGACGGGACTAATTTGTCAAGATAGTATAAACCACTTTATGATGAATATAAAAGAATGAATACAAAATTTAGTTGATAAAGTGAAAATTAGGAAATTATAGGAGAGAACGTTTTAAAATATCAGAAAAGATAAAGTACAATGTATATTAAAATAAAATCCAGATTATAAAATAAAGATTGCTATAAAATAGAAGAACTCAAAGTATAGAGAAGACAAGATTGATATCAATGATATATTAACTAGAAGTAATAAGATTAGATTCACCTCATAGATCAACAACTTTCTTAGTAAATAAACATAACGAACAAAAAAGAGGAAAAAGTAGGATGGTAATCAACTACAAATGTGACACTCATCCCGGTCTCTGACAACCCGTCAATCCCATTTTAACCCGTGGGATATCGGTGCCCAATATCAAACCCCTATCCCGGGGTCTCAAGACAACTCGTAACCTGACAACCTCGTGGGATGGCCTGTGTCCCATCACACCTATTTGTCTCAATAATATATTGAGACCATTCCCAGATATTTAATTCAAAAATATACAAAAATATATATAGCTATTTAATTAATAGTCAATTTACACCCTTTATACAACAAAAAGGTATACATAACTATATCCGCTCTCATCCCATATGGTCAACCACTGCATCTTTAAACTCAGACTTAAAGGGGGTCTCACCAAAGAGCAGAAAAGCCCAAGAGGAGTAAATCCCTCCCATATGGTTACTCCACCTAAAATGTACATGCAATGACATACGTGAACATCAATCACATTTCATACACCTATGCAACATTATATGAAATGTTCTGCACGCAATAGATGCACCTCATGCTCACAACCCGAGTCCAACCCACTTCACACCGAATAAGTGAAAAACCACCATCGGTGTTATAAACCGTGTTCTGTGAATTTCAAAAAGAGGCAAATCAAATTTTTTGGCCAAAACTAAAATTTTTATGTATCTCTACGTAAACTGACTTCACCGTCAATCGCCTCTGGTTCAAATACTTCACTGTCACTGAATTTATCTAATCTTTAGACAAATGGAATTTCACGCTTGAAACGTGCTCCGTGACGATGATGGCTTGTGAGAGACATGATGAAAAAAACAATTATTACATGTACCCTTATGTGACACATGTTGCATGATTAGTGAGAGGATTGTATTTAATGTCAGATTAAGCCAAGTGTCAAAAAAGGCCCTTTAAGTCAAATAGTTAAATGAGCTACATGAGGGAATGCAAGTCGAAAGATTAAAATAAAGACAAGGACTTCATCTTCCATTTTGGAGAACAAAGAGGGTGAATATCGCTTAGAGAGAGAAAGAGTGACTTCTCTAGATTTGTCTCTGGACCGCTTTCTGTTTCGCCAAGAAGAAGCCGTCTATCGTAATAAGGCTGCGGACACCGATTTTGAGTCCCATAACTCAAGCAAGAGGCAGGATCTTTTCCCATTTGGCTTATTCTTTGGCCAAGAGCACCAATACTGTGATTCTGTTTTGAGGCCTGATGGCCTTGCTTTCGGCCTCAAAATCTTTGAACCAAGTGAAAATCCACAGTGGTCGGAACAATGACGAAAGCCTAGGCTCTTCACCTGCTCACGTGATATGTTGCGTGATTTTGTGTTGTCAGTGATTCAAAATGAATTGTCGATTGTTATTGTTCAAAGTTGAGCTTAATTTTGGTGTTATCGATCGTGAATTTAATAACATGAATTGTGTGAATTAATTTTACACATATACATGTAAAACATATTAGCATGAATATTTTGGAAATGACACATAATGTATCCCATATGCACCGGGCACCAGACGGTAGGTGTGAGTGCATGACATGAAAGAAATGAAAGAAAAATGAAAACTGCTGTGAAAAGGAATTTGGGGGCTAGACTTCAAAGAATCAAGCTTTCGAGAGTTGTCCAATAGTTCATCTCGGAGGTGGACCCATGACTGTTTCGGAGAATTACCCAACACCACCGGAGGGGTTGTCCAATATTTTTAACGAAACTCGTAGTAAGTTTCCTCGAGAACAAAACTTTTGTTTTGAAAACTGTGATTTTCTCACTCGCTGAAATGCAGGAGTCAGCAGGACTCGAGACGTCCCGGACCAAGCACGCAGACATTCAAGTAGGTAACGCTTATTTGTTTTGAGTGTGTTTGGGTTGCTACGACATGTGCACTTAGGTGGGGAGTAACCCATGTAGGAGATTATCACTATCGGGCATTGCCTCACCCGTCGGCGATCATTATTTCGCAGATAGTGAGCCAGATGAGGAAATGCCACTGTGAGGCCGCTGCTTTTAGAAGAAAGCCAGATTGTAGTTTTGAGATTTTCCTTGTAAAAATACATTAGAACTCTAACTTGATATATGTTTTGGTTAAGAGTAATGTAATAACTCTGAACTATTGTTATATAGTTGATGTATTCTGATGAGTATTGATGTATGAGCCTGCGGCTATTTTACTCATGTATAAGTCTCATAATATGAGACACAGGTATTCCGCAGGTTGACGGGTTGTCACGAGACACCCCTAACCCAATGACTCAAACCATTGGACAACCCCCCGATCTTTAATTTATCAAATCATGATTTTCTTTCTAAGGGCCATGCATTTTTTCGAAGCTTTCAATCGCTAGATCTTCGCAATGCCTTCCGACACTTTGTGAACTTCATCGCTGGGATCCATATGTCCGACTCAAGAATAAAATTTTGGTCTTCACCCTGGGGGAAGGGGTGGATTTGCCCCATCTTGCTTCTCACCCAAACACATGTGATTTATTATTATTATTATTTTATACAATCGCGAGTCTCGATTTTGGACATTGTCCCATTTCTAAACTCACCACTCATTCACCAAGAATGGTGAATAACAATACCATGCACTCACACCCGACTTGACGCGATGTGACCGTGCATATGAATTGCATGATGCCAATGCATTTTTCTTCATGTTACATGTATATATGAGTGCTACATGGAACATTTACATATCGCGATACTATAATTTTACATAATCTAATATCCATGCAATCCATGTTAATACATCAATTAGCATGCATCAACAATATTCTCACACACAACATGTTATTCATCAAAGCCATAACACACAACATTTCTAAACTCACCACTCATTCACCAAGAATGGTGAATAACAGTACCATGCACTCACACCCGACTTGACGCGATGTGACCGTGCATATGAATTGCATGATGCCAATGCATTTTTTCTTCATGTTACATGTGTATATATGAGTGCTACATGGAACATTTACATATCACGGATAATTATAATTTTTATTATACGAAGCATCCATGCAATCCATGTTAATACATCAATTAGCATGCATCGACAATATTCTCACACACAACATGTTATTCATCAAAGCCATAACACACAACAAGGTCACAATCTTGGACCCATCCAACAGGGTACCTCACGGTCCCGTCACAAACCTGAATCAGTTTGGTTCCACATATCCATACAATCATTATATCACAAAACAAGCAACCAAACCCCTTCCCGGCACACATCAATCTCGAATCAAAAACCAAACTCGAACTCGGCCCTATTCGCTCAAAACAGTCCTGAAGCCCGGATCGGGTCCGGGAAAACAAGCCTCGTGGGTTTAGTTAGGACTGGCCCAAAAACAAATTCCAAATTCAACCCGATTGCGGCGAACAGCCAAAATCTTGCCACACTCGCCAAAAATTTTGGGATTGAAATTTACGGCCTTTCACGGTCTCTAAGCAAATCCCAAGCCATTAAATGAATCCGCCATAAAATAAATATAAGTAGAAAATTCCCCTATGAATTGCTTTCCCTTCCTTTCTTTGTTTTCTCTCTTTCCTTCATTTCTTTCCTTTTTTGCTTTCCTTTTCTTTTTCTCTTTTCTCATCTCATTTTCTCATCTTTTCTTTTTCTCTTCTCCTTTGTAATTTTCTATCCCATTTCCATCATTATTGACCGTATGGGTCAAAGAAAGAAACTTCCTCCTCATTGCCTCATACCATTTGTGTGGTCCACACTTTTCTATCTTTATTCCCTTATTTAATTATTTCTCCTTTATATCATCATCATCATGTGGCTTAATGAGAGCCACACCTTCTAGTGCACCACATGGCTTTGCCAAATGTCACTTTCTTAGGGTGCCATATGGCATCCTCTAAACCATGTCATGTGTCATCCGACACCACACGTCTCGAAAAACGTGAAATCCCTACTACCTCGGAATCAAACGAAATTCGATGTGGTGGCTAGATTTCACGAGACGATTTCAATGGAAAGGTCCGTTTCGTCATCCAAGATCTAGAAACATTTCGGTTTTCTAACCGAATTTACTGTTTTACCCTTCATCTTAGAATTTGGATTTTCTCAGGTCTCACAAGAAAAGATTGAATGATAATACAGAAGATGATGAATATGATATACTAACAAAAGAATATTTATTAGGAAAAATAAAAGATTGTACGATATTTAGCAAGTTTGATTGTAAATCAGGATTTTGGCAAGTTAAGATGCACTTAGATAGTATACCTTGGACAATTTTTTCTTGTCAAAAAGGACATTTTGAATGGCTTGTGATGCCATTTTGTTTAAAAAATGCACCATCAATATTCCAAAGAAAGATGGATAATATATTTAGAGAAAAGGATTTATATGTGGTAATATACATAGATGATATACTAGTTTTTAGAAAACAAGAAGAAACATTATTAGGACAATTTCCAAATAGTATTTAAAAAGCTCAAGAACATGGTATTATAATTAGTAAAGTAAAATGCAAACTATTTCTAACAGACTATAGAATTTTAGATAAATAATAGAAATGGTAAAATATTATTACAACCACATATTTCAGAAAAATTCTAACATTTTATGATAAAATAGGAAGAAACAAAAGAATTATAGAATTTTAGGATTATTAAATTATGAGACCCTTTATAAAAAATTTACAGATTATAGACCTCTCGCTTAGTTGTAAAGTAGAGGCAGAGAGGACAAAAATATTTTAACCAAGAAGATATTAAGCTACTAAAACCTCTTAAAGAACTAGTCACAAAATTACCACCCTTGAAACTACCATTAATAAATGATTATTTAATAATTGAAACAGATGGTTAGGGTATAACATAAGTTAAAATAAAAACGGAATTAATACAAGAGTCAAGGTTAAATTGGTAAAATGTATAGGAGAACAAATTTCCTTGAAATAAGTGTATTCAAATTTGGACCCCATTGACCTGTTCGTCAAAGTGAAGTTTTTTTTCAGTGGAAATTCTGCTGTGTTTGAAAATAGAGTAGTCTCGCTTGCTTAGACATATTCAGTTCGTGCCCAAATCGATGGTTCCAATTTATGAATAATATAGATTTATAGAGGAACAATGGACTTGAAGCAAGTTAGGTAAAATATGGCTCATTTGTTCACAGAAAATTGTACAAGTGAAGGTGTATTGGGTAGAAATCAACCCTAATAAAAAACACTAGCAAGCATGACTGATTTTTCTATTCGTTTTGATCGTATGCTGCATTTGTACTTGATTGTGTGGGCTGCAATGATAAAACCTGAGCTAAGATCGGGATATCAGGAATAAGAGTCAAGAATTGACAATCTTTTTGGTTTGTTCTTCATACTTTTCTTCTTATTTCAAGTTTTGTGTTTGTTTGTCAAACAAATCTGGAATGTTTGTTATGACATCCGCGTGTTTGGCTCAACCAAGAATTTGAAAATGTTTGACAAACATCCGTGATATGTGCTTCTATTTGAAACTATAAAATGAATTTGTTTGAGTGTTACACTGACTTATAAATGAACTATGTAGTGGCAAACATTACGGGATTCATGTACATGAACCTATCTAGAATACACTGTAATGTGGAAATGTGAAATGGTAATGTACACGATCAATTATTAAATGCCTTAACGCGTGACCGTCATGTTTGAGTTATGAATAGATTGGTATACCAATAAGGGTCAATGTAGTAGTACTGCGAACGAAATGATTTATAGTGGCACACACCAATCAGAGTCTAAACGAGATAGTATTGGTAGTGTGTACACAAAATGTAAAATGTAAATAACCAAATCAGAAAGGTCACTGACAAGATTGAAGAGCAAATGTTTTATACCGGCTGCAACTCAAGAGAGGATCATGACGGTGATTCCATTATCCTACGCACCAAAAGTGTGACGCCCCAAAACCGGGCATCCGTTTGTCAACCTGAGAAATACTCATGGATGTCGGGTAACCCGACACCACTCATAGCAAAATCGGGCGCAGCTCTCTTTGTATGGAGCTCACCAAACTACAACCTGGTCCTAACATCAACTTCACGACATGTACATAAGTAAACACGCCACTGGGTCACAAGATCATCTACCAAAATACACCAACTATATAATGTAGTTCAAGAGTTAATAATTGTTTCACCAAATATATATTAAAATTACAACATTCTAATACATGTTATACAACAACATCAAAGCCACAAGTCGGATTTCTTCTCAAACGGCCTCTAATGAGTACCCGCTCCATCGCCTCCCACTAAATGAGATCCCTCTGATAGGTGAACAAAAGCTAGTAGTGATAATCTCCTGCATGTTACTCCCACCTAAGTGCATGCATGGCAAACAATCACACATTCAAGGGAATTTCATGAACTCACTCAATGTCTACATGACTAATCCCATGTCCCGAGTCCTCACGTAATTTCATGCCTAAGCCAATATGCGAGTAAAATCAGCAGTTTTTAAACAAAAGCTATTTGCCTTAAAAACACACTACCGAAGCTTCGTAAAATCAATTAGACAATCCTCTGAGACGAATTGTCGGATAAATAATTCAGCCACTATATCCCTATATCCGCGGATCTGCTGAACGATTCTCCAAGGTAATTCTGGTGCTGGTCGAAATTCCTTCACAAACATTTTCATTTTTGTTTCATTTCATGTCATGTACTTCACACCTAATATTCTAGGGTCGCCCCAGTGCATATGGAATGCATTATGCCAAATTCCGCCACTTATGCTAATACAATTCACATGCATATATTAACATAATTTAAATCACATAAATCATGTTATGCAAATTCACCATCAATAGCACCGAAATTAGCTCACATGAGCTAATTAGCAAACACAAGCAATTCATTTTGAATCACTCAACATCATAAAAATTCACACAAAAATATTCACGCATATTCACATGAACGTTGAAAAACCCTGGTTAATGTTCACGACCACACAATAGATTTTTCACCAGGCTCAAAGCTGCGAGACCGACTTATGCTAAAATGTTTAAGAACATTCTAACCATTTACATGCGGATTCAGCCAAAGAATAACACAAGTAGGAAAAGATCCCTACCTTCTTGGAGTTTTCGAACTCCACTAAATCTATGTCCACGCTGCAGCCCTCACAAGGTGATCTACTGCTTCTTGCTCTTGCCGAGAACCGACGTCCGATCGACCGAATCTAGAGAGAAGGTGCCTTCTCTAAAATAAAAATCTAGCACGCCCTTCAGCTTTCTCGCTCGTTTTTGGCTTCACCAGGAAAATCTATTCTCCAATTTTGTTCACATTTGTTTACAATCACACCCCATCATGTCCATTCTTCGATTTTACACTGGCACTATCTAGGTCAGCCCATTTCTATCGCCTTCACCATGCAACATGTGTCAAGAATATACATGTGGGGTAGGTGGCTTTTATCACATCACATGTCTCAACCCGCTTTTACGGCATCCCACAACTACGCCTCCTCGAAAACGTGAAATTTCAATCGTCTCGTAATCTACAAAATGTGACGAATTCACGGTGGAATGACTCTCACGACGATCCAATGGTGAACCGCTTCATCATCCGAGATCTAGAAAATTGATTTTACCGAATTACCGTTAATTTCTTCCGAAAAATGGAATTTTCTCGCCTTGAAAATTTCGCGAATTCGCATGTAAAAATGATTAATAATTTGTATGAATTGCGGTGAATTGCGGTAACATCCCGAAATGTAAATTTCTAGTAGTTTTCGGACTTGTTTAGGGTATTTTGTAGACATAAATTGAATTTTTCGTAAAGTAAATGCGAAAAATGGAAATTTAGGAACCCCGAAATTGTATTATCACTAAGGGCAATATGTAATTTGTCAAAGGTAAGAAAATAAGTAAGATGAAAAGGTTATGGGGTTGTAATAATTAGGCCTTAACTGATCGGTAAAAAGAAAGGAATTGAAGGACTAAAGAGAAATATCGGGAAACTTAACCCTAAAAAATGGGTTTTTAAGCCAAATATACTTAAGGAGATGTGATTTAAGACCAAATTTGGTCTCAAAGAGGCAAAACCAAGGCTAAGAAAAGAGAGAAGAAGAGGAAGAGGAAGAGAAGAAGAAGAGAAGAGAAGGAAGAAAGGGAGATAAAAAGGTATGAAACTAACCTTGAGTATGGATTTTTACATTTTGGTATATGAATTTTAATGGAAAGCAAGGATCTTGGTGGTTTTGTATGGAGTTCTAGGGATTTTATGAGCCCCAAACCTAGGGTTTGTGTTAGAGATTTCATCTAACCAAAGATTTCTTGAAAGTAGGGTTGGCAAAACCCCGTGGTAAGATGGTTATAGAATCCTCCCTTTAGGTTGGATTCATGGTTTAATGAAAGTAATATTAGTTTAACAACCCTAAATAATCATCATGTCAGTTTGTGTAAGGTTATGACCCATATTAGAGTGTTTTTGGGAGAAATTCATGGCATTTTTGAGAAGATGGTAGTTTAAAGATGAATCTGAGTAGAAAAGAGATTACAAGACGAATTTGAGTGGCTTTTGATGTACATAGAGTATGGAGTTATCTATAAGCGAGTATATGGAAAAAGGGAAGAAAAACCCACATTCTCGGGTACTAGAACCTGTGACTAGGTCGAAATAAGTAATCGGAATGTGTAGTACTGCTTTTTCTATTTCGACCGCATTCATATTTCGGGCTATAACTTCTCATTTATGATCCGATTTGAGTGGGATTCAAGTTTGATACTTAAAATAGACTTCAAGGAGATCCAAATTACAATGAACTATCTACCTCACTTGACTCTAGGTGGCCCAAAAATTCACTCAAAGTGGGGCTATGTTCAAGCCAATTTATGCTTTAGTTTTTGAACATATAGTAGTTCCGGTTGTTTCGGACGTAACTTGAGTTTCGGTGCTCCGATTTGGGTGATTCCAGTTGGAGGAGAACCCATATCACCTTAGCTTGAAAGGAGTTCAAAGAACCAGTATCAAAATGGAGTCAAGACACTGGAAAATGACACATAAACTGTCCCTAGTGTAATACTCCAAACGGACTAGTTTGGCGTGAAATGCCATAACTTTTTAGTTCGATGATCCAATTGGAATGATTACAATTTATAAAATAGATTCATGAGGGACAAGAATACATGAATAAGGTGACATAGGTATCATACCACAAGTATATGAAATGTCATGGCGGCCAGGCATGAAACAAGAAAACATGCGAAACCCAACATGATACGCTATCAAACATAAATATGATACGAATATGAAACTAACTGAATGCTTAATATGTACATGAAATGCAATATGTCATGAACACATAATGTGGCTAAGAATGCCCCTATTATAAGATAGTAAGTTATTGAACTCATATAATTGTAAAACTGCCTAAGACTAGTTATTGAATGACATGGCACTCTTTGACCTTGCTTCGACACATTAGTACTTCGGTACTCTCTGATTAGTACTTCGGTACTCTCTAATTAGTGCGACGGCACTCTCTAACCGTGCTTCGGCACATTAGTACTTAGGTACTCTAATTGTTACGACACTCTCTCTGGCCGCTGTTTCTAAGACTCCCGCTTGTGCCACGATGACCTCGTCGCATCAGACCTTCGGGCAATTTATCGTATGCCGTGTCCTACCTATTCCTAGACATCGGTCTGCATAATCAAACAATTATATGATAAGACTCCTAATAAAGAATAAGTATAATTTCAGAGGACTGACGGGTACCTCCGTGATAAGTTCGATAAGGATAAACCCGTGAGTACCTCCACGTACCTCCAGATCCGATAAATTTATGTAGTACCTACGGGTATCTCTGTATAAGTATATGTTTTGTAGTACCTACGGGTACTTCCGTATCGGTAAAGTAAGTATAAGTTCTGTAAAATAAGTATAAGTCCAAGAGGTACTCATGTGTACTTTATACAAGAATAAGTCTGTGATAAGAGCCGAATACACGTAATAAGCTCCAATACGTATAAGTTCCAGAAGAAAAGTATAAGTTTCGTAATACATGTATAAGATCCGAAATACAAGAATAAGCTCCGTAATACAACTATAAGATCCGTAAGACAAGTATATGCTCTGTAATACAATAATAAGATCCGAAATACAAGAATAAGCTCTGTAATATAAGTATAAGATCCGTAAGACAAGTATATGCTCCGTAATACAAGAATAAGATCCGAAATACAAGAATAAGTATTAGTTCTATAATCACGTACCCCCCGTATGAAGTATAAGTTAGTAGTACCTACGGGTACTTTTAATTAAATATAAGTTTGATATAAGTACAAGTACGTGTCTTTTGGGACATCTGAACAAGTAGTACTTACAAGTACTTCCGTATAAGAATAAGTTCAAGAATACCGTGATAATGCTCCGTGAATATCTCCGTAGTACCCAATGGTACCGATCATGTAAACCTCGAAGATGTTGAGTAGTTCTCTAGTACCTAAGGCACCAAAAACATAAGCCTGCGGACTCCTACTGAGATCCGAACAAGGATGAGATAGAATATATGCTGTGGATAAGCACCCGCCTACATATGTATGTCTGGCATCGTATATAAGGAATCCACGTACGTGATGTGTTATACAAACGCTATAAGTATGTGTTCTAATGGAGATAAGATAAGATCCGAATGCTATAAGTGAGAACAATAAGAATAGGTCTGCTTATATATAAGATCCCAATGCTATAAGTACAAGTTCAATAAGCATAGTTCATATAAGTGAAAAATTCGAGTAAGTATAAGCATAAGAAGTACCGTATAAGCTTTGTAGTAATGACGTGGTACAATCTTTGTAATTCCGAGGAGATTCGAATAAGATAAGTTTGTTATAAGTTTAAGTAATTGTATAGTCTATTATATGAATGCATGAAAATTCTAATATTTGTTATTACTTTATGATTTAAATGTGTATATGCATAAGACATATGTTTCACTAAGCCGTGAAAGCTTAGCACGGGTTTTTAATCCGTGGAGGTACAAAAGAAGACGTCCGAAAGCCTGCGAGGCTACCGCAAGACACTAGTGGGTTCACTACATGTAGGTTCCGCTGGTCAATTGTAAATGTAAAACACAGCTTTGTATTTGTAAATGGACTCGCTTATGTGTATAGATTTGATGGACACCAATTCGTGGTGTCTGATATGTATATGATATTTGATCCAGCTATAAAAAAAAACAATCGTAAAAAGAGTCCCAAGATATATCTCGCGTTCCTCGAATCCCTGGTCGATCCGCTTAATCGGTCGACCGGGAACTGTGTGACAAATTGAGTTGTGACAAGAATAAGGAACACATGGGGAGCATGGAAAGATGAGAATTATTGTATTTAAATTTGAGACAAAATGAAAGTATGTTAAACTACTATAAAATGTATATTTATAAATATTGCATGGATCACATGAGAACTGTTGAAAGGTTATTTTGGAAAATATAAGAATGCTTTGAGATGATTAAGTGATGCATATAGCAAAGTTAATCAGCACATATATGTGGTATAATTGTTCAAAATGAGAATAGAAATGCAAAGAACCACTAAACATGAAAAATGCTTCAGTGGCCATTGGCTTCCATGCCAGGCACGAGTAAATAGTGGCAGGATTGAAGACCGCAGAGCCCAGAGTCATCGTCAAATCGCACGAGCGCGGCGAGTATATAATGCCCGCTCCTCATGTATACACTTCATTTCATGATATCATGTGACTACTTTATATTGAAATCAAAAGATGTAAAGATCTTCATAAGAAGATTATATTTTTAATTTTTTTTTATCATGGAATGTACCTTACATTGTGGATTTTTAAAGATAAGAGGTGAACTCTGACAAATATTTTGTAAATGATTTGAAAAGGGCATAGAAATTCCGTTTTGTATAAATATTGTATTAAAGTATAGTTATGGGCCCTCTTGAAAAGATATTGTGACGCCCCGATCCTGGGTCCTGCTGACCAATTGGTCAACCTGCATTGGGGAAACCTGTGGTTCATATCATGAGACCCATACATGAGTAAAAATGGCCACTAAATTACACACAATACTACTAAAAATCTAACCAACTATATATTACAGTTCAGAGTTGATTATCAATTTTAATACAACATATATCAAAATTCTGTAATTCTAACATGTTTTACAAAATAAATACCAAAGTCACATGTCGACTTTCTTCTCAAAGCGGCCTCTAATGAGCGCCGTCTTCCTGAACACTCCCTGTACCTGAAATAATGTTCCCTCGACAGGGTAAGCAATGCCCAGTAGTGATAATTTCCTACATGGGTTACTCCCCACCTAAGTGCACATGTAATGGCAACCAAACACACTCAAGCAAATACATGATCCTACTTGAATGTCTACATGCCCAATCCCATGTCTCAGTCCTCACCGACTCCCTCACACATGCCTAAAGCTCAAATGTGAGAAAAACACCATTCAAAACAAAAGATTTTTGTTCTCGAAACGCATTCACCGAGTTTCTAAGAAATATATCGACAACCCTCCAAGCGAATTTGTTGGATAACTCTCCGAAACAATTCATGGCTCCTCCGACGTGAATTGTTGGACAATCTCCCAACCCAATTCTCCAGAAAATCTTCCATTGAAATTCCTTTCACAACCATTTTCCTTTTATTTTCTTTCGCCGCTGCCATGCACTACAATCATCGCTCTAGTGGTGCCTTCTAAGTGTACATGGAATGCATTATGCCTTTTCCAAACAATTCATGTTAATATATCTCAATCATGCATATATTAACAAATATCCACATGCATCATGTCATTCAATTCATAGCAATAACATCCGAATTAGCTCACTTGGGCTAATCAAATTCAATTCTTAATGGCTCACATTAATAATTATATTTTTATATACCCAACAACATGTTAACACATTTAATTTTATGCATTAACAATTTCTTTCCACACACCAAGCCATATTCATTTCTGCCACTTTACGTAAATAACACATTGATATTTTTGTCCAATCATGCAAACCGATTGTTTTTAATAGTCCCAACAGCAAGTGGTCAGTCTGTGCAGCCTTCACTTAGCATTGTTCCACTACAATCAACTACCGCCATTTCCGCCCAACAACACCCAAACCATAATTTAACACAATTATAACACAGGTGACCTCATTTCCAGCCCGGATCAGTCCGGACTGCCCAAATGGGGTTCCATAAATTTGAACACCAAATTCTAAGTTTCAGACCAACCAATCTAGCCACTCACGAATTTTTCGCCAAATCAACCAAACCATTTACAAGGCTCTTAAACTCGAAATAACCGAGTAGGAGAAGATCTCTACCTCTCGGAGTTTGTCGAACTCCACAAAACTAGTGCCCACGCAGAGTCTTTGCAAAGAACAATCTTTGCTTTCAAGCCCGACGTGGAACCGACAACCAGTCGAAATCTGCAGAGAAGTTGGACTTTCTCTCTCTAGAATTTGATTTTCTCTCCACTGCACTTATTCTGCTCAAAATGCCAAGAGAATTGTTCTTTTCTCTTTGTTTTATTCTCTTGTGTCTCTCATTGCCACATGTCAAATTTTCATTGGTTGATGTGATTTTATCCACTTTATCCACCCACCTTGATTTTCTCAAATTAGAGATGCCACATGTCCACATGGGACCCACACATGAGCTCAAGTTGATTGATTCTGCACCCAACATGTACACCAATCGTGAGCCACCAAATGCCATGTCCCGCACCACGCCGCTAAGTTCGAAAACATGCAAATTCCGATTGTCTCGGAATTTGACGAAATTCGACGTGGAAGCTAGATTTCGCGAGACAATTCCAAAGGTGAAGTCCGTTTCTTCATCCGAGATCTAGAAAAATTCCAGATTTTGACCGAAATTACCATTTTACCCTTTTTCAGAAAATTAGGATTTTCTCGGGGTTTCACATTCTCCTCATCCTTAAAAGAATTTGCTCGAAATTCCACGCGTCACACGCATCCAACCATCGCAGCTCAAGGTAACCCCACACACAATCCCTGCTTGGTGTGCAAACGCTGACCTTCCCAAGGTCACAATCACTAACAACCCAATGGGCCTTCACCCTAATCCATGTCATGAATGACATCCATACCGAGCCCTCACGCCACCAACACTTATCACTCCGCTAATGGGTAACTAATCCCAAGTCAGTCCCGACTTCTATCACCCAACTCTAAGTCTACGTGATAACTATGACCGTGTGTTTTCTCTCTCGGGCAACAGAACTTTTCGGCCTACACCGCGAGTCTCTTACATCCACACAGAAATTCTGGATATCTCCACGGATCTCTCACACCCATATAGAAATTCTGGATATCTCCACGGGTCTCTTACACCCACATAGAAATTCTGGATATCTCCACGGGTCTTTTACACCCACACAAAAATTTTGGATATCTCTATGGGTCTCTTATACTCACATACAGTAAATTCTGATTCCACGGCCCTTACACCCATACAGACCTTTCTGATACCACCGCGTCTCCTTCACCCCAATTCTAGGTTTTTTCACTGAAAGATCAATCCACCCTCTGCTTCACCAACACACATTAATTACTTTCACTTGACGAACTATGAGTCTTCATTGGACGTAGTCCCAAAGACAAACTCAATCTATACTCATCAAGAGTGATGAATGACCATACCGTGCACCCACACCTGACTCGACGTGATGTCAATGTGCACCCACACCCGACTCGATGTGATCCCCCGGGGGTCCACCATGAGCAGAATATCGGAGACCTCTGACTCACAATCCCACCATCGTCAACTCTCACCCCAGGGTTCTAGGGAGAACATCCACACAACGACCTTTTCTGTGAGGCCTCGATCTCCGCCCTGATTCTATCACACAAGATGCAATAATGAATGAATACGACGATGCATCCAATTTAAACGCCACTCTAGTCAACAAGCGCAGTAAACGCACTCGCATATCCGCATCCGGATCACTACCGCAAAGACCATGAGACCTCGCCTCCTAGATGGTCTGCCTCATACGCTGCCGGGCGCCACAGAATATACTGGGCCCGCTCCCGCCCGGCAGAAGTCCCGCCCGTGAGCCATGTCCCACCTCGACTCCACACCGCCCCGCCCATCTCGTGCTGCCGAAGGTGCCATAGCACCTTACACTTAAACTGCCTTCCACCATACTTAGCTGGAGGAATGAATCAGAGTACTCACGCCCTACAAATTTAACTTAGATCAGGCTGCCCCAAAATCCCGGGATCCCCTGCCTCTGGCAATTCGCTTCACATGCCCAGTTGTCGGGGAAATAACATACCGTCTGTCTTGTTCACTAAATGCAATCCATCCTAGCCCCGGTCCTCGAAACTCGTGTGAAGCGTAAGTCTTCATTGAACTAGAAGAAGGTCGATCCTCTCTCTTCTCACTCAGCATCCGTAGGTCGGCATACCCTCGGTAAGGCATCCTCTTCTTCTGGTCGTGGCTGCTTCACCATGGAGTCAATGTCCCTGCGAGGGCGAACCCTCACGGTCTTTCCCCGAATGGACAACTCCAGCCATTCAAACCTCCTGACTGGGCCATGTCCAGGGCCACATAGTCATCACTAAAACGCGTCGACTGCGAATCCGCCACATACTCCATCACTGTCATCGTTCCCTGCCTTAGCTCTAGGAACTCTTGGGTGATTAATGCCCAAAAAGTACACTTCAACTATATTAGATAGGTTTCAGTGCTTTTGCGCACTAACTACGCCATTAATGCCAATTGAAGTGTTCAAGTCTTCTTAGTATCACTTTATGCCGCTTAGAGGTTATTTTTGGTCGCTATGTGTTTTACACTTTGAAGGCCAATATCGGATGTATGATGAATCATGAAGTTTGAACTCAAGTGTCACATCAACCAAATTCAAGAATCAATGAAATCAAGGCAAAGTGAAGAAAAATTACGCAAAGAAGACGAGGCAAAGCAGAAAATCAAGAAACCAGCAATTTTCGCTTAAGCCCGCTAAAATTTACCGGGATTGCGAAAATTCTCACGATTGCGAATTATGTACATTAAAAATTTCAGAAGTTCAACGAAATCAGGATTTTCGCGCATTAATTTGTTTTCGCTAGGCAATGTTCTCAGCGAAATTTCATGATTGTTATCATTTAAAATTTTCGCTGTTAGCGAAATCGCTAGTTAGCTAAATTGCCAAGCTTTTTGAATGGTTCTTATTTTCGCTTATGCATGGTGATTTCCTCACACCAATAAATTCTACCCCAAATAAATTTATCGTTTCTCACATGTTTTTGTATTTAATGCTAACCTAATCTAAAATTTGGTATTAATTTCTTGTCCTTTAACTTAGCCAAATTTGTAGGTTTTTTTGGTATTTCAAATATTGAGATGTACTTTATAAACCCTCTCTTTTGTAATCACGAGAATTTTGGGGAAGCAAATAATTGGGGGAGAGAAGAATTTGTAAGTTTTCATTTTTGTAAATAAAGTCTCGTATTTTAGTTAGGTTTTGCTTTTCTCTCTCTCCTCTTTCCCTACTTTCTGTCAAACACCCTCTGAGATGACAATCAAGAGATGTCACTGCCTCCTCTTTCAAGTATAAGGAAGCTATTGGTGGTGGGCATATGCATGTTGTCCCTTTGTACCCAAACACAGGCACCGTATTTATGGCCCTCATCTTCTCAAATTAGGCTGAATAGCTTCAATGTTATTGATTCGCCAATACTTCCATGCTTCAGATTGCCAAGGCATACTTACGCGATGCACCGTGGTTCATTAGATGGTCTTACGTAGCCTTCGAGATGATATTTTTCACGTTGTAATTTCAAACTAAAAAGGACCATAGTCGCATGTTACCCGTGTTGACTCAAATGGGGAGTTGTTGTTGCGGTGAGGTTTGCTAGTTAAACATAGATCCCAAGTATGTTCGACTATAGGTCGTGACGTCATAACGCGAGGATAAAAACCCGAGACATTGTTTGCCCTAACTACCAAGCAGTGACCTAAATCTTCAGTTAACTTTTTACACTTTACTTTCGCTTTTACAATTCCTCAATTTTCAAACTACCTAATCGTTCAAGCAATCCAAAAGTCCAAATAGAAAGCCTTACCTCAGACACTAATGCATATCATTCTAGGATGAAAACCCATCCCTCAGACCACCCTAGACCACATACGCAAAGAGTTTGACCACGGCGAGTAGGAACTTAGTGTATATAAATTTTGTTGATTTTAACTCACCATCGTGGCACTAATCAAATGGCGCCGCTGTCGGACGGTGCCAAACTCAATGGTAAGTTATGTACTTTGTGATCAACATCACAAGTGGAGGTAACCTTTTACCCTCTTTTTGTCACTCGGGCCAAGTGTGAACTCCGCCGCTAACACTTACAAGAATCGCGACCGTTTTTTGCTTTAGCGCCGCTTTAATTTCAGAGTTAACCTTAACTCGCAAGCTTCGCTGGGTGCTTCGCTGTCTCTATAAATTTTTGTAATAGGTGTTTATACAACAAGGGGGACGTAGACACATCGTAGACCGTATAGGATCGCACACAACCTCGACCTACTGAAGTCACACATCATACCATGGATCCCATACCCAGAACAACAAAGTCAACCAGAACCCCCAGAATCCAAATGCCTATAGAACCATGAAGGATCAAGCATCCATCCTCCTAGAGTTGGGTGTCTCGATCTCGTATCATTCTCCTGCTGAAGATGTAGCGTTGAGGCCATATTTGCACCCTACTCCTCACACATATCATGGTATGGAAAATGAAAATCCATACACTCATATTGTGATTTTTGAGAGGTCTCTGTACTACCTTTAAGGAAGGTACGGATGGACACATGGATTTGCTGGAATAAAAAGCATTCTATTGACTCTAAAGTGACACAAGATTTTTGCTCAACTCATTGAGGCTCAGAACCATTAGAAATCGGGGGCCGAAATGCAGCAAATTCTCGAAGAAGTTCTTCTCATAAGACTAATAATTTGAAAAGACAATTTGACTTTTGCACTTCAGATGGTGAGATTTTACTAGTGTTGGGAGAGATTTATGGAAACCATCGTTCGTCCTCATCATGGGCTTGATACTGATGTCAGAACCACTTCTATGGTGGTATGTCTCCCTCATGAAACAATCGGCCGAAACTATGCGCTGGGGTAACTTTTGCCAAACATCCTCACGGGGCTTGCCGGATTTTAAATTACGTGGCTGAAACTTCTAAGGGCTGAGATGAGCCTAACCCCAGAGAATTGGATAGATGAGACCACCAAATTTCAACCAAAGGGTGGGATGTACACCGCGGCAGGAAATAGAAACGAGAGCCTGGGGATTTCAACCTACTTAGGGCGAGGAGTCAAGGCAACAGCCAAAGAGGTGCATGCAGTGACCGAAAATCCCGCACGTCCAATCCTGCACCACTTAACCCTCGCGGCACCCAAGAGAACTATGGCCTATGGCCCCAAAGGAAGGATTTGATGTCAATGCAACACCGTAGACAATACAAGCCACAACAATCCAATGCTCCATATGGTAATACCTACAATTCCACTTGAGGAATCACCTTAACCTGTGGTGGAGACCCAACCCCTGCCTATACTCCCCAAAGCAAACCTCGCTATACCCCCTCACGCCACAACAACCATTATCCTCTTCTCCAAAGGAACAAGCTATATTGAATTCTGGAGTAAGGTGGTGGGCAACTGCTGAGGAACAAAGGAATCAATAATGCACTGGCAATACAAAGGATTTGATACTGTAGAAAGTACACTGAATAAGAGAATAGATGGGCTTGAGAGCAATCTTAACCAAAAAATTGACAACCTACAGTATTCAATCACCAAGATCAACAAGTTGCTGGGAGGTGCCAAGATAAAGTGAGGTTTCCATCACAAACAGCCTCCAAATCCCAAGGAATCCATGAGGTCGGGTCATCCAACAATTCAGGAATGGATGAAGTTAAGGCTATAATTACCCTGAGGAGTGGAAAAGAGGTTAATCAGCCTATGCCAAAACCTGTTGAAGAATCCATGCAAGGAGAAGAATTGCAGTCTGAGCATATTCTCCTAAAGGAGGATTCAATGAAATACCGCATACCACCTCCATTTCCACAAGCACTTAGAGGTAAGAAGAAGGCATCTCAGCAAGCAGGCATTTTAGAGGTTCTAAGGCAAGTGAAGGTTAACATACCTTTATTGGACATAATCAAACAAGTGCCTACGCTATGCAAAATTTTTGAAAGATCTTTGTATAATCAAGAAGGGATTAGGCATTGAGAAGAAGGCATTTCTTACTGAACAAGTCAGTGCCATAATCCAAAGCAAATACCCAGTCAAATACAAGGATCCATGATCTCCCACAATTTCAGTCAATATTGGTGGAAATTGCATAGACAAGTCATTACTTGATTTAGAGCCGCAGAATCTTAATGCCGTGATTCAAGATACAAGCGCTAGGTCTAGGAACTTAAACCTACCAACATCACACTCTCATTGGTCGAGTTAGATCGCTGAAAACCTTATGATAGTTGAGGATGTTTTAGTGAAGATAGACAAATTCTACTATCCAGTAGATTTTGTGGTGCTTGACACTGAACCAATTGCAAGTGAACCCAATCATGTACCAATCATCTTAGGAAGACCATTTCTGGCCACAGCAAATGCAATCATAAATTGCCGGAATGGAGTCATGCAACTTACCTTTGGTAACATGACCTTGGAGTTGAACATCTTTCATTTGAACAACAAACATGAGTTGCCAGAAACGAAAATCAAAGAACTAATGAAGTTGTTTCCAATCAACAAGCAGTGAGCAAAATGTCCAGAACTGCGTGAGAGATCACCAAGAAGATGAAGAAAGCTTAGGTCTTGCCATCAACACCAACTACAAGCCAATTGCTCAATCTCGTAAGCCATCACAGAGGAGCAAATCAACATTCGGGGCACCCACCATGGAGTCAACCTCAAAGTTACCGCAGGTTGAGGAGATCATTCTCCTGACCCCTTGAGTACCTTTGGATCGAATCGTTCGGTGTTTTAGAAACCGAATTGCGCCTCTACAATTTACTTTCGTCTTAATTTAGTTAATTTAGTTAGTTTCGCTTATTTTCAAAATTTTAACTTAGCATTTTTCATTTTCTAGTAAGTTAGTTTCAGATAGTATAGTAGTGTGTTTTAAATTTTAATACGCATATAGTAAATTTTATAATAATAATTCCTATTTTATATATTATTAATTAATTAAAAATTTTTGAAATGCGTGTGTAAGTACTTGCTGAGCCAATTAAAAATAGTAAAATTCGCAGAAGACCTTCTCATCGCCCATGTTGGTTCTATATATAAATGGAGAGGGATAGCCAAGTAGTCACCTATTTCCTCCCCTAGCGAAGCCTCTCCAAATAAGCCCCGAGTCTCCATCCACCGTCGTCGCGTGGTCACTCGCTTCAAGCATCGCGACTTGCGCCTCGCACACCAAGGCCGCCGGCGGCCACGTCTCGCCGCACTCCTGCATGTTTCTGAGCTCCTAGCCACCGCCGCACCGCGGACCGACCGCCACCGCAGCCGTGACCAGAGCTACCGCCGGGCCCTCAGGCTTCGCTTCCGCCTGCGCATTCGCAGCCACCGCACCTCGCCCGAGCCCGACCGAGCTCTCCATCACTCGCGCATCAGCGCCCGCCAAAGATTGGCCCTCATCGAAATTATTCGCTATTTCTGCAGTTTGCCACATGTACCATGAGCCCCGTTCGCTTGCTCGCTTCAGAGTGATTCAACACTCCGCAGAGCCCGCCCGTAGATACAGAGCTCCTCACCGCATTTTCAAAGGAGCCGAGCCCTTATCCGCATTTTATTTCAATATCAAGATAGTTCGTGACTGGTGGTCTCAGATCTACCGCGGTGAGATTCAAGATAACTGAGCCGAGAGGCCCCAGCCCCTAGCTTTGGCCCGACTCAAAGATCATCACCGGGGTCCTCGAGGCCGCACTGAGAGCTCAGGATTCGACGCTTATCGACACCTGATGGGACCCCGTGCCCCATCACCCGTACCTCAAACAGAGTCTCTGGAGGCTCCAGTTCTGCCGGGCCCGAAGACGGCCCAAAGTAGTCATCATCCCCTGGCCGCAGTCACCAACACATCGCGAGGCGACTTCACACCTCAACTGCCGCCCGCCCTCGAGGATTCGAGGCCATCGTTGTAGTGGAACCCTATCTCCGGGGCACGACGACTCCATCGTAGACCGTTCCATCAGGAGTCGTACTACGATGTCCCCGCACTGAGGGCTGATCCTAGATACCGGGAGTCCATGAGATTGATCGAGGATTATTCGCTATTGCCTACGCACTCGAGGCAAAAGATACTACCACGTGCGGTACCAGTTTACCACTGACGACAGAGGATCGCCAGTCTCAAGGTGGAGTTTCCGCCTCAGATTGATGATCGCCATGCGAGTACCTCGTGAGCGGCCGATATTTCAGTTTTCGCCTCGCGTATACCGCCGGCCAATGCGTAGGGTTGCTGCAGACGGGCCCACCCGCCTCATCGCGAGATTTGGCTCGGCACCTGCCGAGACACCCACCGCCGGGACCGCATTTACAAGAGGCGCCCGCTCATATGTCGATCGAACATTGTTCAGACGAGTTTATTCTCTGGCAAAGATTATGTGCGCAGGAGGAGCCATTCGAGGCGCTTTAATGATCTCTGGGGATTTATTTAATCTTATGAGCATCTGCAGGTCAGGAGAGTCCATCGGCATCAAACTGGTAGAGAGTCATTCACTTATCGACTCCCTATGTTCGAGTATCGGATTTCATGGTATCGATGAGGTCATCAATGCTGGTGGAAGGTGATGACACTCGATCTCACCTCACACAGATCAGAGAGTTAACAGAATGAGTCATCATGACAGACATATCCTCAACCAGAGGATACGCGAGAGTCCGGTTCCACGATGTCACCATCCCCTCCTCCACGACCATCAGCAATGGGCCAAGCAGATACCTCGGCCCATCCTATTCAAAGACACCATTCACTGAAAGGGATACCATGCCACCGAGAGAGATAGCTGGTGTGATGGATGCTATCTGCTCACTAGCAGCTACACAGGCATCCCAGGATCAGAGGTTGACCCAGTGCTACTCTATGCTTCAGCAGATCATGACGCATCTGGGTCTTCCTCGTGTCCCTGATCAGAGAGAGGAGCCCACCACAGACGCAGCTTATTTGGATGCTCTGGCAAGAAGAAGAAGCAGCCTTCGCACCCACCACCACCACCAAAGAGTGAGGTGTATAAAGCCTTTATATTTTTGTATAGTTATCAGTTTCTTTATCAACCGCCTACTAATTTTGATTAGGACTTATGTATTACCATAAGAGTGCGATATTTTTGTATGTTTATTGGAGGCGTATGTACTTCAATGAGTATTTTGGCTATATCAAAAGCTATTCGCTTTATATATATACGCCTTTTTGTACATATCATGTTTTGTGCCTTACCATGTAAATGTTTTTTCTTTCAATTGAACAATTGAATCAAGCACCGACAATTGAATCGCTTTTAGTCGAAAATCAATCACGCTTGTCACTCATAAGCCAGAGCAAATTCCATGCTTGAATTAAATTTTTGGTCAATTACAGTTCCAGCATGCTCAACTTGAAATTTCTCCTTTATGTTAATTCACACCGCACTCCTTATTATTTAATAGAGTCGTGAATTTATTTCGTTTCCTTTCGCTTCAGATATCTACTTAAGTATGTTACAACTTAGGATAGGTTTTTATTACTCACATTTGAAGACCAATGTAGTCTTCCAAAAGAAAAGAAAAGAAAAAGCAAAAGAAAAAGCAAAAAGAAAAAGAGAAAAGAAAATAAAGTCGTGAAGTTTTCATTAAATCGGTGCACCTGGCCCGAGGGGTGTATGGCGAAGCCTTTGAAACTCGATGCCTTATGCCTTAATTGCTGGGAGTCATCGATTTAGTGTTCAAGCATGGGTGGATAGGTAGAGTTTGAACGATTTGTAGGTGCTTAATTCGTCATTCTGAGTCCCGGTGAAGCCTCGAGTTAGTGGTCATGATCCTTTCGCTTGATGCCCTAAACCTAATTAATGGGGAGTCATCGGTGAATCCTCGCTACACGGACTTGGTGAAGTCGACTTAAGCATTGCGCATCCTACAAAGGGAAGTTGAATAAAGAAAGAAGTATGTGAACTATCCTTATCTAGGTTGTTCAATTGTACCTTAAGGCCATGTCAAGCATAGTCGGGGGAGGGGACAATCTTGCAATTTATCGTCAACGAAGCATATATAAAGAACCATTACTCCTAGGTGGAAATCTCAAGTTGAGAATCGTGGATCCAAGATTGACCTAGAATTGTTCTTGTATGGATTTAGTTCTTTCATATCATTTACAAATTTCATGTCAATTTTCGCCTTTAAAGGCAATGTTTATATGTGCATATACCAATCATAACCTTTTGAAAATCACTACATGCATCTCCTTTTCGTTTTTGCATTGCTAAGGGACTAGCAACGTTTCAGTTGGGGGGTGATTAATGCCCAAAAAGTACAATTTTGAACCCTATATTAGATAGGTTTTGAGTGCTTTTAAGCACTAATCATGTCATTAATGCCAATTGAAGTGTTCACGTCTTCTTAGTATCACTTATGCCGCTAGAGGTTATTTTGGCTGTTTTGTGTGTTTTTACGCACTTAGCGCTCAATATCGGGATGTATGATGAATCATGAAGTCTAACTCAAGTGTCACCATCAACCACCCCAAGAATCAATGAAAACTCAAGGCAAAGTGAAGAAAATTGATGCAAGAGAGTACATGTGAGGCAAAGCAAAGGAAAATAAGCAAATCGCAATTTTCGCTGCTCACAAAATTCACGGGATTGCGAAAATTTTCGTTGATTGCGAAATTTTCAAGCAGGTTTAGCGAAAATTTCCGCAAGTTCAAATAAATTGTGGATTTTCGCTAGACACCGGCTAGGCACCGTTCCTAGCGAAATTTCATGATTGCTTACTCATCAAAAATTCGCTTAGTTGGAATAAATCGCCAGTTAGCGAACTGCCAAGCTTTAGCAAAATTTTTCTATTTTCGCTATGTGCATGGTGATTTCGCTTACTCAGCCTAAATTCTTCGCTCCTAGCGAAATTTACTCACTTCGCCATGTTTTTGTATTTATCGCTAACCGACTCCAAATTTGGTGTATTACTCTCATTCTTAACTTAGCCAAATTTGTAGGTTTTTTTGGCATTTTCAAGGCATTGAGGTGGCCTATATAAACCCCTTTTTGTAATCACAGAGAATTTTGGGGGAAGCAACAATTTGGGGAGTAGAAGAATTTGTAAGTTTTCATTTTGTAACAAAGTCTCGTATTTTAGTTAGTGGTTTTGCTTTTCCTCTCTTCTCTCTCCTCCTTTCCTTTACTGGGCTACAAACACCCTCTCGAGGATGACAACTCAAGAGATGCTTGGCTGCTCTCCTTTGGAAGAGGAAGGAAGCTAGCTTGGTGGTGGGGCATATGCATGTTGTCCTCTTGTACCGAACTACGTGTACCGATGAGTGGCCCTCATCTTCTCAAATTAGGGTCAATAGCTAATGTTATTGATTCGCCACACTCCATGTTTTAGGATACAAAGGTGATACTTATTGCTAGATGCACCGTGGTTCATTAGGATGGTCTCTACTAGCCTCCGAGATGATATTTAATGCTAGGTTTCAAACCCAGTAGAGGACCATACCGCATGTTACCCGTGGCCGACTAAACAGAGTTGTTGTTGGGAGTGAGGTTTGCTAGTTAAACATAGATCCGCTATGCCTCGACTATAGGCTGCATGTCATAACGCGAGGATAAAACCCGAGGACACTTGTTTGCCCTAACTACCAAGTTAGTGACCTAAATCTTCAAAGTTAACTTTTTCACACTTTACTTTCAGTTTTTACAATTCCTCAATTTTCAAACTACTTCCACGCTTGAAGCAAATCCAAAAAGTCCAAATAGAAAGCCTTACCTTTGTACACTAATGCGTATCATTCTTAGGAAGAAAACCCATCCC
The DNA here is from genome assembly GCA_016808115.1 of Tetrastigma voinierianum. NCBI lineage: Eukaryota > Viridiplantae > Streptophyta > Magnoliopsida > Vitales > Vitaceae > Tetrastigma > Tetrastigma voinierianum. Next base: position 359,532 of record JAEQBH010004025.1, on the reverse strand, counting down.
CGTGTTCGACCTCAGATCTCACTATAATCGCAAAGAGCTTGACCACTGGCAAAGAGTAGGAACTTAGGTGTATATAAATTTGCTGGATTTTAGCTCAGCCTACCGTGGCACGAATCATCGGGCCTCGTGATGTCTAGTGCTGGGCTGGAAAAATACTTGCCTACAAAAAGCTTATGGAACCCACCCAAGTCATTGCCTCTAAGTCCCTAGAGGTCTTCACCTAGTTCCACCACACTTGGGCCTCACCCTCTAGCCGAAACGCACTTTACCCGATCTCGGGTCGTGTCTTAGTGGTCCCATAGCCTCCAACACCTTCTCGACCTGCATGAACCAATTGTTTGCCACCATTGGATCTCCTCCCCCTGTGAACGTAGGAGGATAATGGGACCTGAATCTCTGGAGGTGACTCGGACCTCCCTGTCCCCCAATTGCGCCTAGCCTCGTGGTGCTGCACTGGCCGTGAACCCCCAATCCGCCTGGAAGAAAGGCCCGGGTCGTGCCGCTGGTGCCCGACCAGCACCTCGTGGACGACTCCTTACCGCCCTTCTCCCGTGACTAGCCATCTACATGTCAAATGGCAAGTTAGCTTTAATGTGTAGTATCTCTAAGGTGTAAACACAGCCCCGAGACACTATTCACATTCCGAAAAATTCTCATACGCAATGTCAATGCATTCATAGGTAAGGCAAGACAAAATTCCATATATTAAATTATACCCAAACAAACTTTTATTTTATTTTTAGCTCATTTTATTTTATTTTATTATTATTATTATTTTTTTGAAACCCGTGAATGTAAAGGTCCATGAACAAAGGATCCAAACAAGGTCGAAATGGGCCATCGGGTTAAATCGGTCAGGTACGCTGTGCACACCGACTCGACGCGGGCAGCACGTCGCGCACCGGGCATCGTGGTCGGGCGCGCGTGGCGCCAGATCGCGGGTCGCGGTCACGACTCTTGGCACCGCGGTCGCAGCGCATGGGCGCCGCGGTCAGCTCCACCGCCGCGACATACAAAATTGCATCGCGGACACGTATTCATGTCAGGTGCACTACGCCGTGTCGCGCGCATCGCTACAGGTCACGCACGCACAACGCCGTGTCGCAGCGCGCACGTGCGCGTTGCTGCGCCGAGTCGCAGCCTGTCTCATTGCCCCTTGTCACGATACAATTTTTTGTATCGCGACACAAACCTCATTACACAATACCGCGGGTATGTCACGCTCCCGCCTCGTGATCGTAGCCATCCGGCCGGGCGCTACGGCCGCGGCTCGGCCATGCGCACTGGGGGCCTGCCTTTGTCACGATACAACCCGTTGATCATGACTCAACCGAAATGGGCAAGAGCCCACCCAAAATTTCTCCGCAAACTCCTCGTTTTTTTCACTCATTTTTTTTTCATTTGTTCTACTCACTACAAGATCACAAAAAATAAAATTGTTTTTTTTTCATATCTTTAGTAGAACCAAATCAATTTATTATAATTTAATTTAATTAATTTATTTTTTTCCTGTTTTACACACTGTAAAACCCCAGAAAAATTTTCTCAACATTTTTTTTTTTTGATTCCTCCAGTAGCCTCCTTGCTACTCCTAAAGATGCAGTAGCTTGAACACTGCTAGTTTCACAATTCAAAAATTTTAAGTGTGACGCCCCAAAATCGGGGTGTCCGTTGACAACCCGTCAACTAGCGGAATACTCGTGGATGTCGGGTAACCCGACACCATTCACAAAAATCGGGCAGAGTCTCCTTTGTACGAGGAGCTCTACCTAAATACAAAACCTGTCCTAACATCAATCTCATGACCACATCGGGTTCATATACAATTAAAATGAGTAAAAATGGCCACTTGGGCCCCTACATTAATACTCATAACAAACATATCCCAACCAAATATATACTACATGTCGTACTCATCCAAATACATTCAACTAATTATTTTACATGGTTCAAGAGTTATACATTACTCTTAATACAAATACATATTAAAATTTACAATTATAATACATATTATCCCAAAACATCAAGCCACAACCTGACTTTCTTCAAAACGGCTCCTAAAGAGCCGCCTCTCGAACGCCTCTCGTAATTTCGAAAAATATTCTCGACAAGCAGCTATCGCCCAAAGAAGAGAATCACCCCAAATGGGTTACTCCCCACCCAAGTGCATATGCAATGATCCAATGCAAATACACACACTCAAGTAAATGTGATCCTACTTGAATGTCTACATGCCATCCCCATGTCTGGAGTCCTCACCGACTCCCTCACACTTGCCTAAGCCATGTATGAGAAAAATAATCATTTTCAAAACAAAACTTGTTGTTCTTGAAAATACACTACCGAATGTCGGTAAAAATATGAGACTAACCTCCGAGGCGAATGTGTTGGAGAACCTTCCGAAACAGTCATGGTCCTCATCCAAAATGATATGTTGGACCGTCTCCCAACCCCATTCTCCGAAAAATCATCCTGTGAAATTCCTTTCGCAACCATGTTCGTTTTTCATAAAATTCATGTCATGCACTCACACCTAATTTCTAGGTTACCCGGTGCATATGAAAATGCATTATGCCTTTTCAATCATTTTCATACCAATATATCAAATATGCATATATTCTCAAATTTACAATCACACCATGTAATTCAAATTTGATCAACCAACTCCCCAAATTGACTCACTTGAGCCATTCACAATATCATCTCCAATGGCCTACAAACACAGCTCACTTGAGCAATTCACAATATCATCTCCAATGGCCTACAACACAACTCACTTGAGCAATTCACAATATCATCTCCAATGGCTTACAAACACAATTATATTTCATATAATTATGTCATTGTGTTAATACATTAGAATCATGTATTAACCTATCTTTTCCACACAACACAAGCCATTCTATTCAAACAATTTCAAGCAAGCAATACATGGATGTTTTTGGTGCAATTACCACAAACCCGGGACTGTTTTAATAGTCTCTAAAACAGAGCAAGTGGGCTGTCCGTGGGTAGCCCACTCATCAAACATTTGTTCCACTTTTTGAAACCGATTTCCATGGCCATTTCCGGCCTCATACACACCAACACATAATTTATTGCATAAATTATGAAAACATCTCCCAAAACAGCCCCTACACTGCCACGGACTGACCAATTGTGTCCCAAAAATTTTCACACTTTGCCCAAGATTTGGAACCGATCAAACGGCCCCTCACGGCCTCAAACAACTCAATCATCAACAAAGCACTTAAACAAAGTGTAACTCAAGTAGGATAAAACCCCTACCTCACGGAGTTTGTCAAAAACTCCTAAAACCGGTGCTCACGAGTTGTCCTCGATGCGTAGAGCAACTTTCCTTCTTGGCCCGAAAAAATCCGACGGTCCGAACTCCTAAAATCTTAGAGAGAAGTGACACCTTCTCTCTCTAAAAATATCACCATTTTCAGCCACTGTAAAAGCCCCTCACGTTTTGCCAATTTGTCTCCAATTAATGGAGAAGATGATTACTATTTGGATTTTTTTATCTTTACAATCATTAAGAATTCTAAAATTGCCATCCATGTCCTCTATCTTAGATTTTGACACGTGGCATAATCTCGGCCGTCCGTTTCCATCACCTCTCTACTCATGCAACAAGTATCATAGGAGTATATGTTATATGTGACTTTTGTCACATCAAATGTAGTTTTTCTAAGACCCGACATACTTGATGCCTCAAAACGCAAGTAAATTTCGACCAGTTCTAATTCAATGAAATTGATGTGATAGCTAGATTTCGTGAGACGATTCCAACGGTGAAATCCGTTTCATCATCCGAGATCTAGAAAAATTTTGGATTTTTACCGAAATTATGATTTTGCCCTTTTTGAGAAAATTAGATTTTCTCGAGGTTTCACATTAAGGGTTTAATTACAACCTTTTTTCTTGTGCAAAAACTGGAATAATTTTTCAGAATTTCACAAACACCTTTGTTCAAGTTCAAAACTAGAGCTATTGTCCAGAATTTTTTTTTTTCGTTTATTTCTGGATCATTCTGTCCAAAATTCCTCAAATAAATTTTTCTCAAACTAAACCCTAGTGTTCAACATTTTTCCTATGTGCTATTTACCAAGCATAAAAGCACACAATACATAGCACACAATCCAATCACATATCACATTTAATTCATCAAATGCATAAAGGATGCATGATCTAACCCGTTTCCCATAAAGTCCTGGGTAAACTGTATACCTGACTTACTAGTACTAAGTTATAACCCTAGTATCCAACATCGAGCTATACCAAGCTACGATGCACTTACACCTTATGACCATGGCCTAAATACTTATAGACACACCCACCGAGCTCCCAAGGTAATCGTTTACCTTAGCTCTGATACTAAGTTGTGACGCCCTAATCCCTGGGGTCCCGTTGACCACCTGTCAACCCGCGAAAAACCTGTGTCTCTTATCATGAGACCCATACATGAGTAAAAATGGCCACTTGGGCCCATACATCAATACTCACTAAAAATCTAACCAACTATATTACAATAGTTCAAGAGTTGATTACATCACTCTTAATACAACATATATCAAAATTTAGAATTATAATACATGTTTTATTAAATAAATACCAAAGCTACATTGCTCCGCTTTCTCAAAATGGCTCTAATGAGCGCCGTCTTCCCGAACACCGCACCTGAAATAATGTTCCTCGACAGGTGAGCAATGCCCGTAGTGATAATTTCCTACATGGGTTACTCCCCACCTAAGTGCACATGTAATGGCAACCAAACACACTCAAGCAAATACATGATCCTACTTGAATGTCTATATGCCCAATCCCATGTCTCGAGTCCTCACCGACTCCCTCACACATGCCTAAGCTAAATGTGAGAAACATCACAAAACAAGATTTTGTTCTCGAAAACGCACTACCGAAGCTCTCGTAAAATATATCGACAACCGGGGCTTAATTTGTTGGATAACTCTCCGAAACAATTCATGGGCTCCGACGTGAATTGTCGGACAATCTCCCCAACCCAATTCTTCTAAATCTTCCATCAAATTCCTTTCACAACCATTTTCCCTTTTATTTTCTTTCATATCATGCACTCACACCTACCGTTCTAGGGTGCCCCTGTGCATATGGAATGCAATATGCCATTTCCAAACAATTCATGTTAATATATCTCAATCATGCATATATTAACAAATTTTAACCTACATGCATCATGTCATTCAATTCATATCAATAACATCCGAATTAGCTCACTTGGGCTAATCAACAATTCAATTCCAATGGCTCACACACAATTATATTTTTATATAATTCAACAATATGTTAACACATTTAATTTTATGCATTAACAATTTATTTCCACACAATTCAAGCCATTCATTTCAAGCAAATTCATGCCAATAATACATGGACATTTTTGGTCCAATCATGCAAATCGGGATTGTTTTTAATAGTCCAAACTGAGCAGTGGGCTGTCTGTGAGTAGCCCTCTCACCTAGCATCGGTTCCACTTTGTGAAACCGAAATCCATGGCCATTTCCGGCTCAACAACACCTAAACCATAATTTAACACACAATTATAACACAAGGGGACCATTTCCAGCCCGGGATCAGTTCGAGACTGTCCAAAATGGGTCCCATAAATTCTACCAATTCAGTCCCAAGTTTCGAGACCGACCAATCGGCCACTCACAACCTCAAATCAACTAAACCATTTACAAGGCTCTTAAAACCGAAAATAACCGAGTAGGAGAAGATCCCTACCTCTCGGAGTTTGTCGAAACTTCACAAAACTAGTGCCCACGCATAGCCCTTGCAGCATAGAATAACTTTGCTTCTTGGCCCAATGCGAACCGACGGTCCGAAAGCCGAGAAATCTAGAGAGAAGTTGGACTTTCTCTCTCTAGAATTTGATTTTCTCTCCACTGCACGTATTCTGCCCAAAATGCAAAGAGAATTGTTCTTTTCTCTTTTGTTTTATTCCTCTAGTGTCCCCTCATTACCACATGTCAAATTCTCATTGGTTGATAGGATTACCTCATCCACTTTATCCACCCACCATTGATTTTCCTCCACCAGATTGACATCCACATGGGGACCCACACTTGAGCTCAAGTTGACTGATTCTGCACCTGACACGTGGCACACAGTAAGACCCAAGAAATTTCCAATTCTGGAAAAAGGGCAAAATCCTAATTTCAATCAAAAATCCAAAATTTATTCTCTAGATCTCGGATGATGAAACGGATTTTACCGTTGGAATCGTCTCACGGGGACCCAGCTATCACGCCACCTCACACTCGAGACATTCGCACTTCCAGACGCTTCAAGGCATCGGCATCTGATGTCAGAAACTTAAATACGATGCGACAAAAGTCACACATAACATGTGTACTCATGTGACATAAGTCAGACAGAGTAGAGAGATGATGGAAATGGAAGGCCAAGACGTGCCACTCATTAAAATCCAAGATTTTGTGGACATGGAAAGCATCAGCGTGAATAGTTAAATGATAATATGGGTCAAAAGTCAAATAAGATCATCTCCTACCTTTAATTGAGAGACAAATGAAGGAGGGAGGATGAGATGCGGAGGTTCGGGGTTTTTGATTTTTTAGAAAGAGAGAGAGTACTCTCTCTAAGATCTCTGGGCTAATCTCGACCGTCGACTAACGAGCAAGAAGGAAAGTCGTCTACGCGGCGAGGCTTACGCGTGGCCCGGTTTATGAGTTTCACAAATTCGTGAGGTAGGGGTTTCAATTTACTTGAGTTTTACACTTTGTTTAAGTGTATTTATGATGCTTGAGTTGATTGAGGTTGACGGCCCCAAAGATCGAACCGAATTGTTAGAAAATTTTGAAACCCATTTGTGCAGTCCGTGATTGTGCATGGGCTGTTTGGTTGTAAATTGTATAAATTGTGAAACAATTTGTGTTGTGATGTGTATGAGGCTCGAATGCTATAAAATTCGGTTCACAAGGTGAAATCGATATTGGGTGCTCGCCGTGAACAAAGAACGAGGGTTTCACCGTTTCACGTGAATAGTGTTCACAAATAAAATTTGTGAAATAATGTGTTTGGCTGAGTAATTCAAATCGAATTGTTTCGTGGTTGTTAATTGAATTCACGCGAGCCTAATTCTTTACAAGGATTGACGTGGAAATTACATAACATGTTTGTGTGATTTAAATTATGTGAATATATGCATGTGTTATATAAATTGTATTTGAAATTGACATTATGCATTCCATATGCACTGGGGCACCCTAGAACGATAGGAGTGAGTGCATGAGGTGGTTTATTGAGAGAGTGGTTTCGGAGGGTTGACTAATAATAATACCATCTGAGTGTGTCCATTATAACATCGAAGGGTAGTCCATATATAACATATCAATCGTCGAAGTCTACCAATCGATATACACTCCGAGGGTCAGTCTACAATTAAAAACAAATATCTTTGTTTTGAAAATAATGTTTCTCATACGTGGCTTAGGCAAGTGTGAGGGAGTCGGTGAGGACTCGGGATATGATTTGGTTATGTAGGCATTCAAGTAGGATTACGTATTTACTTGAATGTGTGTTTTCATTTGGAGCATTACATATGCACTTAGGTGGAGAGTAACCCATTTAGGGTGATTCCACTACTGGGCATTAGCTCACCCTGTCGAGGGAATTTATTATTTCGTGCAATGTGGAGCAGACGGGGAGACTCCGCCATCCTAGAGGCCGCTTTTAGAAGAAAGCCTGTCATGGGCTTTGGTTTTGTTATGTACACATGTATTAGAACTCTATAAGTTTGATATATGATGTATAAGGATAATTTTATTACCTCTTGAAACTATTGCATATAGTTGGGATTTATTTGAATGAGTATTGGTTTGTGGGCCCAAGTGGCCATTTTACTCATATATATGTCATATTGAACTGTTTGGGACATGTTTTGTTCTTGCGAGCTCCCATACAAAGGAGACTCGCCTCGATTGGGTGGAATAGTGCCTAAGCATCGACGTTCAAGAGTATTCCGCGGGTTGACGAGTAGTAAACGGACCCCCGGGATTTAGGGCGTCACACACACTGTGAGCCACTCAAAATGCGCCAAGTGTCCCGCACTACGCTCGTTGCCTCGAAAAACGTGCAAATTCCGAATGTCTCGGAATTCGACGTGGTAGCTAGATTTCGCGAGACGATTCCAACAGTGAAGTCTGTTTCATCATCCGAGATCTAGAAAATTCGGGTTTGGACAAAAATGACCATTTTACTATTTTTCAAAATTGTGGATTTTCTGGCTCACGTATATAATGCATACTTATTATAATAATGAATGTGAATAAGTAGTGATATCATATTCACACACACACACACACACACACACACACACACACACACATATATATATATATATATGATTAAATGAATATTAAATATCCTATCGAAAATGAGTATATGAAATGTTTTTTTACAAATAAATGGATTTAGTGGGTCCGCTGTCCCTGTGCTCGTCCAATTGGCCGAGTTGAGCTCTAGCCTACCGCAAGTTAGGGTCGTGGTGCGCGACAAGTCCCTATAAGAACATAGCACTATAACAACAATGTTATGAAAAGTGAATTAATATATTAAAAAAATCATCGGTTTCCAGATCAAGGAACAAATGTCGCTTTTCACCGAAATATCGAGCATCAACTCGGTCCCCATTAAGATATTGTGAATAGAGTCGATCGCCAAAAATTGGGACAAAATCGTCAAAATCGTCGAAATATCGAAAATTTATGATATTTCGGTGAAATTTCGAGACTGAGTAGCATGCGCACGTGGGCTGTGATTTTTTCAAAAAATCGCCTATATCACCGATTTTTTGAAAAAATTGTCTGTGATTTGACCGCCCGCATTTCGCCCGCATTTGATTCACCCGCTCCGATTGGCCCGCCTTTAAATGCATCCAACGACTATATTTTTTATCCAACGGTTAATTTTAAATTTGAAGCTTGATCTAACTGGCTAGGAATGATTTCTAACAAATATATGATGATCCAACAAATGATGAACCAAAAAATCAAATCCAACCACATCCAAGTTCCATTTGACTCTCAAATTATTTTTCTTGTTCTTATCCTAATATTTTGAAGATCTTGGTTTTTTAAGGCTCTCCAATTATAACAAATAAGCAAGGTTAATTAAGATATGTTTCTTGTGAATTTATTTTGTGTTTATGCATATTTTATTTTAATGTATATTAGTTTTATTTTTGTATTGGCAGTTTATAACAAATATTTTTATACTATAGTTTTATTTTTAGTTTAATTTGATAATAATACCAAGTTAGATATAATGTTTGAAACTTAGATATTACACATCCTACTATTAAACAATTATAATTATTTCATATTAGAAATTTAGATCTTCTTAAATATCTTAATAATACTATTTTAGTTCATAATTTCCTAACTAATATAATTTTTAGTTAATTAATTACATTAGTTATTTAGTTAATATTACATTAAATTTGAAACATTTTTATACTATAATCTTATTTTAGTAATTTGAAACATATTACTTACATTAAATTTTAGTTATATAATGTTTGAAACTTAGTTATAACTATTTAATATTAGAAAATTTGATCTTCTTAGATATCTTAATAATATTATTTTAGTTCATAATATTACTAACTAATATAATTTTTAGTTAATTAATTATATTAGTTATTTAGTTAATAGTACATTAAATTTGAAACATTTTCATATTATAATCTTATTTTAGTAATTTGAAATGATATTATTTACATTAAATTTAGTTATATAATGTTTAAAACTTAGATATTACACATCATACAACTAAACAATTATAACTATTTAATGTTAGAAATTTAGATCTTCTTAGATATCTTAATAATATTATTTTAGTTTATAATATTACTAACTAATATAATTTTTAGTTAATTAATTATATTAGTTATTTAGTTAATAGTGCATTAAATCTAAAACATTTTTACATTATAACTCATTTTAGTAATTTGAAACATATTACTTACATTAAATTCTAGTTATATAATGTTTGAAACTTAGATATTATACATTATACTACTAAACAATTATAACTATTTAATGTTAGAAATTTAAATCTTCTTAGATATCTTAATAATATTATTTTAATTACATTATTACTAACTAATATAATTTTTAGTTCATTAATTATATTAGTTATTTAGTTAATATTACATTAAATTTGAAACATATTTATACTATAATCTTATTTTAGTTATATAATGTTTGAAGCATTCTATACTATAATCTATTTAGTAATGAAACATATTACTTACATTAAATTTTAGTTAAAGAATGTATGAAACTTAGATCTTAGACATATTACTAAACAACTATAATTATTTCATGTTAGAAACTTAGATATATTTAAATATCATAATAATATTAAATAACATAGATATAATAATATTAAATTATTTTATTGACATCATGTTAGTCTAAAGTTTAAATTAAGTTAGATATCATGTTAGAAACTTAGATCTTACTTTTATGTTAGAATTTCATTTTCAATAAAATCACATGTGTTTATAGGATGGCTATGGCGTGAGTGTCGAGATCTCCGTATGGGAGATATTGCACATATCCGGAGAAACGATAAAGCGCTGAATTACTCGCTTAAAATTTCACTTGTCACATACGGATCCCCATTCAAATACTAAGAAGTATCCAAATGTGCTACTGGAAGTAAAAAAAAAACAACTTTTAGAACAGAAAAGTAAAACAAAAGCGAAAAAGGCGCAGATACTAAGAAATTCGAACACTACGAAAGACAATTTATAAGACATCACATTATCATCGATGATGGCGGGAGGAGATGCGACGAGGATGTGTATATGTATCCGGTTGACATGCACCTTGATGAGTGAGATGAATATCGAAAAACAGTACGTGCATCAAAAGCAAGTGAATGAAATCGAGAACAGGCTGAAGAATTTATGAGAGATAAAAGAAAAATAGGTAAATCTTTATACCTAATTCATTTTTTCACATAATTATGTACAAAATAATATACTTTGATTTTATTTTTTTTGCATAATTGCAATAGGCGAGTCTTCACAACTAGGTGATCCATCAAGATGTATGCAAAGATCACAAAGTATTCCTGATACAGATCCACACATCGCTAATCGCACCATCATCAGACAAGTCTTCTACCGCAAGACAAAAAGCTTGAAAAATATGTTCAAAGACGGTTCAATCAAAGAAACAATGGAACGATTGATTAGCAAGTTCTTCATATATGAAAGTGTTATACCTCAAAAAGTGGACTCATTTTTTAAGAACATGATTATTGGTGCACAACAAGTATGTTTGTTTAATTGTATAATATGTTTTAATAATAACATTATTATCTTAAATTATGATTGCAAATTTGCAACCACTAATCAACTTTCCTTTAATTATATATATAGGGATGGACATCAAACCACCATCTCAATATGAAATCAAAAGCAAGTACTTGGAAATGGAGTATAAAGACATGGAAGCTTATGTCAACATATAAAGGGAGAAATGAGAGACATATGGATGCACAATTATGTGCAATGGATGGACCAGGCCAACCAAATCGAGTATAATTAATTTCATGGTATATTCAAAAGGAAGCACAATTTTCCTCAAATCTGTTGATGTTTTAGATAAGATTAAAGACAACAAATGCATATATGGTTTGTTGAAGGACATTATCAAGGAAGTTGGAGAAGTAAATGTGGTGCAAATTGTAATAGATAATGGATCAGCATTTGTGAAAGAGGGAAACTTGTTGATGAAGAAATACAACTGTGATTGACTATGTGCAAAGACACCGCATTGATTTAATGTTCGAAGAAATTGGTAAAATGGATAGTGTTGCTCAGTTGATCAGGAATGCCCGAAAGATAACCAACTTCATTTACAATCATAGTTGGTTGATTGCAAAAATGCGAAAGGTCTGTGGTGGAGATATCGTGCGTCCTGGAGTAACAAGATTTGCAACAAAATATATTACCCTTGACAGTCTTCTAAAAAAGAGGGTTGATTTGAAGAAAGTTTTTATTAGTAATGAATGAGCATCTCATAAGCTTACCGACGTAAGTCTACATGATACGAAGGCTCATGTTTGATCATGAATATTTGGAGAAGGTGGAGAAGCTAGTGTCCATCTATGAGGCACTATACACAGTGCTTTGCATTGTTGATTCAGAAGTCGTCCCAAGCATGCCATTTGTCTACGAGTTGATTCGGTTGATGAAGGAAAATTTAGATTGACTCAAAGCTAAAGAGTGGGTGAAACATATCATCACAGATCGTTGTGATAGAATCCTTAAGCATCATCTTCATGCAGTAGGTAACTGATTAATATCATCTTCATCGATATTCACATTTAATAATATTATGTTTCTATTATTATCACATACTAATTCTCAATAACAATTGCAACATACTATCTAAATCCAAAATTTCCAACATGCACTCCGCAGTCGTCAGGACTCGAGTTACCTACCGTCTCATGACGTTTAAATTAGATCCTAATGTCATGCCTTTGTAATTTTGGAAATGAGAATTATCAGAGTTTCTAATTCTAATTAATTGATTAAATTTATTCGATTGATTTTTTATTTTAGATTTTTTGACATTTTGAATTCACAGCTTATACTATTCCGATATGCAAAAAGCGATTTGGTGATCGGGCAACCATAACATCAAGATAAAAATGGTTCCTAAATGAAATGCTAATTCTCATTAAAAGTAAATTTCATAACTATTTTATTATATATCAATATAAAGAATTTTTATTGTAGCTGAATTGTGGTTTTTGTATGAAAATCACACTCCAACATTAAGGAATTTGGCCTTGAAGGTTCTTTCTCAAACCGCATAATTTTCAGCCTATGAGAGAAATTGGAGCACATTTGCTCTAATTCATACCAAACAAAGAAATCGGCTTGCTTACCCTAGGCTCCAACAATTGGTTTTTTGTTATTACAACATGAAACTAAAGATACGTGATATGGAGGTAGAGACTGATAAAGTTGCAAAAAATAATTTTCTCGATTTACTTGAAATTTTAGCTGAGTTTGGTGAAGAAGACTAGAATCAACTATTTAAATGGGTTAGACCTTTCCATTTAGATGATGAAGATGGAAATCCCGATCCACGAATTATTGCACATGTTCAAGAAGCAGGTGTTAATGTTGAGTGGGTTTTATCTGAAGAAGTTCATAGTGAAAGTTTTAGTCAAAATACTAGGACTCTTTCAACTCAAGCATTTCTCGACCTTCTTTTGATTCACAGTGTTGAACATAGAAGCAGACCAAGTTTTGGTCGGGTAATTTCTACTACAAAAAGTTATGATGGCTTATGAGGAGAGGCAGACTATTAATGTATTTATAGCGACACTGAAATACATGAAGGATACCGCAGATCCACAACAAAGTCAATATCCATTGAGCTCATTTACTGGTGAAGATGATTTCACAAATGCTACACAAGATGAAGACCACGGGTCTAAGAGAGCTGGTCCAAGTATTGGAGCCATTGGAAAACCATATAAAGGAAGACAACGAAGGATGAGAGCATACAATGAGGATTCGTTTTCAGCCAGTTTTGAGTCCAAGAGTATTGGAACTCAATTCAGTGATTCATCGAATGAGGGCAACATATTTCCTCTTTATACAATGAGTTATGGTTAGCCTTCTTCACATCCTTTCGTTATATTACGGCATGTAATGATTAACTATCCTCATGATCCACAAATGTCATTCCAAATTCCATATCAACGAATGATTTCAAACGCAGCGATATCATTAACTCCGAGCCTCCCATCCACGAGAGACATGGTAGGAGTCAACATGTTTATGCAATTTACATGCTCAAGCTTAAAATCAATATTATCTAATACCACGCCTTTGCATTAATATCTTCATCAAGATAAGATTCTTCATCAACAACGTGAATTGTTCACATGCGCCTTTTATTTCTGGCTTCTTTAAAATGATTATCAGAATTAATTTCGATAAATTATAACGAATATCGCCACTGTAGTCAGATATTCGTTTATTTATGTCTTTTTTTATAGTTCAACAAAATATTTTCATAAATTTCAAAATATTTTTGTTAATTTTCGTTTTACCGATATTTTTGTCAAAATTTCTACCAATATTTACCGATATTTCCGATATATCTGTAAAATCCAAAGATCATATATCCGTAGTCACCGATATTTTCGTTGCTTTGGCCCTGGACATAAAGCATGACGCCAGCGTTTCTGTTGGAGGGAAGTATTAGAGTTGCCCCTGACCTTTTTATAAGAGCAAAGACCCAAACCCAAACCCATATATGACCACCACCATATGACGCCCATGATGGACCAGGTCTCATTGGTGGCTGCTATCAAAAGGTGCACCAGTGTTCGAGAACTCAGGGCCATCCATGCCCACATGGAGCCAACTCCTCACCTTGTGGGATAATGTAATTTTCTGACCAGCAAGTTGATAGAGTCCTCCGCTGTCACATTACCCGGACACGTGTCATACGCCCATCGCATCTTCTCATCCATTCTCCATCCAAATCCCTTCATGTGGAATACTATCATCAGAGGATATTCCATAAGCGACTCACCCATCACGGCCATCACATTCTACAGAGACATGTCTCTCTGCGGCATATCGCCGAACAGCTACACCTTCGGGTTTGCTCTCAAGGCTTGCTGTAAGCTACTGAGACTTTTCGAGGGCCAAGAGCTTCATTCGCAGATTGTGAAAGTGGGTTTGGATTTTGAGACTCGAGTCCTCAACGGATTGATCAAATTGTATGCTAGTTGTGGGTGTATGGAATATGCAAGGGACGTGTTCGATGAAATGCCTGAGCCGGACAGTGCTTCTTGGAGCACCATGGTTTCCGGGTATGCTCAAAATGGGCAGGCCGTGGAGGCCTTGGAGTTGTTCAGAGAAATCCAAGCGGAGGATGTGAGAAGTGATGTGTTCACTTTGGCTAGTGTTGCGGGGGTGTGTGGCGAGTTTGGTGCTCTAGAGTTGGGCAAGTGGGTTCATTCTTACATAGACAAAAAGGGTATCAAAATTGATCTTGTCTTGGGCACTGCCCTTGTCGGCATGTACTCAAAATGCGGGAGTTTGGATAATGCTCTCAAAGTGTTTGAAGGGATTCCTGAAAGAGATGTGACGGCATGGTCCACCATGATTTCTGGGTATGCAGTTCATGGGCAAGGTGAGAAAGCTCTGCAATTGTTTGATGCCATGAAAATCTCAAAAACAATGCCCAATTCAGTCACTTTCACTAGTGTTTTATCCGCATGCAGCCACTCTGGATTAATCGAAAAGGGTCATCAAATTTTCAACACCATGTGGACTGAATGCAAAATCACTCCCCAAATAGAGCATTACGGCTGCATGGTTGATCTATTCTGCCGAGCTGGGATGGTTGATCATGCCCACAAATTCATCCAAACAATGCCCATTGAGCCTAATGTTGTTCTTTGGCGAACACTTCTTGGTGCCTGTAAGGCACATGGATATAAAGACCTTGCAGACCACATGAGTAGAAAAATCCTCAAGCTAGATCCTACCAGCCCTGAGAATTATGTGCTTGTCTCCAATGTCTATGCTTCTCTAGGCAGATGGTCAAGCGTTTCCCAAGTTAGAAGCCTAATGAAAGACAAGACACCGAAAAAACAACATGGGTGGAGCTCCATAGAGATCAATTTCATGGTCCACAAATTCATCATGGGAGATGAATCACACCCAGAAAGGGAAAAGATCTATGGAATGCTTCAACAAATGTCTACAAAGTTGAAACTAGTTGGTCATGTTGCTTCCACTGTTGATGTTCTTCATGACATCGATGAAGAGGAAAAACAGTATGCATTAGGGCTTCACAGCGAGAGGGTGGCCATTGCTTATGGCCTGCTACACACCCCCAATGGCTTACCCATTAGAATTGTTAAGAATCTTAGGGTTTGCAGAGACTGCCATGAGGTGATAAAGCTCATATCTGAGGTTTACAACAGAGAAATAATAGTAAGAGACAGAGTTCGTTTCCACCATTTCAGAGATAGGGTGTGTTCTTGCAATGACTATTGGTAATCACCATGTTGCTTTATAACAGGATGAGTTTTACTGAACAAATCCGATTCAATTGTTTTATTTGTTTGTTTTCCCATGTAAATTCATGAATATTTTCCTCTTCTGAATGAAGTATAATGAAGCTAGATTTATGTCTATTTTTTCCGAGAATAATGGGATTTCCTAAATCTTTTGTTGACTTAATTTCCACATGAAAAATATTGTTATCAATCTTCCTAGTGTAATATTCAGGCTTTGTGATCCCTTTAATAGAATCAGTTGACAAGGTTAATTTTAGAAATATTTGATTTAAAAAACACAAATATTTCTAAACTTATAAATTTAATATTTGTCCTGTTTTTCCTTGAAAAGTAACATCTTCTAGACAAAAATGTATTTTGTTGTTTTATATATTTATTTTTTAGAGAAAAGGTTACTTTTATAATAAAATAATGAGGTTATTTATGTCAAAATGAGGGCCAAAATGCATGAAAGGTTAAATATCTAAAATTTAATTTTTAAAAGTCTATTAATCAAATCACCCTTAATTGCCCATCATGCCTAGATGTTTCAAGAATGCAGGACATAAGTTGAGGAGAGATCCAGATTAGAGTTCCAGTTCTGGTAAGGAGATTATAGCTAAAGTGTTTTAAGTGTATAAAAAAATAGTTTTATCATCCCAAAGTTCTCTTCATATCACTTGTTTAAAAAATAATACCCCATCCAAGAAATACATTATTCCTGGCTAATAATAATACTCAATTAATTAGCAACTAAATATTTACCTTTTTCAACTTCTTGTGATTCAAGCTATTTTGGGTAGGTTGACTTTTCTATATATACAATACAGTTACAGTCAACTAGTATATTCTTTCATCTCTCTCTCTCTCTCTCTTTTTTTTTTTCTCCACATATCTTTCTCTCCCAATTAATCAGTCCGTGATTTTATTTCAAAAACCCAGAGAGTGAATTTTGATCATTCTTTCTTCTCCTTCAGAAAAAGAATTAATGGGTCGTGGGAAGTTAAAAATGGAGATGACCGGTGATGAAAAAACACGGTACAGAACTTTTGGGAACAGAAGTAAGGCTTGAAGAAAAACCCATGGGATGTCAACTTTATGCGCTGCTGAAGTTTGAAGATCCTTATCATGGCGATGTTGCTGATGGCCCCTGTTCTTCTCGCTGGCCTGATGTTTGGCCTGAAACCGGGACGAAGTTGAAAGGATTTTAATTAATCGGTAATTTCTGAATGAGAGGAAGGAAGATCGAAGAGGACGCTGATTTATCTGATGTTCTTGGAAGCACAAAGATGAAAGTTGAGCCGGAAAAGTTGAAGGGAAAAAATGGCAAATCGGAAGGGCAGGCGTCCTGGGCTGGAATTGAATTGGAAGGCTTGTGACTTGTGAGTACCATGATCTCTAGGATCTGGTACTTGATGGGCCGGGGCCCGTGTCAGAAACGGCACTGCATTCCATTCTGCCTCTACCAAGACAAAGGACATTTCGTATTATAATATATGCAGCCAATTCGAAAATGATTAGCCAATGGCTGGCGTATAAACTAGGTGTAGCGCCCATGCGCGCAAGCGCACGCGTCAGACAAGAATGCAGCGCACGAAGTATAGATATCAATTCACGGGGAGAAGTGCGTTGACTAATGAAATTGGCCCTATGATATTATCTAGACTTAAACTCTTAATGAATGTTTTAATTAACAGACGAGATTAAAATTAAATCTAATTAACTTGTAAAAGTACTTTCATTTGAAACTGTGATTTGGTTCCCCGCCACTGATGGATTATTACCTAGAGGAATTACTATTCAGTCTATCAATGATTTCTCGATGACGGGGTGATCGTGCCTATGAGATGACCTCTCTCGAGCTGTATATGCCTATCTTGCTAGTAGGGTTGGGTGCATCTTTGCCCCAACCTAATACTCCAAAAGGCCTAAATGTTCGAACCCTAATCACCATACTCGAAATCGGGATATCTCTATTCGCCAATTTAACCGAGGGTCGCTCTACTAATATCCCTGGGAGTCCTTATCTCTCGATCTCGAACACCCAAACAGCATCACGCCACGTCATTTATTATCACTCAATATAAACTACGTACATAGAGCAGATCGAGGTAAATCATAAATAAACTGAATAATATAAGTTTAAACCTTAATCCATTCAATTGTGACAGGGTTCAACAAAACCCTAGAAATAAATCTAGAACATATTGGAATTAAATACACGCATAATTCTAAAAATCATAAATGGTTTATGAGAAGGGAAAATACAAAAAACAACTGTCTTTCCGGTTACTTGAGTCGCTGCTGCTTTGTTTTCCGCGCTCCCCCTCTGTACGTTCTTCGATCCCCTCTAATTAGGTCTCCTCGTGCTTTTTATGATTATGGAGCCGAATCGCTGAAATAAAACATCGCGACGCCGGGACGCCGTGACGCCGAGTCGCCATCGACTTTTCGCTGACCAGACGCCGCGATGTTTCGATGTCAAGAAGACCGAACGTCGCAGAACGCTGGCACGCCACGACGCTGGTGCCACTCTTTTCCTCTTCTTTGCGCTACAAAACGATTCTGAAAACCACCCTTTTCACCTGCACTGCACACATGATCCCAAAATCAGATATCGGGCAATAATTCACTTATCTCGCATATAAATAGATCTTAAAACGAGGAAAAGACGTTGTGCATGACATGAGCGTTTCATCACACCTCTAAACTTAGCCTGTCATTCCAAGCAAGAAATGTGACTTCAACCCGACACATAACAACCTAACATTCTAAAACTCAATGCCATGATTGTGATGCACATGTTGCCAAAGGAAGGATCAAAATGGACCGACTCACAAATCTTGCCCTTTTATTCAAATAGTAGAGGATCCATAAGGTTGTTTGACTTTCGAAAGACTTCAGCTGAACACTGCTCGGTTGACCAGTGACTCAACCTCCTAAGTTTTCAATAGCCTTTCCCAAGGAGCCTATGTGAATTTGATATATGATCTCTAACATATAACTTTACTTTTGGTACCCCAAACTTGACCAACTTTTACCTATTTGGGAGAGTCTTTATTATCGATGATAAGAACGCACCTTTGTATTCAACTATCCTGCCTACTCATGAAAGAAATACCAGTGCCCGTAAGTTTATGTTAAGTGTTCCTGTAGCGGGGATTCGTTGGTGACTCCTCACTAGTTGGTTAAGGGCACCGGTCATTCATTTCCTCTCAAACTTCACCCCGAACACTCAACTAAACCTAAGCGCCCTAAGCTATGGGAAACTTCCATCCTCTGTCCTATGAAACAAGAAGAAGTCAATGGCTCCTAGCCGCCTGGCTCAGTAAGTATCAGGGCATTGAAAAGCCCCTGACCGGCGCTCCTGGATTCTGATTAGAAGCTCCTACTTATTCTATTCATACTTTTTCTTCATTTTTTAAAAAGTTTTTATTTATTTATTTATTTATTTTTATAAATACCTAGGCTCGATGGAAATCCTCTTCTTTTTCTCTAAGGTGTCCCATCACTTTGGTGTTTAGAAACCCCAAGGTTTATCAACCTAGTAAGCGGGCTCTGGGAGCCTGCATATTCAGAGATCACTAGGTGTGGGTGCGATAGACTAGTTGAGAATTGGTTTCGAATTACCCAAAGAGGTGATTCACTGGCCTCTACCTATCCAACATGAAATTCCCGAGCATTTAACAACCTACGGATCCTTTCTGGATTTATACTTTGCTTTTTTCTTTTCCAAAAAGAGTTGAAGCTGTCAAAAAGGGATCCTTGATTAGCAGTCATGGCATCACTCACACAACTACCTAAAACAATCCTAAAACCCGAGACCAACTAAACCAGGGAACCCCCAGTAAACAAAAACACAGAAATAGACACAAACAAACATAACCGAGGACGCCGACATAAACACCAAACAAACCCTAAATAGGAAAAATAAAACGCACACAACCCAAAAACAAAAATAACCCAAAAACAAACCAAACACTAACACAACCCGATCACCCACACCCCCCAAACAAGTGTGGACGGTGTCCTCAATGTCTAATAAAGAACAAGAGAGGGTGTAGTGAACTTCCTTGGGGATCGCCCGAATCATTGCTGTGGCGGTGGAGGTGGGCAGGGAAGGCGAGAGTCGACCGGGGCCGATCCTCGATGGATTGGCCGACGCAGAGGATTTATCGCCCTGCTATCCATGACGGCAGCGCATGTCGGCAGGAGGCCTCCATATCCCTCGTCGATGAGGACCCAGCCCTAGGTCTCATCCCAAAGATGCCTTAAAATCCAGCAAAGGAGGTCCAGACTCGTCCCTGGGGGTGGGAAGGATTGCTCTGATCCTCCTCCCGGATGGTCAGGTGGTTGGTCATGGAGGACTCCAGCCCGACTTCATTTTAGTAACATCTGATCCAAACCGACCTGATACTCTCTAAGCTCATCCTCGTTCGAGGATTCATCGCCTGAGTCAGAACCGCTTCGAATCTGTATAATTCAGCTCGATTCTCTTTACCAAGACCTCGATCGCACCACCATTATCCTCTAAGGGCACCCCGACTTGTTTGAATAGGCCGTAAATTAGGAAAGGGTGCCCGAGATTCATCTCGGCATCCTTGTTATGGAGGATTGCTTCCTCTATAACCTGCCCAACATCGAAGGGTATGTCCTGGATAATGGCACTGGAGTTAGAAGATTTGGGTCACACTCACACACATTAGTCAGCTTGGAATGAGACACGATGTGATGAAGTACGCTACTTTTTGAACAAGCCACCCTTGGCCTTGGAAGTGAACCGCGCATCTTCACTAGTACTCCACCACCTCGCCTGGTTATCATTCTAATGACCTCTGGTAGCTTAGGCCACATAGAGGCTATCAAATGCCCATTGTCCACGTTCCAAATTGTTAACTTGTTAATGGACTTCGTAGTTGACTCAACCAATGCACCTCAACCCGCTTTATCTCATGTTGGAGGCTAAATTCAGAATTCCTGACTATCAAAGGGCAACCGAGATCAGGGCCAGATGCCCTCCACCCTAATTCGCAATGGTTTTGCAAAATAAGTCATCGGGGTGGTGAAACCCCTTTTCCTTAATGAATGACCTATTTTTGGAGATGAGGCCGAACTTTTCGGCCGCACCTTCGTTGACAAACTTGTTATGATCGTAATTCTACGCAGGTTCCTCACTTGGTTGATCTCTTCAGTCAACTGTTTCTTAATGACATTGGGTACCCAGGGTGTGGACGAAGGTGGCCAAATTTTGCCTCACCTCTTTGTAGTCCCTAGACCACTTAACAACCAGGTGATGTAGTGGGCCCAAATAGCTCAGATGAAGCCGCCCAAAGCTCACTGAGGCAAATTGTTGAACACCTGGTGTGCACTGTGGGGGACTCTAGCCTAGGGCGGCAATTATCCCTACCCACTTCTAAGGTACCTGCCTAAGCCTAAACGAGACCTAAAGAACAAAAGTGCTCACTCTAAAATGGATCTAAGCCTCCGTGGACCAGTAAAGGAATCGAGATTAGGGCACTAAACCAAGTTGGGCAATGGAGGAACTGAGGTCAGAGGTCATATGGTTTGTGGGTGTCCCAGACTGGTCAAGTAAATTAGCTAGGTTTTCCGGGCTCGCAAAATCCTCGTGTAAGCAAGTAGGGGTTTGCTTAGTGATTGCGCAGGAAGAAGAATGAGGCTAGTGCTCATAGGTTAGCGCAACGCCGCCATTCGGGGCTCAACGCCATGACGCTCGTGCTCAACGCTGCGACGCTCCCGGAGTAGTGCGCTTGCCAACGAGGCCACGCCTGCAGAGTTCAACTGCAACTCGTGACGCAATCCCACGCTGCAACGCCCAGAGTTCCCTTAAGACAACGCCAGATGTTAAAATCCCACGTCGCGACGTTCCCAAGTGAGCTGACACCTGACGTTGCAACGTTGGGGCCAACGTTGCAACGTTACAGAGAGGGGTCCAAACTAGGGGTTTTCCAACGTCGCGACGTTCGGGCTCAACGTCGCGACATTCCAGAGACTTGATTTTTTTTATTCTTTCAACGTCGCGACGTGATAGAGAAGGTTAAAATCACAAAAATTTCTAAGTGTGAGAAAACTCCATGAATGAAGTTCCAGCCCCGTAGTACTCTTGAAATGAGCTTCTCGAGCTAGCTCTTTGCTTCCATCGCTCTCTCGGGTCTTGAAAAAAACATCCAAAAGAAAATCTCGATTACGAAAAGAAACAGAAAAGCATGTCAAAAACTAAATACACTCAAAATCAGATCATAAAGAAAGATATCAAAAAGCTTCTGGGTTGCCTTCCAAGTAGCGCTTTGTTTAATGTCAGTTTACCACCTCGCATCTTCACGATCCCGCGTTCCGGACTGCTTGACTCACGACACTACTTCGTGTGCTTAGTCAATGGTCTCCGCTTGTTCGCATGGAACTCACCCCCGAAGTATGGCTTCAACCGTTGTGTGTTAACTTTGAAGGTTCCTTTCTTTAGGTGCATAATTTTCGCTCCTCCATGTGGAAAAACTTGGGTCACAGTAAATGGTCCTGACCACTGTGACTTTAATTTCCTTGGAAAAAGTTTGAGTTGGGAATTGAATAAGAGGACCCACTGACCCGCCTCGAGCTCTTTCCTTGCGATATGTTTGTCGTGCTAGGATTTCATCTTTTCCTTATATATTTGAGCATTCTCGTACGCCTCATTGCGGAATTCATCCAATTCACAAGTTGTAGCATCTGCTTTTCTCTTGCTACTTTATCAACGCCCATGTTCAAAGATCCGAGTCGCTTCAAAGATAGCTCTATGTTCCAATTCCACCGGTAAGTGGCATGCTTTCCCATAAACTAGTCGGAATGGCGACATACCCAATGGGGTTTTAAATGATGTTTTGTATGCCCATAGTGCATCCTCAATCTTCTTCGACCAGTCCTTCCTTGAGCTATTGACTGTTTTCTCCAGAATGGACTTTATATCTCGATTTAACACATCTGCTTGCCCATTTTCCTGTGGGTGGTAAGCGAGTGATGTGCGATGCCGCACACCATATTTTTGCAAGACCTTATCAACCAACTTATTACAGAATTGAGTACCTTCATCTGTGATCAATGCTCGTGGAGTGCCGAACCGTGTAAATATGTGGCTGCGAAGGAACTTGGCTACCACACTGGCGTCATTAGTGCGTGTTGGTATTGCTTCACCTCATTTATATCAATCCACCGCAAGGAGGATATACAAAGAATGAATGAGGAAATGGACCTATAAAGTCCATCCCCCATAAATCAAATAGCTCAACTTCTAGAATTGTGCGCATGGGCGGTTCATCATTTTTAGAAATGCTCTTCATTCTTTGGCATTTATCACAGGTAGATAAAAACTGGTGAGCATCTCGAATGTTAAAGCAAGAGGAAACCGATTGAAGTACCTTGTCGCCGTTCTCCGTCTCCGAAATGCCCCCACATGGCGTGCAGGCGTTGATCTCGCACACGCCCATTTCATCTTCTGGTACACATCGCCTTATCACTTGATCCGCACAATGCCTGTATAAAATAGGTTCTTCCTAGTAGTAGTGCTTCAAATGTGCAAAGAACCTATTCTTCTGTTGGTAGCTAAACTCTGGAGGGATCAACTTGGCCACTAAGTAATTCACATAGTTGGCAAACCATGGAATCGGCTTCGTGTCTTCAATTTCTAAGAGTTGCTCATCTAGGAAATCATCATTAACATGTACCTCGCTCCTAGCCCTCTAACCTTGAAAATGGTCTCGATCAGTTCTATGTTCCCTTTGGTTTTATCTCTAGGTCAAATTCTTGTAATAGGAGTACCCACCGTATTAATCTCGGTTTCGCTTCCTTTTTAGTCATTAGGTACTTTATGGCTGAGTGGTCAGCGTGCACTATTACCTTATTGCCAATCAAATAGGGCCTAAATTTGTCAAAGGCAAAAACAATGGCCAAAATCTCTTTTTCAGTGGTGGCATAGTTCAGCTGGGCATAATTCAAAGTCCAGCTAGCATAGTAGATAACCTGAAATATCCTTTCTCTTTTTTGTCCTAGTGTTGCTCCGATCGCATAGTCACTGGCATCGCACATTAGCTCAAACGGGAGGTCCCAATCTGGTGTTACTACTATAGGGGCTGATACCAATCTATCCTTCAGATCGAGAATTCGCACACACCAAGCCATCAAAATCAAATGTGGTGTCCCTTGAACTCAGCAACTTGACAAACGCTTGTAATCTCAGAAAAATCTTTATGAACTCCGCTCTATAGAACCTCGCGGTCCCAAGCTTCTATGCCCTTTACCGATGATGGAGGATGTAGTTTCTCTATTGCCTCACTTTGCTTGTCTACCTCTATCCTTACGTAAATCCGGCGGCCCAAGTACTATGCCTTCTCGTACTATAAAATATATCCAATTAAGCACAAGATTATTTCCCCACATCTAATCAAAATTGATCTCAAGTTTTCTAGAAAATTGTCAAAGAAGTTCCCCAATACTGAAAAGTCATCCATGAACACCTTAATTGTCTTTTCAACCATATATGAGAATATGGCCATCATACAGCGCTAGAATGTGCCTGGTGCATTGCACAGCCCGAAGGGTATCCGCCTAAATGCGAATGTACCATAGGGGCATGTGAATGTCGTCTTCTCCTGATCCTCTAGGGTTGTAGCGATTTGATTGTACTCGAAATACCCATCCAGGAAACAGTAGTATTCATGCCCTGCTAGCCTATCCAACATCTGATCTAGAAACGGCAGTGGAAAATGGTCTTTTCAGGTAGCCTTATTCAATTTCCGGTAGTCGAAGCAAATCCTCCAACCTGTGACTGTTCTAGAAGGCATCAATGTATTATTCTCTGTCTTTATCACTGTTATTCCTCCATTTTTAGGCACTATCTATACCGGACTCACCCATGCAGTGTCAGAAATAGGATATATAACCCCAGTATCCAACCACTTTAGTACTTCCTTGCGGACTACTTCTTTCATGGTTGGATTCAGTCTCCTCTGTGCTTCCACTGAAGGCTTATGACCATCTTCTAGTAGAATTCGATGCATGCACATAGAGGGGCAAATCCCCGTTAAATCGTCCAGAGACCAGCCAAGCGCATCTTTGTGATCTCTGAGTACTCTCAATAGCTTATCTTCTTCTGTTGTTGTCAGGGACGCTGAAATGATCATTGGTAAGGTGGAGGCATTCCCAAAATGAGAATACCTCAAATGGCTAGGTAGTGGCTTTTGCTCCATCTTGGGTGGTTGTTCAAAAGATCTAAGGATCAAGGCTTGAGTATTTTCGCCTGTAGGTTCAGTATTTCTTTCTATTAAAGTTCGAAGGAGTCCATCTTAACATACTCTTTCACTTTCTCCCCAATTTTTCGACCACTCTATACTGTGCTAGCTCCAAAGGGTTAGTACCCACTGCGGGCTAGACACTATAGCCTCTACAGTCTCTATCATGAAGCATGTATCATCACGGTGTCTTGATACCTCAAACACATTGGAATTTAACCTCATCATCCTCGTACTAATTTCAACTCTCCTCTGTACATCAATCATCAGCTCTACCACTTGAGAGAAATTCTACCCAATATTATGGGTATTATCTTCTTCCATATCCAACACGATGAAACTGGGCCGGGAAGATGAACTTGTATACTTTCACTAATGTCTTCTCTATCACTCCCTTGAAGCTTTAGCGACTATCCGCTAATCGAGTGTGACTCCAGAATAGCGAGCTTCACCTAATCCCATTTTTCTGAATATGGATAAAGGCATGAGATTAATCCTAGCTCCCAGGTCACATAAGGCTCTCTCAAAGATGGAATTCCCGATAGTACAAGAGATAGTAAAACTGCCTAGGTCTTTTAGCTTTTGGTGGCAAACTTCCGAAGGACGGCACTACATTCATCTATATGAGATTCACTGCCCCGAAGTCCGACGCCTCTCTTTCTTCATAGTGATATCCTTCATAAATTTGACATAACTGGGCATATGTTCTAACGCATCATCAAACGGAATGTTGATGTGCAGTTTCTTAAACACTTCCATAAACTTTGCGAACTACTTATCTAGTTTATTCTTCTTTAGGTGTTGAGGGTATGGAATCAAAGGCCGGGGTTCGCTTGTGGCTGGTCGATCCTACTTCGTTTCTTCTCCCATGTAATTTTCGCTTGGGACTCCTCCCTTCGTCTTATCATCTCCGACTAGTCCTGATTACTTCCGCCCACCCTCCTATCACCGGTGGCTACCTCTGTATTGCTAATTCTCTACTCACTTCAAGGTGATAGCTTACATTTTCATTACCTCTGCCTCGGGTTCAATTGGAGTTGCTCTACAAGGAACCTTTGCCGCCTTCGCTTAGTATATTAGCCATTTGGCCCATTTGCACCTTTAAGTTTCTCAGTTGCGCTGCCTGATTATTCAATTGAGTGGCCTGGTGCTATATATTCGCCTTTGTCTCATTCATAAAGGCCGATGCAGAGGTAAGCATTCGGGGCAAGGGTCACTCTAAGTCCATTTTTTCGAGGGTGGCTCGCTCTACCTGCTATGGTGGAATGCTGTTCGCGATTGTCTCCATCCATTATTCTGATTATTCATTATTACTTATTTGTCAGCCTCGATCGACATTCCTACACCGGCCGTCCCTCCACAGAATCACACACTCCATGGGCCGGGGTTTCGAATGAGGCATTTGTGGTACCATCGTCAGGAGTCGCTTTAGGGGTAAGTCAGGCGACATGAGTAACCGATTGCCGAGAACCTCGCTATCCGTGCCCCCATAGCCTTAATGGCATCCTGTATCCCTAGGCCATCGACAGTGTTAGTAGCAGCCCTCAGATTTCTTATGCTTCGTCCGTAGTTTTCTTCACTAATGTCTCTCATTTGAGGCATCAATCACTGCTCTGGCCCGTGATCCCCTCGATTGCTATAGAAAGCATGAACTTAATCCATCTAGTCACCGGTGTGGGCACCTCCCCACGCTCACATGAAATCTATCCCATGCTTCACAAGTTCTTCTAATTGTCTAAAAGCATTGATTTCGCACTAGCATGCAATTCTTTGGGCAGTGGAAGAACTTTTCGTAAACTCAGATCAGGTCGCTCCATGAAGTAATGGTATCCTATATCGACTTGTCAACCAGTTGTTTAGCTTATCACCCAAGAGAGCTGAACAATCCCGCCTAAGTGCCCTTCAGTTACCCCATTATACTGATCATGTCACATACTCTGGCGAAGTTGGCTAGGTGCATATTCGGATTACCGTGCAACTGCGGAACTCGAATGTTCGGGCATCTCGCAAGGTCACTGCTTCAGTTCGAAGTTGTTTGCCTGAATGGGTGGTCTTCGGATAGCCGACTGAACAACTGTAGGTGGTAAGACGAACTCTTCTAGAAACATAAACGGATCATCTGGCTGTATAAATGGCCTGGGATCATGATTCCTACCATTATTCCTATTTCGACTTTGCGGCTCGCTTGCTCGCCATGGACTCGCTTTCTTCATTGTCGCGATGATTGCTAGATTTCATGTTGTGCTTCTCTTTGTCTTCACCGATGTGGTTTTAGTGGTTCAGATCTAACCCGGCAATTCAACTGACCCATCTTCACATACACTCACGGTAACCTTAACTGCAATCACACGTAAAAAAAACGCAAAAACCAAATTACAAGCACTTGTATAAGTAAAATAAAATGAAAAGAAAAAAAATTCCAGAGTAATATCTAATTGCACTATCGTCAATATCAACACTAAAACTTCTCCTCGACAATGACGCCAAAACTGATGAAATAATACAGATGTGTATAAACTAGGTGTGTACAATAAAGTAAGTGCATGCGCTGTATACAATATATGTACCCCAAGTAGGATATCGATCCACGGGGAGAAGTGCGTTGACCACTGGAATTGGCCCTATGATATTATCTGGACTTAAACTCTTAATGAATGTTTTAACTAACGGATGAGATTAAAATTAAATCTAATTAACTTGTAAAAGTACTTTGCTGTGGAAACCAGGGATTTGTCTCTCCTGCCACTTTTGATGGATTATTACCTAGAGGAATTACTATTTAGTCTATCAATGATTTCTCGATGACGGGGTGATCGTGCCTACGAGATGCCCTCTCTCGAGGTGTATCTGCCTATCTCGCCAATAAGGTTGGGTGCAACTCTGCCCCGACCTAATACTCCAAAACGCCTAAATGTTCGAACCCTAATCGCCACACTCGGAATCGGGATATCTCTATTCGCAGATTTAACCGAGGGTCGCCTGGTCACATCTTAGAGTCCATTCTCGATCTCGACACCTAGCAAGATCATGCCAATGTCAAGCACATCACTATGAATATAAAACCACAGACATAGAGCAGATCGAGTAATCATAAATAAATCAATAATATAAGTTAAACCTTAATCCATTCAATTGTGACAGGTTCAACAAAACCTTAGAAATAAATCTAGGAACATATTGGAATTAAATACACGTGATAATTCTAAAATCATAAATGGTTTATGAGTAGCGGAAAATACAAAACAATTGTCTTTCCTAAGCACTGAGTCGTCACATGAGTCGCAGCCTCCTCCGTACGTTCTTCGATCCCCTCCAATTAGGTCTCCCCATGCCTTTATGATTCGGAGCAAAATCGCGAAACCGCCAGATCGGATCGCCGCGACGCTGGGATGTCACGACGCTTGAGTCGCCATTGACTTTTTCTTTGTTGACCGTGACGCCGCGACGCTTCGAAGACAGTAACGCTTCTCGACGCCGCGACATTTCGACTTCACACGTTAAAACAAGAGCTGCCGCTTTCCTCTTCAGGAGTTCCAAAATGATTTTGAAAACCACCATTTTCACATGCAATGCACACACGATCCAAAAATCAGATATCGGGCAATAATTCACTTATTCAGATATAAAATAGAGCTAAAACGTAGAAAAGACGCGGGTATGACATGAGTGTTTGTGCACTCACGAAAGCCGGACAAATTTCCTAGGTCGCTTCGAGGCAACCATTGGGAGTTTAAGTCCGCCAGTCGGCCATTCTATCGCATATGGAAATTCTATCCCATATGGGAAGCATGTTTCGAATAAGCATCTAGAAGCGGAAAATCCGCAAGGACGATATTATCAACAGATTTTCCAGCTTTTGAATCCCTTACTCTTCGGAGAGAAAATCCTGCAAAAGGGAAAAATAGTCCCCGATAAGGAAGAACTAGTTGTCAATAAGGAAAAAAAGATTTCCTCCCTTAAACTATGAGGATATAAAATCCTACTCTGCCAGGCCGAAGGAGGGATTTGGTGAACCGAACCCTATAAGTCGGAAAGATCCCCCACCAGGGAAGGTAAGCGATTCTAACTATTCCTATTCTCTTCTCCCTCTCCGTACCTTTTGTTGACTTAATCATCGGAGAGGCATCTAGCCCATTGCCGTCGAAATGCCATTTTTGCAAGTTCACATTGCGCTGTTGATTGTCAGGGAATCTGACGATCAAGACCTCTACAGTTTGACGTTCAGGAGATCCGACGATCAAAGTTCCAACAATTGGCGTCGTTTGTGGGAAGCGAATAAAAAGTGTCGACAATGGGCTGTAAGGGATTGGCTACAACGATTCTCTAGTAGCCCCTATTACTTAGAATTCTTTCGACTCTTCGCATCCGATATAACAATCCGAGACACAGTAATGTCGACACCGATACCAAACACTTCGAGATCGGCTCTTCTTCAAGGCCGAAGATGAGAGGAAGCAAGAGGAGTAGGCTAGACAGATGCAGGAGTTACAAGCTCACGTTGAATGCTTGCAATGAGAGAATGATCAGCCATGGTCCTGTAGAAAAAGCCCTCGAACTTAGGAAGGACGTAAGATACAAGGACAGGTTAACTCCATTAGTCTCAACAGTGAAAGAGTCCGCAGATTCGACGATGGCAGACAGCCTCAACAGATGATGAATTGTCTTTCAGGAGGTCCTCATTCATGAGTCCTCCACCAAAAAGGAATGCTTGAGGCAGCACAAGGGCCAAATCGCGAAGGAAGTATTCGCATCGCCTTGACCTCAGTGATGTTGTCAGTGGCGCTTCCCGCTAGGCTAAGGAGTAAGCTGACAGGAGGTAGAACCAGCCACTTTAAGCCCCTGGAAATGTGTCAGTGTTACCTAATGGTATGATGCCTCCGATGCCGCCTATGCATCCCGCCTTTGGTGCAGGGCCGACATTCTATGTGTAGCCCACAACCCTGATTCGGGGGCTCGACGACATGCTCTCTTCGCCCCTAGGGCATCACATTCTTAATTATGAGCCACCCCGAGGGTTTTTCATTCCAGCTTTTACCATGTTCGATGGATCTAATGACCCTTATGATCACATGCTTCATTACAACCAGGCAATGACACTGAAGGCCGACAAAGACCGTTTGTTGTGTAAAGTATTCCCAGTTAGTTTGCGAGGGCCTGCACTAGCCTGGTTCCATAAGCTCTCAAGGTATCTAATAAACTCGTTCAATGAGCTGGATCGTGATTCATCTCTCAAAGATTCGTGTTTGGTATGGTAGGAGAGGAACATTAGCTCTTTGCTGACTATTATAAAGCAAGAAAATGAATCCATATGAGACTTCACAACGAGGTTCGGGCAAGCCGTCCAACAGGTAGAGGCTTAAAGCATGGACACAGTCCTTCAGAACTTCAAGAGAAGCTTCGGTCCATCCACTATTTTCTTCCACTCATCGGGCAGCCCCGTAATTCGCCTCGACGATAATGGAAGAATTATAATAAAGGGAAGATGGGCACTAATGCTGAAGATAACATCTAAGACAAAGAACACAAACCATGATCACAAGCAAGCCGATTGAGAGCAACAAACCGGAGGGGAAGAAGCAATTTGAGCCCAAGGAAGGTTAGAGCAAAAACAGAAAATGATCCCTTGACCAGTCACTATTAAAAGAGGGAACCCTCGCAATTCACCCCCTAAACATCACATATGAGAGATTGCTGCCCCTCATTCACGACTAGTCAGATTTCAAGTGGCTTGCATCGATCTAGATAGATCCCTCTCAGAGAAACCCATCCATACGGTGCAATTATCACAGCGATCACGGGCATGAGACCAACATGTACTAAAGCTTGAAGTTCATGGTGGAAAGACTAATCAAAGCAGGGCACCTTAGAAGGTATGTTAGGGAAGTTGACCGCGAAGTGGAATCTAAGCCACCAACATATAAAATTACAATCGGTGCAACCGCCCTATCAAAAACTAGACCAGCCATAAACTATATGTTGGGGGGCCCGTCTGACGACCAGTATCAATCGAAGAGCCAACGGAGGAAGCTCTTAAGAGCGACCAAGGTTAAGGCCCGTACAAATATTATTCACATAGGGAGGTAGCCGTGAAGAAATTAGGCTGATAGATGACCCCATGTCCTTTCCTCCTCAAACCCGGTCAGGTCATTGCGCCCTAGTATGATGCACTTGTACTCACTCTATGTATTAGTGGTTTTGATGTTCATAGGGTGCTGGTAGATCCTGGTAGCCCAACAAACTTGTCGCAGCTACCTGCCTTCAACTAGATGAGGCTTTCCACATAAATGCTAAACTTAGTCGGGTGAATCCTCTCTAGTTTCAATGACGTAACAACCACGACACTAGGAGACATCACGCTACCTGTACAAGTAGGACCAGTCACCTAACAGTTTTGTTCTAAATCGTCGAAGACTTGGGGCCTTATAATATCATAATAGGTTGGACCTGGCTACACTTGATGAAGGCCGTCCCTTCAACATATCACTAGATAGTCAGTTATTTGACCAATGTAGGGCAGGTTGACCTCCTAAGTAGTCAGCTGGCCGCACTATCCATATAGGAGTAGAAAGGGGAAAAGAACTCAGATAGTCCTCACCTCGAAGATCACAATTCCGAATTGCAACCACAGTTCGCCGCATAGGTCAGGGCGGAAGAGAAGGATCCATTACCTGTGGATCCCCTGGTGACAGTAGCTTTGAATGGATCAGAGAAGTTGACATACGTTAGCTCTCTGTTATCCAGCGAGGAAAAAGAGCAGCTATAATGCGTATTGTTGCAAAACATAGTCGTGTTTGCTTGGAATCACTCGGATATGACCGAAATCGACCCGATGTTTGCCTCTCACAAATTGAATGTTATCCCCTCAGCAAGACTTGTGAGATAGAAAGTAAGGTGTTTCCACCGGACGCTCATTAGATTACGCCCAAGCAGAGCGGACAATCTTCTCGGCAGCCATGCTTCATTGTAGGTAAAGTATCCTGAATGGCTTGCCAATGTGGTGGTGGTTCCAAAGAATGGTGGTAATTGGAGAGTATACGTGGACTACACGGACCTCAATGAAGCATGTCTAAAAGATAGCTACCCCCTTCCATGAATAGATCAGATCGTTGATGCCTCAGCCGGATGATGTCATTTTTGGATGCTTTCTCAAATTACCACGAGATTCCTATGCACTCGCCTGATGCGGAGAAAACGACCTTCATTACACCACACATGCTATACTATTACAATGTAATGCCGTTTGGCTTGAAGAATGTTGGAGCTACCTCTTAGAGGTTGGTGATAAAGATATTTAGACCATTGATGGGCAAGACCATGGAAGTCTATATCGACGATATGCTTGTCAAATTCAAAGAACGCCTCGATCATACGAAGCACCTGCAAGAAACTTTTGAGTTGTTGTGTCCTGCACGCAGATGAAACTCAACCCCTAAAATGTGCTCAAAGTTAGTTCAAAGTAAATGTTTTCAGGGCTTTATGGTGAAGCAAAAGGGGATTGAAGCTAATCTTATTCAGCTTAGAGCAATTATGGAATCTCAAACTCCTACCTCCAGAAAAGGAGTGCAACAATTGACTGGTCGGCTAGTGGCTTTAGGGGGATTCATCTCTTGTTTTACAGATCGATTAAAGCTATTTTTTACCACTTTAAAGGGGACCAAACAGACCGACTGGAATAAGGAATGCGACTAGGCTTTCATGGCAATCAAGCAATATCTCACTGAACCACTAATTCTGGCTAGCCTCGAGGCAGGTGACATGCTCTATCTTTACCTAGCAGTTTCTGATGTCTTAGTGAGTGCAACTTTGTTCAAAGAAGATGTAAATTGGAAATAGAGACCAGTGTTCTTCGTAATAAAATCTCTATCTAAGGTAGAAAATCGATATACCCGTCTCGAGCAGGCGGCCCTGGCTCTCCATGTGGCAGTTAAAAAGCCCTGCCCTTACTTCCAAGAACACTTTATCGTCTTGTTGACCAATCTTCCCCTACGAAGCACCAATCATAAACCCGACTTGTCGGGAAGGATGGCTCGATAGGCTATTGAGCTAAGTGAGTTCAGTATCCAATACAAACCCCAGCTTGGCAATAAAAGGATAGATATTGACATAATTTTTAGCAAGGATCCCCTAATAGGACACAGACCCGGGTAACACCGACTGGTGGATCCTTAGTGTGGATGGCGTTTCCCAACAAATAAGGGCCGATGTTGGCTTGTAGGTAGCTTAAAGCCCCAATAGGGCAGAGAATGGAGCAGGCTATACAGTTAGACTTCCTCGCGTCCAATAATGAGGTTGAATATGAAGTGATCCTAGCAAGTATAGACCTCGCAATCTTCGTATCCTCAGAAAAGATCATCATACAAAGTGACTCCCAATTGGTCGTCGGAAACGGGGAGTACGAAACCTGGGACATGTGCATGGCCAAGTATGTATGCTTAGTTAAGCTCCGATTGGAAAGATTTGCGGTTTGGAAGCCTGAGCATATCCCAATGGGTTCAAATGAAAAGGTGGAT
Source organism: Tetrastigma voinierianum (assembly GCA_016808115.1). Taxonomy (NCBI): domain Eukaryota; kingdom Viridiplantae; phylum Streptophyta; class Magnoliopsida; order Vitales; family Vitaceae; genus Tetrastigma; species Tetrastigma voinierianum. Next base: position 325,622 of record JAEQBH010004025.1, on the reverse strand, counting down.
GCCTGTTAGTGGCCGCTCCTGCCAACCAAAGAAGTAAAGGTCATTCCTATCTATTACCAATCGAGTCACACTGTTGCTAGCCGGGTGAACGATATAAAAGATACAAGTCTCTTCTAGATGACTCCAATAGCCTGCTACCTAAACGCGGGAGAACTCCCGGATAATAGGGTCGAAGCCCATAAGATTTGGGTTCAAGTGGCTCGATTTTCCCTGGTGAATGGGCAGTTGTATAAACGCTCTCTAAGTGGCCCGTATCTCAAATGCCTCACCACCCAACAGGGGCGTGATGACGCGTAACTTCATGAAAGAATATGCGAAACCATCCAGCAAAGAAATCCGCGTATATTGTGGCCTATACCTATGGCTACTACCGCCAACTATGAGGCTGCATGTAGCCGCCTATGTCAGAAGTGTGATCACGCTAACGGTAAGCCCCCATTTCGAGGGTGCCTACTGCACCCGACAACCATAACGAGCCTCACTCTTCGCTTCAAATAATTGATAAAGGTTGACCATTACCTACCGCCCAACACAAAAGAAGCATCGGTAGCGAGCAGACTATTTCAAAGAATGGTGGTAAGCCAAGCCTTCGCCTTCATCAAGGACAAAGATGTCGTTCAATTTGTATGGAAGAACATCGTTTTCCGGTTTGGAGTACCATAGTCAATAGTAATTGATAATGTGCCCCAATTTGACAACAGGGTATACAGGAACTTCTACGATAAGCTAAAAATCAAGAACTTGTATTCAACCCCGCGGTACCCATAAAGCAACGACCAGGCAAAATCTTCCAACAAGACTCTCCTAACAGCTTTAAAAAAGTGTCTGCATTCGGCTAAAGGGAAATGGGTAGATAAGCTACCAGGAGTCCTATGGGCTTACAGGACCACTAGCCGGAAACTAACTAGGATATTGCTATTCGCCCTTACTTACGGGATAGAGGCTATAATCCCCATTAAAATCAAGATGCCCACACTTCGAACTGGAATTCCTAAAGAGGCTAATGCTGAAGCCTTTACTAAAGAGTTGGATATGGCAGACAAGCTCTGTGAAGCTGCAGCTGTGTGTATAGCTTCATACCAGCAAAGACTGGCAAGCCTATACAATAGGTGGGTAAAACTGCGAACATTCTAAGAAGGAGACTTGGTCTTGAGAAGAGTCTTTGAAAACACGGCTAACCCAACAGACGGGAAGTTCCAACAAAATTAGGAAGGCCATATACGGTAGTCTAAGTGGGAACAGTCGGATCATATGCGTTGAATAAGCTATACGGGACTCTCATACCAGAATGTGGAATGCCACACATCTGAAGAGGTATTACTAGTAAAATTTCCTTTAAAAGTGTTACTATTAATAAAGACTGTCTTTAAAATATTGTGATATTTTGCAACTACCTATTCTCAAAAAGTCCAGATATGGCTGATATCCTGCTGGCACTTTCAAAAGACTGTAATTACGGCTCTAAATTGCGACACTCGAAAAAGTCCGTATATGGCTGATTATCACCGGGCACTTCACAAACCAAACTGCGGGCTCTTAGCCTATTGGCACTCACAAAAGTCCAGATATGGCTGATATCTTACTGGCACTTTCAAAAGACTAGACTGTGGCTCTTAGCCTACTGGCACTCGCAAAAGTCCAGATATGACTGATATCCTGCTAGCACTTTCAAAAGGTCAGACTGTGATTCTTAGCCTGCTGGCACTCGCAAACGTGTATATATGACTATATTCACACACTTTCAAAAGACCGGGACCGCGGGCTCTAGCCCGTTGGCACTCACAAAAGTCCGTGATATGGCCGATATCCGTCGCACTTCTCAAAAGACTAGATCGCGGGTTTCCAAATTCGCTAGCACCGCGCAAAAGTCCGTGATATGACTGATATCCTGCTGGCACTTTCAAAAGACTAGACTGTGGCTCTTAACCTGTTGGCACTTGCAAAAGTCCAGATATGGCTAATATCTTATTGGCACTTTCAAAAGACCAGACTGTGGCTCTTAGAGCATGTCGGCACTCACAAAAGGCCAAACTGAGGCTCCATGCCTACTGGCACTTTCGCAAATACCAGGCATGATCCTTAGCTTGCTAATGCATACTAAAGCATAATCCTCGGCGGGTCTGTTGGGGCATGCCTAAGCATAGCCATGACACTTGGCTCGCTCTATTGCCTGAGTCTAATAAGTGGCACTTATTTGATATAACTTAATCCCTGACTCTAAAGCACAAACCCTAGTCGGGGGTCATTTTTTCAAAGAATTATAAAAAGTTATATCTCATAAATATGCCAATGGCGTAGTTAGTTACACGGTGATATATGTCTAAGCGGCCATATTGGGCCCATTACCAAAAATTACATCTCGTAAACACGCCTAGGGCATCATTAGTTACACTATGGTATATGTCCAAGCGGCCATATTGGGGTAACTACGGAAAAAGAGGAAGAAGAAGAGTGTACCAGAGGCCACTACGGAAAAGGAGGAAAGAAGTGTGGCCACAATAATGGATGTTCATTTAAATCCCTGGTGGGCCACTCCACTAGACCTGGCATTCCTCTCTACGATGCTCCTCAAAGAACAAGGCCTCAAGAGGATACTAGGAAAGTGGGCCATAGAAGGCCCAATAACACACTATGGAAAAGAAAATTCGAGAGTCAAATAATCCGAACCTCTCTAGTTGTCCTCCACAAATATTGTGTTTGAACACACAACACCCAAAGCCATAGGTGAAAGTTGGCTCCAGAGCCCTTTGACAGTCTTCCTCCATGGCTCTTTTATCCTTGCCAATTCACAAGAATAGAGAAGAAGAGAAATCACAATAGACGAAAGACTTTGTGAATAGGAGGCACTAGAAGCCAAACCCATATATATAGGGGTGAAACGCTAACATATGCATTAAATGCCCCAACATAAAATCATGCATAGTAGACAACGATGGGACGCTCGTGTTACCCACACGCTTTGTGACCAATCACCCTTCACTTTTTGGCATGCTTTACGTGTGCATTAATTTTCCACCTTATCTAGCTTCCCATACTCAAGGTTTGGAAAATAGTACCATTGCGAGTACCCCCCAAAAGACTAGATTGCAAATCTAAGCCTACTGTCTCTTCCAATAAAAAAAACAAAAATCTAGACAAGGCTTCCACCTTGTTGGTACATGATCAAGCCTTATGATGATCCTTGGCTTCTCGACTACAACCAAGACTCGAAGATGGTGCCTTGCCTGCCAGCAAAAGGGCGAACCCTGCAAAGCTCCTAACTTAGTATTAGTGTCCTAGAACAACCATCTTAACTAAGAAATTAAGGAAAGGGGTTGCACAAGGAAAGGAATCAATGGCCTAAGTAAACGAGAAATTATAAGAGAGTCAATAGTAAGAAATAAGCAACAGTGGGAGTAGACAAAAAGGTGTATTTCATTGAAGCACCAATGGTACTCGAAGAGTACACAAATGATGGCACTTCGCCAAGCCCTTTACAAAAAGCTGTAATTAAGTAAGAATGGAGAAAAATGAACTAGAGTCTGCCATGGTCCTCGATAGTAGCAATCTCCACCGGCTCCTTACTGCCTCAAGAGGAACTGACGCAAAGTACCTCTCATGCCCGTCTAGATAGGGGCACCGGTTCATGAATAACTCGTGAGGCAACGTCACAGAGTCGCATCCCTCCGGTACTCGACTATTTCCACAAATTTTGTGTTCAGGAATGCAACATCTGCACCCATAGGCAAAGATCACGTCCAAAGCCTTCTGGTATTCCTTCCCATGGCCTCCCTGTCCTGACCGGCTTGATACTGAAGAGAAGACACCTCATCCTTAACCGTCCCAAGCTCTAGCAGAAGAGACGTCCGATCAACCTCTAGTTGGGCGACCTCAGACTCGGCCTTACGCCTAGCCTTTTCTGCTACCACCCTGGCTTCCTCCGCAACGGCTAGATCATCTTTGACCCTAGCCATGTCACCCTCCAATTTTTCCCTCACGTCACTCGCTGCGATGGCTGCTAGCCGGGCAACATGAGCTTCCTCCTTAGCCTCATTTCTCTCTTTTTCTGCACCAACTGTCTTCTTGGAGCCCTCTTTAGTCTCCCATTCCCAATGTCTAGACCAAGACTAGGCCTTGCCTAAGGACTATTCGAGGACATGGTGCCTCTGAGGCGGTCGCTAAGTACAGAGCCGTAACCCCCGCATCCCCTACCCCATGGCGAAGCTCCTCAGGCCGGGGCGCCCATGTTCGAGAGTCCGCTGGGTGCCTTGTAAAGAGAGAACATTAGAAGGAAATCATAACATCAAAACAAACAATCAAACATCAGAGGTTCAACTATACCAGTTCGACAGTCTCATCAAGGTCATGGTTACGCATATACATCCCATCCCTAGCCACGCGCTGGTAGGACCTCTTATCCAGATTGACGGGGAAGGGGATGGAGTATTCCTCCCCGCGAGCCACTGCCGGTATGCAAAAGTTGTAAGGGTAAAGATCGCGCATGTGAGCGATAGGGGTGGCCACGAGACAAACGGTTCATAAGCTACTCGGATTCGATTCGGAAAAAAGCTTGTTCTGCTCGATGAAAAATTAAACAAGCCGAATTCGAGCATGATATTGGGCTCGAATTGTTAAACGAGCCGAACTCGAGCTTTAACACATTCTACTGAGCCTTATTCGAGCTTACTCACATAATTGATAACTAATAATATTCTAATATTAATATATAACATATTACACTTAAACCCTTCACACGCACCCACACGAGCCACACCACTCGATTACCCAATAAGCCAACACCCACCCCCACAAAAAAAGTGAAAATCGCATCTCCTTGTTTTTTCCCTAACCCTAGCCGTCAACCCCATTTTTCAATCCTTCATCTTATTTCTTCCCTAACCATAGCTATCGACCCCCTCTTTTTGCTCCCTCACCTTATTTATTCTTTAATGTTACCTGTTAGCCTCAGTTCTTCATTTTTTGCACTATCACAAGGATAACAAACCATTTTTTCTGTTAGTTTCGATCTAGAGGACTTCAAAGCAAGAAGATCCAAAGTCTTCTTCAAAATCAAAACAAGAACTAAGAACAAAGGACAAAGACATATAATAGGTGAGGTAAGGTTCCTATCTAATGTCTTTGTATATTGTTTTGAGATGGGTTTCTTCCTTATTTACTGATTTTGCCTTCTTTTTGAAAAGTTTTGATCTTTATTTTCTGGATGATGATGGTGTTAAGTCTGAAGAATGTACGGATCTAGTGTCATTTTAGCCAATCTTATGCCCATTATTAGTTATAAGGTGTTTAAATTGATGAAGAGAGAGCTAATTTGTCATGAAGAATGTATGATTCTTGCAAAGAAGAGGTGTTGTTAACATCAATCAAATTACTTGCCGGCGTAAAATGAAAGTCTTAATCAAACATAAAACAATGATTGAAGAGCTAACCTTTCGAATCCAAACAGAATGGGTGGTTGGGTAGAGTGAACTATGAACAGATGGTGGTTGACTTGTTGGGACAAAGGGTTTCTCCGGGTCAGTGGCTCCAATAAGCCAGGCCCGCAAACCGTACAGACAGGAATAGTCAACTCGGGTAGGAGTAATAGAGAGGATGATCTGGAGAGGAAAGTTGTTTTATTTAGCAAAGAGACTAAGAGACCTATACCAAGAGAGCATCAATTTATTTATTTATTTACATTACATTACTAATAGTAGGTAATTAGAAGAAACCAACCAAAGATATCAATTGCCATTTTAAGTTTTAAAACAAGATCGCCAACTCTAGGATAATTGCAGTCTCAGATCAAGCCTTTGTGACTTAGTTCCTAATATTAAATAACCTCCCCGAATTTTTCGAGAATCGACTCATATAGAATTTTTTTTGAAATAAGGTCACAGCTTCTACTAGCATAATGTATTAATAAATATGAATGAACTCGTTTCTCTTTTAGTTCTAAATTCTAGTTTTTTTCTTAATTAATCTATTTTTTTTTTGGTAGGATATGTCATCCAGTTCCTTGAATAATTAGCCTAATGAAGGTGATAATAGTACTTCAACACATACCTCTACTCCTGCTGCCTCAACAAATAATGAAAATGTAGTGCAATTTATGCAACAAGTTCATGAACTTGATAAAGAAGAAGAAGAGTTTGTAATTGGAAAGAAAAGGAAGAAAATATCTATGGTTTGGAATGAGATAAATGAGGTTGTAATGAAAGATGGTACAAAGAAGGCAAAATGTATTTATTGCAAGGCAAGGATGTCACTCCAACTTTCTCCTTAGCAACTACTCTAGTCATCCGGCTTATCTGATAGTCAGACTAGAAGAAAAATTGAGGTTAACAGACAAAAGACTCTAAATTATCAACCAGATGGATCCAATGTTGAGGTGGGATTTATCGGGGCTCCCTCTTCGCCTGGCATCTGAGGATTTACTAGGAAACTATGATCGCATTAAAGGTGAGAGAGGTGTTTCATCTGGGTAATTTATGCATGAACATCCTTTAGTACTGTTAAGGAAGAAGGATTCACTTCATGATGAGGATAACAAACTCTCAATTTGAGCGAATCACACACAAAGCTCGAAAAAAATGATTGCATGGTTGCTTACGAATGAAAAGAAAGTTGAGTGATAAATAAGATTAGCTCAATTACTGATTTGTAGTTGGGGTGAGCCAAAAAATCAGTATACAGATCATCGACATTTGGAAGTCGCATAAAAGGGTGCTTAGCTTTGTGCATATTCCCCCTCCTCGACGAGGTGTTGACATTGCAGATGGGCTGTACAAGTGCATCAAGGAATGTTGGATTGAGAACAAAGTTCATTTAGTGACGGTTGATAATGCCGAGTATAATGATTCTTGTTTGAGGATATTGCTTGACAATTTCTCAAAGACTAGGAAGATGGTTTGTGGGGGAAAGCTCTTCCATGTTAGATGTTGTGCTCATATCTTAAACTTGTTAGTGCAAGAGGGTTTACATGAGATTTTGCAAATCATTGATAATGTTCGTGAAAGCATCAAATTCTTAAACCAATCAAAGATGAGGTTGAAGACTTTTGCTGAAATTGCAAGTCAATTGCAATTGAAGTCAAGAAAGTTGGTGATAGATTGTCCTACTCAGTGGAATTCAACCTTTGAAATGCTAACTTGTGCCATGAAGTTCAAAGATGTTTTTCCACGATTTGCAGAAAGAGACTCTCATTACAAATATTTGCTAAGCGATGAGGATTTGAGAAAGGTTGAAGCTATTTGCCACATTTTGGAGGTATTTAATTCAACAACTTCAATTTATCCTAAGTGACTGAATTTTAACCGCCAACCTATATCTTTTTGAGGTATATATCATTAAAGAATTGCTAAATTCAAAACAATTTGATAGTGATTATATTATTAGAGATATGGTTGTAAGTATGAAACAAAATTTTGATAAGTATTGGGGGGAGGTGAACTTGGTTATGGTTTTAGCTGCTATTTTAGATGCTAAAGGCAAACTCATGTTCATTAAATTTGTTTTCAATGAACTTCATTTAACTAATGAGGCTGCCATTAAATTAGAGGAAGTTAAAAATTCATTGTATAAGGTTTTTGATTATTATGTGGAGGCTCATAGTGCAACAACAATTGAACATAGCTCATCTTCTCAGGCTAGTGCATCTAACCGGGCCATCAATCAAGATCAAACATATTCAACTAAGCTTCAATAGTTTGAAGAAGTTTGATCAATTTGTGAGGATGGTTGAGTCAACTCTGAGCGAAAAATCGAGTTGATATTTTCGAGGAGGGTGTGTACATATGTGATGAAATATCAATGGTATCTTTTGATGCACTTGAATGGTGGAGGAACCACGAATTGAAGTATCAAAATTTATCTAAGATGGCAGTTGATATTCTTGCCATTCCCATTTCTTCAATGGCATATGAGGCTACTTTCAGTGCTGGAGGAAGAGTAATTGACACTTATCGAGCTTCATCGCTCCCGAGACTGGCGACTTTTGATTCAGGGTGGGGATCAAGAGAAATAGTCATGGACTAAAGAAAAACATACAAGACCTTTTACATTTTAGTCTTCACTTCATTTTATGTAAATATACTTTATTCTAATCGGGTTGATTTGGTTTTACCTTTCTTTTCTTTTTTACTACTGACAAAGAATTCTAAGAATATTGTCGAGATTATCCTCCCAAACTCATGAAATGCAATTTCCAAACTTGTCTAATATAAAATAAAAGGTTTGTTTTAGTCATTGAATATTTTTCGTTGTTGTTTAGTCCAAATCTTATAGTATTAATATGGTATTTCTCTATCTATTTTGATTCTTGAATGTCAACTGGGGCTTCTCAGGGCTATCAGAGGTTTGTTTTTAATGAAATCTGAACATGCTTCAATAGATTTCTTATCAAGCCAGGTAGATTTATTAGAGATAGGCTTGCATCTTCATGGATTTTTTATTAGGTCGAGTGAGTTGTGTCATAAGGATTTCTATCATTAAAATGAATTTATTCTAGACTAATGTAAATTTACCTTACTGTTTTCCTTTCATGTCTTTTAAGTTGTATTAACTTTAGTTGCATTTTGCTTGTATGTTCCTTATTTTCTTTTAAGTTGTATTAACTTTAGTCTTTATTTTTAGTAAACGAGTAGGGGCCTGCCAAATCCCTTACCTTCTCTTTGTTTTTTTTTTTAAATATCAGTTAATTTATGATACATAAACGAAATCTACTCGAGCCGAAATTTCGAGATTTTTTTTTCTCGAAATGTAATTCGAACACAAATAAAAAGCTCGAATCGAGCTTGAGCCAAGCTTCGAGCCCTATTAATATCGCCTGAGGCTCGAGCCGAAGCCTGGCAATAATATTCGGCCAGCCGCCGCGGTCACCCTGAGTGACAGAAAGTGCCCTTGTCGGTGCCTTTAAGTACGAGCGCTCGTAAGGTTGGTCGTGAGCCGACGCGATCCTCCGTAGTTCGGGTCCACCCATCGGGCTCAACATACGAACTAAGCATTAAATTATCAGCCGCTAGCACCATCAATCGTGAAACGGCATGTTCTAAATTTCTCCCGAGGCGCAGACGGTCAGCTTCGACAAGTGAAGCCTCGATAGACACATCACAACGCTGTGGAAACTCCTTCGCTAAACCCATCTCACAAGACCCCGACAGCCAGATGCAGGCCTCAAGGACTCGTTCCGACGAATCCACAACAATCACCCCGGGAGCACTCCAGACCTCCCCACTGGGTCCAGACGGCCCAGGAACGCCACGCCCGAACCCGAGGCCCGTGTGGTCCCCCTCCTTAGCATCGCAACTAGCTTCATGATCCGTATAGAAAATCCAATGACAAGGTTAGAAATTCCCACCTCTCTTCTCGATCGATCAAGTTAATTGAATTCGGCCCAAATTCACAAACCCCTTTAAATTCCTCGACATCCTTCACCGCCCGAACTTCCTTCTTCTTCTCTTTGTCACCATCAGGGTAGTTTTTGTGGTCCCGTACACCTAAAGGTAGACAATCTACCAAATGCGGGCCTTGTAATTGCTCTTCGCCGAGTAGAGCCTCCGGGCAACGACTTCATAAGGTCCATAAGAAGAAAATGCTCGCCTTAACCGACCTCAGTGTGCTGACTATAAGAACATACACTATGTAGGGAAAGGACTGTGCCCAAATCCTATGTTCTTTCAAGATGTATGAGCCCATAATGGCGCGCTCCTCTTGCGGATCTCCAATGTACCGACGGATGCGATCCAAATCTCGCTTTCCACCCTAACTAAAATTCTACCGCTCACTCATCTACAAATCATCAAAAAGATAGGTATGTCAATACACCCACCACCTAGGGAAGTGAAAGAAGTATAAAAACAAGAACGAAGACAAACCCGGGAATGTAAGGGATTGGTTCAGATTGAAACGAAGCCTTGGAGAGCCAGGATTTCATACCATAATATTGACCGACTACCCCTTGCCTCCGTCTTGTGTGGGGGAGCCGTGGGAGCCCGGACACGAATTATGACGAGGATCAGGGTCACAAGGATAGGTGGGCCCTAAATTCCAAGCTTCAAAGTTTAAATAAAGCATATCTCCACCAGTGAGATATTCAGCCCATAAAACTGCAGAAAAGCTATTCTGATGAACGAGGTGCTGTGAGGTGCTCTGCAAAGTGTGAACCGCTTCACTAGCTACGTGAACAGGAGGCGGCTCTCAACAAAGAACCGCTTCCCGTAAAATGTACTTCCATCTCCACCCTCCCCTAATAGTCAGGTACCGCGCCGTCCGATGTCTCAAGACTGACGGTTGTGGAATTCTGGGTCGCATAACCTCGCTCCTCTCGCGCACATGGCAACAACTAGACTCGCTTCAGGCGTTTCCCTGGGTACCGATAGACTAAATGATATATTCAAATTTATGACATCATACTAAAGGAGTATCATTTAATCCTGGTGCAACAATGCAATAACTTACTGGAGACCATTTTTCATATGTATGACGAAAACAACTGCTTTTCGTAAGATGACTCATTTTAAAATTGCGGTGGTTTCGCGGTCTCAATCAACGCGAAGTGCATATCGTGCACAAGTAATAGAAGTGGATATTTAAAGTCCAGATATCATTCCCATAAGGACAGATGATAAATCAAAAGACTAATTACCTCAACTACTCAAGATCATTACTATTTGGACTCCACTGATATGATTATAAGAGGACTTAAATGTAATTCTAGATGGAAATCTTAAATATACAAGCATAAAGTTTAATAAAATTGAATCTGGATCAGTTAATAATAATCAATTTCTGCATCATTTCAATTTTTAGCTCAACCATCAATTGGAAATCTGAGTTTGTCAAAGATGCAAGGTAAGATATTGATTTCTCCCTTAACAATACTTTTCAATCGATTAAAGGTTCATATTCATTTCAAGACATGATTCTAATTAGTTACTTGTGTATTATATAACTCTCTTCTAAGAATCAAGTATTTTTCCTTTCAAGACTTCATACTCGGGATCTTAGACTAAAGAATCTTCGCTCTCCATCGAATACGTGATCTGTAGTTTCCTCTCTAATTGAGCTAACACCATCCTACACTTCTGATGCAAATCTCCATCTCCTTGATTAGATCTCAGCCTAATACGGATCGTGAATCAATTTATCGTAAAGAAGAGAAACCTCCTGGTGATTAGACAGATGCCTGTCTAACCTATCTCAACTTATAAGTAAGTTGGCAATCTATCTGAGTAATCCTTCAAAGTTCATTAGTTCCATAGTATTAGTCTACCATATCTACAAAGAACTGTTCTACACTCTCAGGATTCTCCATCTCTGTGTCACTCAGAGGGCCTCCTAGAAATCGTATGAGACACGCACTCATTGGGTGCCACCTGTACTAGTACCGAGAACAAGTAAATTTATAAACAATACCAATCAAATAAATTCAAGAAATCTAATTAAGGCTTCTCATTATGCAAAGAAATGACTATCATCAAAGACCCATTTCTAGTGAGAGCTCATCTTCAAAAACCGGTTTACTCATATTAGCACTAAATCGATCAGGAAAATTCATTGAATATACAAACTGAAATAAATGAACTCTAGAAAACCTTCCAAGATCCATTGAAATCAAATGAAGCACGAAAGAAAAATTTATAAAGAAATACCAAATTGTCGCACTTCAAAGACACCCAAATCCAAAAAATTAAAAGAAAATAAACTGAAAAAAGAAAACTATACTAAGCTAAATCTACTAAAATGGAAAAGAAAAAATAAAAAAATAAAAAAATGTACAAGAGTCTTCAACCACCTAGAAACTGAGCCCCGTTTCGCGCAGACACGTCTTCCTCGTAAGCTGCAGTATTTATAAGTCAAACTGGCCCACTTCACAAATCTACCTGGATCCCAAAAATTATGGCCCAAATTGGTCTCTTGTCAGTGGACATAGAAAGTTCGGTCACGACGTAACCTCCGCCTTGTCACTCTCCGTCGTAGCTTCTCGCTTTTCCGTCGCGACCTTTCCGCTCGTTTCGACTCGTGTCGCGACATACCTTTGATGTCGCGAAATAAATTTCTTCAGCAATGTTATTGTCGCAACGTATGCCTCAGGGGTCACGACACCAAACCTGTTTGCACCCACCTTCTCATGTCCTTGTCCTTCTGGAGTTTGTCGCGACATAATTTTCCTTGTTGCGACAAACAATTGTTTTTCAGCCTAGCAACTTTAAGTCCTTAGTAATTTTATGTCGCGACAAGAAACTTTGAATCAAAGATAATTTTTTCTCGTGTTCTTATCACTATTGAAGTTGTTTGTCGCGACATAGAATTATATGTCATGACACAATTGCCTCGCCATTCTCAAGTCTTCAATTGTTGTCGCAACTCACTTTTCTTGTCACGACAGAGTTTTATCATTCCTTAGCTTTTATTTACGCAGAACAAACTTGTCGCGATAATGTGCCTTGCTCGCAACTCTCGATTATGTCGCAACAAGAAGTTTCTTTGTTTCCATTCTTCGTGTTGCTCTTCAAGATCTCTGTCACGACATGGAATTCAATTTCCTTCATAGTTTCGCCCTCGTCACGACAAAACAATCTCTCGCCGCAATAGAGATCAGGTCACTTTGGTTATGAATTATGACCGTTATGTCATGGCTACGATTTCCTTAAAGTCAGGGTTTCGAAGGATGGAACTTGTCGCAACATAAAAACACTCGTCTGAATAATTTTGTTTCGCTTTTCCGATATTTTCTATCGCTATTATTAATTTTCTTATCGAGACAGAGTTTATCCATTAGTCTTCAGTTTTTATGCTGCAACATAAAAAATAATGTTGCGACACACCTTCACCATCGACCTTAAGTATACGCTTATAAAGCCGGTTATCGCTACATGCCTTCTTCAAAATATTCTTTCGAAGTTCCTCGTCAGCGACAGAAACTTTACTGTCACACTCAGAAAGCCTTTTCAAATTTTGCTCGAATTCAATCTACGCGACATAGATTTCATCGGGTCAGCGATTATAGTTCCTTCGCCTTCTCAATTTTGTGTCGCGACATATAAATGTCGTAGCTAAGACAATTCGTCACACTCTCTTAATTGCTTTCGCTAGGATTCTCTCATTTTTCAATAATTGCCTGCAAAACACAAAGTTGATGAATATTCCACATTTTGGCATAAAAATAGATCTTAAACTGTTAAAAACATGCCAGGAAAATGGATTAAAAATAGATGAGTTTTACACTCATCACCCTCCTATGCATAGTCTGACTGGTCGAAACCTCTTCATGACTTCTTGCCATTCTACAAGCGGATAAAAAAATGGGAGTAGAAGAAGGGGTCAACTTGAGGTCCATAAAGCAAAAATAAAAAAGGAAAAAAGGAAAAAATCCTCGATAGGAGAAAGAAATCTCCCTTGGGGATTTGACGTTCACCAGGGATAGAACCTAAAGAAAGTAAGCAAAAACTAATAGAACACCTCCAACCACGGAGACACTCAAGCAAACCAGCAACTCGGAAAAGGTTTGAGTTGCAAACACTCATTGAAAAGTCAAAAGTCGTCACAACGTTAAGAGTCTCTGACGACTCCTTTGGAAGGGAAATTTTCAGAAGCGCAGAGGAGGATGAAGTATAGGAATCAAAAGAAAAAGCAAACCTTTTGAGAAAATGTAAAAGAAACCAATATTGTAATCTATCATTCCTATTTATAGGGATTGGAAATGATTGATGCATTGAATGCGCCGTTAGAATGAGACGCGTTGGATGCACATTGGGAGGCGTGTATCTCCCATGCACCTTAAGCACACGTAAGCGTCACCTCCGAGAGCATTTAATGCACTAATCATTTTTCACAAACCTTTCAACTCTCAACATTTAACATTTGAAACCATAATATTTTCCCTCGATTAAGCAATAGCACAAAAACTCCAACCGGAGGAAAAGGAGGGCATTGTGAGTACCATGATCTCTGGGATTCGGTACTCGATGGGCTGAGCCCGTGTTGTGAAATGGTTCGATTCCATTCTACTCTTCACCAAGACCAAAGCGACATTTCTGCATCTTTTATAATTCCATAGAGCCATTCTCAGAAAGGAAGGACAAACCTTCCTAGGCTTGCTCGAGGCTACTCAATTTAGGACTTCAGTCTTCCAAATTTATTCATTCTACCCCATATGAGAATTCTATCCCATATGGGAAGTATGTTTTGAATAAGCATCTAGAAGTGCAAAATAAGCAAGGGTGATATCATTAGAGGATTTTCCAACTTTCGAATCCCTTACTCATCGGAGGGATAATCTTGCATAAGGGAAAAATAATCCCTGATAAGGAAGAACTAGTCGTCGATAAGGAAAAGAAGATTTCCTCCCTTAAACTAGGAGGAGATAAAATCCTACCCCAAGAATGGCAGTGATTTGTGAACCGAACCCTATAAGTCGGAAAGATCCCCCACTGGGAAAGGTAAGTAATTTTAACTATTCCTATTATCTTTTCCCTCTCCGCACCTTTTGCTTACTTAATCGTCGGAGAGACGATCGGCCCACCATCGTCGAAACACCTTTTTTGAAGGGTCACATTGCTCTGCTGATGCCCATGAAATCTGACGATCAAGACCCCTACAATTTGACGTTCGGGAACTGATGATCAAAGTTCCAACAGGACTTTCCTATGAAACGCTGATGGAACTTCTTGAAAAGTTGGATAAGAAAATTGACGATGTTGACAATCTAATTGATTTCAAGAAGAAAGAAGCGGGTTTGATGGGTAAGGCTCCGCCGCCGAACTGCTCATATGCCGTGGTTTGATACCTTCCTTTGCCCCCATCTTGAAGCAAGTCCTTCCACCTTGTCGTTGTAATATTTTTTTATTAGTTCTTTTAATTACAATTTAAAGTACTGTAATTTTTTATTTGTTCTTGTCATATCTTTTATAAGTTCTTTTAATGACAGTTTAAATAAGTGTAATATTTCAAAATTTGTTATTTAAAAAAAATATGTACCTTTCTCTATACAATAACTCCCATCAACCTAAAAGAGATGATTTTTGAATGAGTAATCTTGTCCTTAGTTTTCCATTCCTCATAAATTCTTTTTTAAATAGAATTAGATTGATAAACCATAGCATAATTTTCCCTTGTTTTTATATTTTGGGAAAATTATTCTATGATTTATCAATATGATTTTATTTAAAAAAAAGTTTACAAGGAATGAGAAATCGAGAGCAAGTTAACTCATTTAAAAATAATTCATATTAGGTGTTTTTCGATTTCAAAATTTCAAGTTTTCCCAATTTAAATTTAAGTCCCCTAATTTCCAATTTAAATTTCCCAAATCTCAAATTTCAAAATTAAAAATTCTTAATTTCAAAATTCAAGTTCCCTAATTTCCAATTTCAAAGTCCCCTAATTTCCAATTTCAAAATTTTCAAGTTTCAAATTTCAAAATTATAATTCTCCAATTTCAAAATTCACGTACCAGAATTTCAAAATTCAAGTTTTCCAATTTCTAATTTCAAATTTATAAAATTCAAGTTCTTAATTTTCAAATCATAGTCAAAATTATTAAATTCAAATTTATTTCAAAATTCTCAATTTTCAAATTCAATTTCAAACTTCCGATTTTCAGAATTTCAATTTTAAATTAGTTTTCAAAAATTTCAACCATGCGATTAATTATACAATTCGAATAAAATGAAATATTGTGGAGTCAATTTGTACAAAAGATAAATAGGCTTGAGAGGGGCTCAACATTCCATATATAATCTTAATAAATAATTTGACATATGATCTATAACATAATTTCTAATTGATAGCGCTTCGGATATGCCGACCATATACATATTTTTCTTGTCTAACTTTGCTTATTTATTTATTTATTTGTCTATTTATTTATATATGTGGTGTATTATTGTATTGTTATTGTTTGTCTCAGATCTATCGATCGACACCAAAAATACGATTTTCCTCGCTCATGGCAGAACATCCGACTTGGTAATTTAAACGAACGCATGACTACATTGTGGGTTTTATGGGTTTGCCGACGGCTTCGAAAGATAATATCTAATCCAAACCTATGACACTCCGGGCTTGTAAAAAATTACAATCCAACTGCCGCTCAAAGTTCTCAAACCATCTAAAACCTAATATCATAGCTCTGGCTTCACGGCGCTTGAACTCAATTTATGTATTTAAAGGAAATAATTATGAACAAAATAGTCTAAATTTTTTTAATAAACTTGAAATGAAAATTCTACAATAAAATATTCAATATACATGATAAAAAAATAGTTTAAAATATGTGACGTCCCATTTCCCGGGGGTCCCGTTGACCACCGTCAATCTGTGGAAAACCTGTGTGTCTCATATCATGAGACCCATACATGAGTAAAAATGGCCACATTGGCCTATACATCATACTCACCAAAATATAATCAACTATATTACCATAGTTTCAAGAGTTATTACATCACTTTTAATACGAACATATATTAAATTTGAGAATTCTAATACATGTTTTACAAAATATCTATCAAAGCCACAATCCGACTTTCTTCTTAAAAGCGGCCTCTAGTGAGCATCGTCTTCCCGAACATTCCCTATACCTGAAATAATTTTCCCTCGACAGGGTGAGCAATGCCCAGCAGTGATAATTCCTACACGTGGTTACGCCCCACCTAAGGCAGACACGTACCCAACTGTTGACATTCAAGCAAAATGCATGATCATACTTGAATATCTACATGCTCCAATTCCATGTCTCGAGTCCTCACCGACTTCACACATGCTTGCTCCATGTATAAAAATCATTTTCCAAACAAAATATTTGTTTTAATCAGGCAACCCTCCGATATAAATATCGCGACAATCCTCCGAGGTGAATTCGCTGTAGAACTCTTCTCAAAACAATCTACGGGCTCCTTCGACGTGGAATTGTCGGACAATTTTCCCAACACAATTTTTCGGACAACTTTCTGATAAAATTATTATTTTTAATAATTTTACAAAAGAATTCATCGTTTGGACAACCCTCCGATTTATTTTTCATGCACTCACACCTACAATTCTAGGGTGCCCCGGTGCATATGAAATGCATTATACCATTTCCAAACAATTCATGTTACTATGTATATCAAGCATGCATATATTAGCAAAATTCACATATTAACCACATGTTATTTATTCATATCAATAATATTAAAAATTAGCTCACATGAGCTTTAGCCAAACAATTTCAATTTTCAATGGTTTCAAGCACATATTTATATTTCATATAATTCAAATATCATGTTAACACATTAAATTCCATGCATTAACAATTTCTTTCCGCACACACTCCAAGCCATTCATTTTAAGCAATAGTTTGCAAACAACTAACATGGACAATTTTAGTCCAACCATCAACCCGGACTATTTTAATACTCCTCCAACAGTACGTGGGCTGTCCGAAACTGCCCAAAAATTCCAACTACAATTTTCATGTTATTCAAATATCAAGCAAAAACACACAAATATAACACAAGCCACACAAACAAATCTCGTGATCATTCAAAACTGTCTCTTACATTTCTAGCATTCGGGCCTCTTTCACTGCTTGGATTCATCAAACCCGGCCTCTCACTCGCCTCATACCATCTAAACCATTTTAATGGCTCTTAAGTTTGAACCGAGCAGAGTAAGATCTCACCTCCTGAGTTTCGAAATTCATAAAAATCTGTCCATGCGTATGAGCTCTCACAAATAAGAGAGCAACTTTTATTCTCGTCTGACGAGAACCGACAAATCGGACCAGAAATCTGTAGGTCGGACTTTCTTCTCTAAAATACGCTTCTCCTCCACCGCTTATTCAAATTCAAAATGAGAGAAATAGACGCCTTCTTTCTTTTCATTTATTCCCCTTTGTCCTCTCTCATCACACCACAACCTCCCATCAATGACTCGATTTCTTATCCTCTTTTATCAACCTACTCAATTTCACTAAATTAGAGATGCCACATGTCTACAACCCACTCAGACTCACTTAATTCGACATCATGTATACACCCAGCCACTAAAATGTTTCAAGTGTCCCGATTACCTCCCCGCTGCTCGAAAAATAAATTCTTAACTGTCTCTAATTTGACAAAATTGACGCAGAGCTTGCATCGGCAAAGACGATTCCAACGATGAGTTCTGCTTCATCATCCGGCATCTTAAAATTCTGATTAGACCGTACCAACATTTTACCCTTTTCATAAAATTAATTTTATCGCTTACATTACCTAATAAAATTGCGCTAAAATTCTCTTTAAACATTGGATACAAATTATCTAATAAAATCTAAATTTACACAACCCAACAAACATAGAAAAAAGCTTCACATATCCCTCTTCCACGTATCTTCCTCCATAATTTTACTGATTATCCAATTTCTAGCAAAACATAGAAAAAGAAGAGAAGTTGTCATTTATGATATCACAAAATATAAATTACAAAACCAAAAGATTTATGTGTATAATAATTGTGGTAATACTTCTTCATATGCTCTTGCAACCTCCTCTAAAATTTCTTGCAAATTGATTATGTGATATTTCTTCAACCAATTTTGTGAACAAACAAGTACTTCCACCGTTTTAGGAGATAATGAACTCCTAAATGCATCAAGTATAAGCCCACTTGTACTAAAAGCGAATTCGTGTCGACTCATTGAAACGGTAATCAAGCACATATCTCGCCATCTCGAGATAATTGGATATTTAGAAGGATTCAAATTCCATCAATCCAAAATATCAAAAGATGCCAACTTTTCAAATTTATCTAACAAATACTTTCAAATTTCAGATTTAGTTTCCAAAGAAACCTCCTCATCCAATTTCTTTTCAAATGCATCATTAGTATCATCACTATCATTATCATCAATTCCTCCGATCTAGAGGGAGTATTCATTTCATTCCCAAGTTCACATAAATAAAAATCACTATACCATTCATACAATCGATTGAAAGTTGATTCAACTAAAGCAATTTTATGACAGCTTCACTTGCTTCATATACTTGCTCAACACAAAATTTCACATACTTCATCTTATATCGGGGATCCAAAACAATAGCAACATGCAATAAATAATTCACATTGTTAAAATTTTCCCAATATTTGGCAAAATTTCCCTTCATTCTACATGCATAGACAACTATCACTTAATCCCCCCATTAGCCATTTTATGCAATGTTCTTTGCATAGACACTAGTTCTTTAAAAAAAAAATTTGAAGTAACATGCAAAGATCCCGAAAACTTCAAAGTAACATCATAAAACATGTTCAAGAATTTAACAAACACCCTTGCTCTATTCCAATCTTCTTTGTCTAGAGGGCCCTTAACTTTCTCTTTTCAAAATGTTTCTTATATTTAGCATCATGATATTGCAACCTAACAAAGGCTGCTTCAATTTTTTTACTGCATCCAACATCAAATAGGTGGAATTCCACCTAGTCTCCACATCAAGACACAAGAGACGTTTATATGATATTTTCACATGTTCAACACACTTTTTAAAAGCAGCAAGTCTAGATGGAGATGATCTAACATATCGAATTGAATTTTGGATCTTGATAATAGACTCATTATGCTCTTTTAGACCATCTTGAACAACAAGATTCAAAATATGTGTAGAACAGCGAACATGCAAGAATTCATTGTTTGAAACCCTACACCTCTAAGAAAATTGATATTTCAAATATGCAATAGCTAAATCATTAGAACTAGCATTATCAGCAGTAATTGTGAGAACATGCTCAATGCCCCAATCCAACAAACAACTCTCAATTACCCTTCCAATTTTGCTTCCTTTATGATTAGGAACTTGACAAAAGTTCAAAATTCGTTTTTATAACTTCCAATCTTGATCAATCCAATGAGCAGTTAAGCACATATAATTATAATTTTAAATAGATGACCAAGTATCAGTTGTTAAGCACAAACATTGATTCTTCAAATTCTTTTTCAAAAGTTTTTTATGTTTAATAAAAAGTTTCATGCAATCTCTCCAAACAGTGATGCAAGAAGGAATTACAAACCTAGGCTCCAATAAGTGAGAATAATCCTTAAATCCCTTCCCTTCAATGATTCTAAAAGGCGATTCATCACGAATAATCATTGATGCCAAGGCTTGTCTAATTGCTTCAAGATCATACTTAACAACCTTTAAATTCTCAATATTAACACCATCACCATCCCCGACCTCTTTTTAAGTATAAAAACTAATGGTCTTTTGTTTTTTATCAACCATTGTATAGAGAGATTTCCTATATTTAAATTGCAAGTGACTCTATAAATTTCTAGTCCCACCCTTTCTAGAATCACTAGCATAAGATTAACCACAATAATCACATGATGGACGTGGATTTTTCTCACAGTTATTCCTAGTGAAATGATTCCATATTGCAGAAAATTTTCTTACCCCCTCACTTCCCTTCGTTCTTTTAAGTTTTTGTAGAGTGGATGGTTTTTTACCTTCGTCTTTCTTTGTTGTTCCAACCTCCTTATTTGTCATTTCAACACTATTATCTCCCAATTCGTCCTCTTTGCTTTCTTCTCCTTGGATTTTTGATGCAATTCCCTCTTCTATATAACATTCAACATTTAATGACACATTCTCATCCATCTATAAAAATTAATTAAATACAATTTATGTTAGGAAATTGAAATTGAAATTAGAGGGCGACATTAATTTAATCTATTGAATGTTGAATTGTTTTATTAAAAGATGGTAATTCATATAATATACAAAACCTCCAATTGAAAAATGGCACATATGGGCAAACTTATCAAACCCAGTTTTATTTTAATTTTCTTTAGTACAAGTATTTACAAATAAAATATTACAAAAATAAGCAATCTAACATTTAAAATAATTAAGTACAAGAATTATTTAGTTTTAAAATTTTATTTAGAATTAAATAAAAAAACAAACACCACTGAAGTTAGTTTATCAAATACTGACTAGCCCATTCTCGGAAAAGATGACATTGAGAAACCATAGGGCTCTAATAAACAATCTAACAATTAAAATAATTAAGTATTATTTAGTTTTTAGAATTAAATAAAAAAAGTATTATTCACATGCAGATATTCTTAAGAAAGAAGAAAAAAGTACGACAGACAACAGTTTCCCACTTTAACTCATTCTCTTTAGGTCTGTCTAAGGCTAATAGGCATTTGCATTCTTCTTTTCAATTTCAAAGCCTACTTCACCCTTCACTTCAGGGTTATGCTGTCCATGGAGGCGTAGCATAGACTACTGGTCTGATAGTGTAGAAAAAAATAGTTGAAAGACTAAAGACTCCCACTTTACTCATATGTGCCATATTGGCTGCTTATCTTTCTTTTCTTTTTTTTATTCTTTTTTTTTGTTTAGCTGTCATTTTTAGTGCTTGATTAGTTATGTGTTCTATATTCTAGGTCTTTGTCAAAGCTCTGAAGACCAAGGCCTACTTCAAGAGGTTCCAAGTTAATTTCAAGAGAATAAGACTGACTACAAAGGGAAAGACTGAGTTTAATTTCGGATTACTTTGTTTAGCTGAGGGAAAGACTGACTACAGAGAAGAAGTCTCAGAAGGCTTACTTTGTTTAGTTGTCATTTTGGGTTTATATTTGTTTGCTTCTTATGAGTTTAATTTCAAAGCCTCTACAGAGGGAAAGACTAACTACAGGGCTAGGATTCGCTTGATTAACTGAGACAAAAACAAGTACAACACTCTGAAGTATCACTTTGTCGTGCAATTTGTATCCGCCTAATCAAACCCATAATATTTTACCTATAAAAATAATAATCCAAACTTAAGAATATTCGATTGTCCCCCTTCAAGGCTTCAACTATGGTCTCTTTGGGGGTTTTCATTTTGTGTCTGTGCGCTAAATATTTGAATCCTTGGTGGTTGTATCAATTTACAATAACAAGGACTTGTTTCAATTTACAATAACATGGTGTGATGCCCCAAATCCCGGGGTGTCCCATTTACCACCGTCAACCTGACGAATACCTGTATCTCATATCATGAGACCCATACATGAGTAAAATGGCCACATTTGCCCATACATCCATACTCACAAAAATGTATCCAACTATATTACAATAGTTTCAAGAGTTAATTACACTCTTTATACAAAACATATATTAAAAATTTAAGAGTTCTAATACATGTTCTACGAATAATCAATCAAAGCCACATATCTACTTTCTCTTCTCAAAAGTGACCCCATCGAGCTGCCTTCCGAACACCTCTAATTCGAAAAGGGGGACCCCACGACCCAAGCAGCAATGCTCAAGAGTCGATAATCTCCTACATGGGTTACTCTCCACTCAAGTGCACATGTAATGTCACACCAAACATTCAATTCACATTCCATGCAATCCATGTTAATATACTAAGCATGCATATATTAACAAAATTCACATACTAACCACATGTTATTTATTTCACATCAATAACATCAAAATTAGCTCACTTGAGCTAATTACAATTTATTTCCAATGGCTTACACACAATTATATTTTTATGTAATTCCACATCATGTTAACACATTTAATTACATGCATTAACATATTATTTCTCACACAATTCCAAGTCATTCAATTCAAGCAATATTTTTCTTACAACACACATGAACCATTTCCGGCCCAACCAAGCAACCGACTGTTTTTAATCTGGCCCTTAAACGAGCAAAGGCAGCCCACTCATCAGCACTCCGCTCCACTTTGTGGAACAGAACGGCGGCCATTTCCGGCCCAAAAACACCAAAACCATAATTTATCATAAATTATCACACAACCACCCAAAACAGCCCCTAAACTGTCCAAAACGGGTTCCATATTCCATAAACACCCGGTCCCAAGCTGACCAATCAAACCCGCCACCACGACCTCAAATCAAACCAAACCATTAACACGACTCTTAAAACCGAAAAATAACCGAGTAGGAGAAGACCCTCACCTCGGAGTTTGCTGAAACTCCAAACCCAGACCCATGCAGCCTCGCTACGGAGCAACTTTGCTTCTTACCTCACCGAAAACCGACGGTCTGATCGCCGGGAATTCTAGAGAGAATGTAGAGCTTCTCTCTCTAAGAATTCGACGAAATTCTACATGGTAGCTAGATTTCCCAAGACGATTCCAACGGTGAAGCCCGTGATCCGAGATCTAGAAAAAAATTCTGGATTTTGACCTAAATTACCATTTTTCCCTTTTTTAGAAAATTAGATTTTTTTCAGGGTTTCACATTCTCCCCCCCTAAAAAGAATTTCGTCTCGAAATTCCACACACATACGCATCCAACCACGTGCATATGTAACCCTACACAATCCTCGCCAGGTGTAATCGACCTTCCTGTCACAATCACCGACAATCCAATGGACCGCCAACCTAACTTATGTCATGAACGACATCCATATATCGAGCCCTTGCCTGGCCACCAACACCTAATGCAATTTCCAATGGGTATCCAACCGAGTCACTCCCGAATTCTATCACTCAACTCTAAGTCTACGCGATAACCACGACCGTATGCCATCTGTAGTCACTCTCGACTTAACACTAACTCTAAGTCTTCGTGGATAACATGACCGCATGTTTTCTCTCTCAGCAACAACTTTTCACTTACACTCATAACCTCTTTACATCTACACACGTAAATTTCTGATATCTCCATAGTCTTTACACCCACACAAAAATTCAGATAACTCCACCGGTCTCTTACACCCATTACTAAATTCTGGATGGCCCCTGCCCTTACACCAACACGTAACCAGATATCTCCTGCCCTTACACCCACATAAAAATTTCTGATTTCCTCCACTGCCCTTACACCCACACGAGATATCTGGGATAACCCACCTGCCCCACCACACGTAAATTCTGATAGATCCCGAGTCTCTTACACCTACACAGAAACGGGTCTCTTACACCCACACAGAAATTCGGGATATCTCCCCGAGTCTCTTACACCCACAGAGAAATTTCGATTTCTCCACTGGGTCCTTACACCTCACACGTAGCCCGAGATATCTCCTGCCCTACACCCATGCAAATTCGATAGCCTCCCGGTCTCTTACACCCACGTAAATTCGAGATATCTCCTCGTGTCTCTTACACTCCACATAGAAATTTATTTCTTTCACGGCCCTTACACCCACACGTAAATCTCGGATATCTCCCGGCCCTTACACCAACACAGACCTTTCTGATACTACCGCGGTCCCTTCACCCTAACTCAGCCACCTAAATTTAACGACCCCCTTCTCAGCTTTCGCTCAACACACATTAATTACTCTTCATTTCTTGATTTGAACTATGAGTCTTCATTGGACGTAGTCCCAAAGACAAACCCAACCCACACTCAACAAGAGTGGTGAATGTCCATACCGTGCACCCACACCCGACTTGACACGATGTCACCGTGCACCCACACCCTACTCGATGCGATCCCCCCTGGGGGTCCACCATGAGCAAAATCTCGGAGATCTCTAACTCACAATCCCGACCTATCAAGTCAACTCTCACCTTACATCTTAGGGAAGAACATCCACACATGGCTTCTCTAAAGGCCTCAACCTCTAAGCTATATTCTATCACACAAGATGCAACAATGAATGAATTCGATGCATCCAATTTAAACGCTACTCTAGTCAACAAATGCAAGGGTAGAACGCACTCTAATATCCGCCACTAACGCTCGCTCCGCTCGTAATTAATGAGATCTCCGCTCCTAGACAATCTCGCTCATATGTCCAGTCAAGAATGGTAACACGCCATCCGCCTGTGTACGACTCGAACTCTCGGGTCTGCAAATCTGCGTGGTCGACCCCGACCTACGCCCAAATTTCGCCCCACGGACCCTGGGTTCGCGAAGTACTAGGTGGCCGGTGCTAAGACCCCGAATCGATAACACCGGTTCCCCCACCCATACTAGGCTGAGGAACAACCGTGTTCGCGCCGTCCTGACAAATGACCGGGATCGCAGACTGGCCCTAAACCCCGATCCCCGCTATAGGCAATCCTCCTCATGTGTCCAGGCTGCTAGCAATGGTAGCACACCATCTCGCCCAGACCGGGACCGGCACCCTCAACTGCTCCTCACTGATGATTGACCGAGGTGTCCTACAACTTTGGGATTCCTTCCTCCGTGGGCAATCCCATCGAAGTGTTCAGTCATTTGCAGAATAACACATCGTCTGCCTCGCCGAATAACGTCCCATTCTCGCCTCGTCCCGATAACTCGCTCCGTCCCGATATTCCTGAGAAACGTAAGCCCTCCCGTCTTTCTGGTTGGAAGAAGATGGATCCTCCTCTTGGGCATTCAACACCCATATCATGGATGCCTCGCATATCATCTACCTCTCCCTCTGCGGTCATAACTATCCCGGACCAGAATCATCTCTTGTAACCATCGAGGACGATGTGCTCTAAACGCGCCTAGAAGTCGTTTCACCTACTGTTCACCACTCCACAAGCCCGTGCAATGATGACCGTAATCCTTACGGCTCCTGTGAAAGGCCTCGTCACAACACCGGTAGTGCCTGACTGGGTGACTCTCAGGACACTCACGCCCTCGCCTCGACCAACCTATCTACACATGTTAATGGCAAGTTGTTTAACGTAGCCTCCGTAAACACAACCTCGAGACACTATTCACATACCGAAAGAATATTTTATTTCATACACAACGTTCATGCATTCATAGGTAATGTAAGACAATAAATTCATATATTAAATCATACTCAAGATTTTTTTAAAAAAAATTTTTGAACTCTTTTTTTTTTTAAATCTCTGTGAACAGTGTTCATGAACAATGTCCATGAACATTGTCCATGAACAGTGATCCAAATAGTGACCTGAACAATGCACAAAACAAGCAGACCGCACCGTCAAGTCGTGTGCACTACGCAGACACTCCGGCAGGTTTAGTCACAAGACACGCCTGTGTCGTGGCGCGAGATGTCGTGGCTCACAAATAAGGTATGGTCAGCACAGCTTACGCCTGTGTCGTGGGCGCAAGTCACGACCTCCTTCCCTACCAAGCCCCAAAGCCGTCGCGACATTACCTAAGTCGCACCTCGATCGACTGCCGCCATACTAATCCCATGTCGTGACCTCCCTTCACCAATCCAACAAACCAGTCGCGACCTTAGTCGGGGCCGCGACACCACTTCATCGCGCCGTGTCGCGACCAAACGCGGTCTTCTTCGCACAATCTCAATGGCCAGCGGTCTCCTCTGTGACGCCAAAAAACAGTCGCCGGTACTCGTGCCAGGTCGCAATGCCAATTTCGGTCGCGACCTCGCTAAAGTTTGAACTGTGTCGCCACCTCAAAACGATATTTGACGCCACCTTCGCCTAATAAACGCTCACATGGCACTAAACCCGTCGCGACGCTAAATCTCCTGTCGCCAATCCAGCCAGGTCGCGATGTCCATTTCTCGTCGCACCCCGTTGGCCTCGAAACTGTGTCACGACCAAAGTTATGTCGCGACCTCAAATCATCTTCCCCAGGTCACAACATGAATTTCATGTCACGACCATGGCCAACCAGTCCTAGCCTCAACCATGTCGCGACCTCAAATTTAGGTCGCGACTTAGACCAAAATACTAGGTCACATACAGCGCCCTCGCTCTATCACGATCCCAAACTGGTCGCGAATCTGTGAGTTGAAATTGGCGAGCTATTCCAAATTTTCGCTTACACAAAATTTTTTTTTTTTCAAATTATTCTAGTAGCTTTCCAGTCACCTCTTGGTTCTCATAGCCCTAAAAAAAAACTGCTACTCCTAAGATGCAATAGCTTACCCTCCAAATCACTAAAAATTTTAGCGATTTATATTCTTCACAAATTAAAGAATTTAATTAAAACCCTTCTCCTTATGCAAAAACTGGAATAATTTTCCAGAATTTCACAAACACAATCTGTTTCCTGTTCAAAATTGGAGCTATAGTCCAGAAAATTTTTATTTTTTTTCTTCGTTCAATTTTGGACCATTTTGCCCAAAAATTCTCGAACACCTAAGGTTATATTTTCTCGACCCTAGTGTTCAACGTTCTCTCCTATGCTACTCACCAAGCATACAAAATCATACAATTCATACAACACATGATCACACATCACTCATGTTATACACACCAATCACATATAAAACACAATGCATGCAGTGTTCTAATCTTGTCCCGTGACTGCCTAGGTAATCACATACCTAAACCCTAACATCGAGCTACCCTAAGTTGTGGTGCTCTCACTCCTTAATGGCCATGGCCTAAGCCTAAGCCCCTCAAGCCCTAGGTATTCGTGATACCCGTTCTCCGATACAAAGTTCGGCTTCGTATCGTGACTAATCTAGGATACCCAACCCAGCTCCCAGGTAATCACTCCAATTATGATACTCAAGCCATGACGCCCAAATCCCGGTGTCCCATTTACTAATCGTCAACTCCGTAATACCCTGTGATCTCATATCACGACCCATACATGAGTAAAATGGCCACATTTGCCCATACATCCATACTCACAAAAATGTATCCAACTATATTACAATAGTTTGAGTTAATTACACTTTATACAAAAACATATATTAAAATTTAAGAGTTCTAATACATGTTCTACTTAAATAATCAATCAAAGCCACATCGGCTTCTTCTCAAAAGCGACCTCACTCTGCTTACCGCCTTCCGAACACTTCAGACCAAAGTGAGGATTCACAACGAGCCGAAAGAATACCCAAGAAATGAGCACTCCTGCTACGGGCCACTCCCCACCTAAGTGCACATGCAATGTCACACCAAACATTCAATTCACATTCTATGCAATCCATGTTAATATACTAAGCATGCATATATTAACAAAATTCACATACTAACCACATATTATTTATTTCACATCAATAACATCAAAATTAGCTCACTTGAGCTAATTACAATTCATTTCCAATGGCTTACACACAATTATATTTTTATGTAATTCCACATCATGTTAACACATTTAATTACATGGTAACATATTATTTCTCACACAATTCCCAAGCCATTCAATCTAAGTAATATTTTCTACACACATGAACCATTTCACTCAACCGGGCAAATTGGGATTGTTTTTGTCTGCCCTAAACGAGCAAGGTCACACCTCGTGCACCCTTTACCACCAAAGATCTGCCTACTCATGAATCAGAATTCACGGCCATTTCTCGCCCAAAAACACCAAACCATAATTTATCGCATGTTCATCACACAACCACCCAAAATAAATTTCCTAAACTCCGTCCAAAATAGGTTCCATATATCTCCATCACTCCTATCCCAAGTTTCGGGATCCGATCAAACTACCACTCACTCAGCTTCAAATCAACTAAACCATCATTAATGACTCTTAAACTCGAAAATAACCGAAGGGAGTAAGACCTCTCACCTTTGGAGTTTTCGAACCCACAAAACCCACTCCACGCGTAGCCCCCACGGGCGGGGGAGCAACTTTGCCTCGGGCTCGGCTCGAAAAACCGACTGGTCCGATCGCCGAGGAATTCCCAGAGAGAAGGCAGCTTCTCTCTCTAAAAAATCCCACACTTTTCTCTCACCTACGGTTTGATCTTCCCCCCTCTCTCTTCTCCTCTCCCAAACTTTGGTCAAGACAGACAAGAGACTTCATTATCTCACCTCATACGTCCAATTCTAAGCTCACTACTGGATTACACCTCATCCTCTTATCCAACCACTTCAGATTTTCCTCTAATTAAGATGTGACAAGCATGCTGTTCACCTACAGACACACTGAGCTCAAGTCACCGAACCTCGCCCACACACACTAAGACACCGCGGTACCCACTCCAACGCGCTGCTGTCCCGCACGATGCCGCCGTCGAAAAACAAATTCCTACTATCTCGTATCTGACAAAATTCTTTCACAGAGTTAGATTTTACAGACGACCTAACTGAAGCCCGTTTGTCATCCGAGATCTAAAAATTTTTGATTTTCACCTAAATTATCATTTCACATTTTTCGTAAAAATTGCATTTTCTCAGTATTTAAGCACGGTATTATAATGAGGATCTGGGATTCGTAAGAGTGAGATATTAGAGGTCGAAGGCGTTCTATTTCCTGAAACCAAACAGATAATGCAAGAAATACAGAAGATTCATTAAATAAAACTACTCACCCTTGTCTCTGTTTCCGCCACTGATGAGCTCCAGAAAGTTGCTTCCTCTGTTCTTGTGTGCTTTTCATTGGATCTGTCATTAGAAGAAAAAAATATAGGAGAAAAGGGGAAAACTACAAACTGGTATCAATGGACAATGAGTGGAAAATGTGGAAGAATGAGGTGTATATGGTTGAAGAAGACCAAAGCACTAAGGTAAATACGGTAAAATGAAAATTAGGTTATGAACATTTATATATGAACGATATAAACGGTTTAGGTCGATTCGGTTTAGTCTATTTTCAACCCTAAACCGCGAACCGAATCGACATGTCGGTTTTTACAAAATTTTAAATCGATCCAAACCGATCCAAACCTATGAACCTTAAAAACCACGGTTTCGGTTCGGTTTGGTTTGGGCGGTTTTTTACAATTTATGAACACCCCTACTTGTTATCGGGATTCGATCAAGAATTTCGACCAACTTAAAATCGATTTTTCTCAAATCTGCTTTTTCCATATGGGGTCACATTTAAAGCTTTCTTTCTTTATTTTTGTTTTCCTTTAAAATAAAAAACAAAGAATTCACGACTCCAAACCGTTTAAAATAAATAAATAAAAACGAGTATCTCATTTTTAAGTGGAAAAAGCATTAGCAAAAATGCAAAGTCCACACTATTATTTTTAAATTCACTTAATTAAAAACTATAATTTCCCTTTTAAAAATTAAAAATCTAATTTCTAATTTTTTATAAAAACTAATATTGTCTTCTTTAAATCTACCAAAAAATATATACTTAAAAACTCAAAATCATTTTCTTATATTTTTAAAATTCTTAAACATTTTATTTAATATCTAAAAATAAAAAATAATACTTTAATTTACAAAAATGAAAAATTGTCATGAATTTATAAAAATAAAAAATCATATTCCCTTCAATTTCTAAAAAAAGTGATCATATTTTTCTTTGAATTTAAAATTAAAAATCATTCTTAATTTCAAAAATCGAAATTCATTTTCTTAACTCTTTAAAACTTTTTTGTCTTTAAAATTTCAAAATCATTTATTTAATTTTTTAGAAAATAAAAATCATTATATTTAATTTAAAAAAAAATTAAAATCATATTCTTTAATTATTAAAAAATAAAAAAATTCTTTAATTTTTAAAAAAATTATAAATTTTTCTTAATCTCTCCTTAGAATTATAAAAAAGAAATTATTTTATTTCATTTCAAAATTCAAAAATTATTTTTTATTGATTTAAAAATTTTATAATTTATTTTCTTCATAAAACTTTAATTCGAAAACTTCAAACTCCTTTAAATTTCCCAAATTAAATATAATTTTTCAAAAATATAAATTTCAAATCTCTTCTTTTCAAAGTGACATTCTTACTTTATTTTTTTCAACTTTATTTTAAAATTTTCAAAAGCACAATGTGCTTTATAATTCCACTAAAATGGAAGGGTATGGGTCGTTTAACATGCTAAATAAATGGGTCTTGGTAGAGGCCAACATCTCTTGTATCCTTTATGAATAATTTAACACTTGATTTATTATTCGATTTTCTAATTTAATTGTGAGTATTTAATATTGATTGTCGAATTAACATGATTTTTTATTGATAGTCTTCCCGATTTTCCGCCAAGATACACATTTCTTCGCTTTTATTTTTTTAATATATTTTTTACTATTTGCTTGATTTATTGGTACATGCACACTCCATTGATTGCCACTTAAACCTACAGCACTGACTTTGTGCACAAGAAGATTACTACGTACATTATCAATAAAATAATGACCTCCAAATTTTGACTTTGCCATGTGATTTCATATATTTTCTAAAAAAAATGAGAGTTTTTATTTCTTATTTTATTTTATCTCTTAAAAAATAATTAAAAATAAATTGCGACTCCAAACTATTTTCTAAATAGTTTTTCAAAAAAAAATTATAAAATAAGTCCTGTCTTTAGTAATTACTTTTTTATATTTATTTAGGAAAACAATAATATAAATATAAGAAAATTAAAGATAAAGTAATATATCCGATAAAAGTATTATGATAAAATATTTTTAAATATATCTTAAAATGTAAAAGTACATTAAATCCATTTTATATTTATTTTGGAAAATAATAATATAAATATAAGAAAATATTAAAATAAAGTATCATGAATAGAATATATATTTTAAAATGAAAATATACATTTAATTAAGAAAATTTCAAAATTTAATAATTTTTTGTATTCTATTAAGAATCAATTTTTTAAAAAAAAAAATACTTTTAAAACAAATCTTAATATTTCTATAAAATTTTTATAAATTATCCCCTGATTTCATTTTTTTGAATACTTCCCTGATTTCATTTTTAATTTATATATTTGATATTAAAAAAATAGAAGAAAATTAAAGTAATGAGTATAATACAAAATATTTTAAATAATAACATCATTCTTGCATTTTATTTTAAAATTTGTATGGGAATTGGACCGAATTTTAAAAGTTATATAGCCTATTTTTTAATTTTGTGTTCAAACTCCCTTTCTTAATCCTCTAAATAGCAACCAAATATTGACCTTTTTATTTTGGTTACTGGAATTTTGAGTTCCTAACTTTCTTTCTTTCTAAATAGTAACCAAATATTTACCTTTTTTTAAATAAATCAAATTTCTTCATGTCTTTGTGATGACTTTAATAGAATCAGTTGACAAGATTAATTTTGAAATATTGATTAAAAAGGCTCAAATAATTCTAAATTTGTAAATTTAATATTTGAAAATTATTAAGGTATTTATGTCAAAATTAGGGCAAAAATGGATGAAAGTTTAAATATCTAAAATTTAATTTTTAAATTTTTTTTAATCAAATCACCCTTAATTGCCCATCATGCTTAATTGTCTCAAAAAATGCAAGACATAAGGAAAGGGATATGGTTCGAAATTGTAGGTAAGTGATTAGTTGTAAATATATATATATATATATATATATATATATATATATATATATATATATATATCCGTCCAAAAAAATCTAACCATCTGAAAAGTTCTCTTCATATTACTTGTTGAAAAATTAATACCCCATGCAAGAAATACATTATACTTGGCTAATCATAATACTCAAGTAATTTAGTAACTAAATATTCACCTTTTTCAATCCTGCGTATATCCGATTTGATTTTAACTTGTGATTCAAGCTACTTTCGATTGAGGTTGACTTTTCCTATATACAGTACAGTCACGGGCCCCTTTTTCCCTCACATTAAAGACAATTTGGAGTATATTCTTTACGTTCTTGATCTCTCTCTCTCTTTTTTTTTTCTCTACGTATCTTTCTCTCCCAATTAATCAGTCCGTGATTTTATTTCAAAAACCCAGAGAGTGAATTTTGATCATTCTTTCTTCTATTTCAGAAAAAAGAATTAATGGGTCGTGGGAAGTTAAAAATGGAGATGATCGGTGATGAAAAAACACGGTACAGAACTTTTGGGAACAGAAGTAAGGGGTTGAAGAAAAAGCTTCATGAGCTGTCAACTTTATGCGATGTTGAAGCTTGTATGATCCTTTACCATGGCGATGCCGTCGATGGCCCCTGTTCTTCTCGGCCTGATGTTTGTACGAAAACCGGGACGAGAAGTTGAAGGTTATTAATCGGTACTTGAATGAGAGGAAGGGAAGCCGATCGGAAGAGGACGCTGGATTTATCGATGTTCTTTGGAAGCACAAGAGACGAGATTGAGCCGGAAAAAATGGCAAATCGGCAGGGCAGGCGTCCTGGTGGGGTGAATTGAGAGGGCTTTCCTATGGCTTCACGATGGAGCTTCTTGAAAAGTTGGATAAGAAAATTGAAGATGTTGACAGTCTGATCGATTTCAAGAAGAAAGGAAGCAGGTTTGACGGGTAAAGGCCGCCGCCGAACTGCTCTGATATGCCGCTGTTTGATATCGTCCTTTGCCCCATCCCGAAGCAAGTCCTTCCGCCTTGTCGTTGTAATATTTTTTATTAGTTCTGTTAATTACAGTTTAAAGTAGTGTATTTTTTTATTTGTTCTTGTCGTATCTTTTATTAGTTCTTTTAATTACAGTTTAAATAAGTGTAATATTTCTGTTATTTAAAAAAAATTGTTCCTTTCCTAAACTAATATCCGTCCAACCTAATAAGGAATTATTTTAAATAAGGTTAATTGTCTTTAGTTTCTTATTTCTGGTAAACTCTTTTTTAAATAGAATTAGATATTTTCCCTTTTTTATTTTTTGGGAAAATTATTTTATGATTTATAAAAATGATTTTATTAAAAAAGAAAAAAAAAGGTTGAGGTGAAATCGAGGAAAAGTTAAATCATTTAAAAATGAATCTCCTTCTTGTGTGTTTTCTAATTTCGAATTTCTAATTTTTTCAAATTTTAAAATTCAAGTTTCCCGATTTTCAATTTAAATTTCATAATTCACAAATTTCAAAATTAAAATTCTCAATTTCAAAATTAAAGTTCTCTAATTTCAAAATTCAAAGTCTCATAATTTCAAATTTCAAAATTTTTAAGTTTCAAATTGAATTATAATTCCCGATTTGAAATTGAGAGTGTCGCAATTTCAAATTTTAAGTGCCGATTTATTTAATTTAAATTTGAATCTCATATTTATAAAATTAAAGTTCTTAATTTCCAAAATCATATTCAAAATTCTTAAACTTCCAATGCATTTCAAAATTCTCAATTTTCAAATTTAATTTCAAACTTTCGATTTTCAGAATTTCAATTTTAAATTAGTTTTCAAAAATTTCATTCGTATGATTAATTATACAATTCAAATAAAATGGAATATTATTAGGTTAATTTATATAAAAAGATTAAAAAAGAGAGTTTCCCTTTTTAAAAATTAAAATCTAATTTCTAATTTTATAAAAACCAATATACATCTTTCTTTTAAATCTACCAAAAAAAGCCTTTTTTTTATCTTATCAATTGAAAATTCTTTTTCGTATACTTCAAAATTTTAAAAATCATTTTCTTAAAATTCAAAAATCATTTGTAGTTTCTAAAAAAAGTCGAAATTCATTTTCTTTAACTCTTTATAACTTAAAAATTGTTCTTTTCGTCTTTTTAAAAATTTCAAAATCATTTTCTTTAATTTTTTAGAAAATGAAAAATCATTATTTAATTTAAAAATTAAAAATGTATTCTTTCATTATTAAAAAAATAAAAAAAAATCTTTAAGTTTACAAAATTAAAATTTTTCTTAATCTCCCAAATTATAAAAAAAATTATTTTATTTCATATCAAAAATTCAAAAATTATTTTTCTTTGATTTAAAAAATTTATAATTTATTTTCTTCATAAAAATCGTTTTAAATTCAAAACTTCAAAACTCGTTTTTTTTTTTAAATTTCCCAAATTAAATATTATTTTTCAAAATTCAAAATTGCAAATCTCTTATTTTCAAAGTGACATTCTTACTTTATTTTTTTCAACTTGATTTTAAAAAATTTAGAAAGTACAATATGTTCTATAATTCCAATAAAATGGAATTGTATGGGTTAAATAAATGGGTTTTGGTGGGGGCTAACATCTCATGTATCCTTTGTGAATAAATCGACACTTGATTTATTATTCGATTTTCTAATTTAATTGTGAATTATTTAAACCTTGATTTCAAAGTATAACAGTGATTTTTTATTCAACTTTTTCAATTTGTCGCCCAAGATACACATTTTTAGCTTTGTTACACTATTTGCTTGATTTATTGGTATATGTCATTAATCAATTGATTGCCACAATTTCTTAAACATATGTTAAGTATAAACCCAACTTTAAGTGCTTAGAGAAGTGCTACGGCTCACTATGGTACAGCTAAATAAGTAGCATGCGTCTGAATTTGAACTCGGTTTTCTAAGTAATATTTTCTAAAAAAAAAAGGAGGGTTTTTATTTATTATTTTATTTTCTCTCTTAAAAAATAATTAAAAATAAATAGCGACTCTAAATTGTTTTCAAAAATATAAAAACAAGTCTCGTCTTTAGTAATTACTTTTATATTTATTTAGGAAAACAATAATATAAATAAGAAAATATTAAAAATAAGTATCATGAATAGAATATATTTAAAAATGAAAATATACATTTAATTAAAGAAATTTTCAAAATTTTAATAATTTTTATTCTATTAAAAATCAATTAAAAAAAAACACTTTTAAAACAAATCTTAATATTTCTATAAAATTATTGTAAATTATCCCCTGATTTCATTTTTTATTTATATATTTGATATTAAAAAAATAGAAGAAAAATTAAAGTAATGACTATAATACAAAATATTTTAAATATTAACATCATTCATTTTAATTTTTAAAATTTAAATGGGATTTGGACCGAATTTTAAAACTTATATAGCCTATTTTTTAATTTTGTGTTCCAACTTCCTTTCTTAATCCTCTAAATAGTGACCAAATATTTACCTTTTTGAAATAAAATCAAATTCTTCGTGTCTTTGTGATGCCTTTAATAGAATCGGTTCCACAAGGTTAATTTTAAATCTTTAATTAAAAAAAAACTCAAATAATTCTAAATTTGTAATTTAATATTTGTCTATTTTCCTTGAAAAGTAACCTATTCTAGACAAAAATATCTTTTATTGTTTTATATATTGTTATTTTTAGAAAAGTTACTTTACCATAATAAAATAATCAGGTATTTATGTCAAAATGAGGGAAAAAATGGATGAAAGTTTAAATATCTAAAATTTAATTTTTAAAAGTTTTTTAATTAAATCACCCTTAATTGCCCATCATGCTTAATTGTTTCAAAAAATGCAAGACGTAAGGAAAGAGGTCTGGTTCAAGTTCCAATAAGGAGATTGTAGGTAAAGTATTTAGCTATAAAGAAAAAAACAAATTTATCATCCAAAATCTAACCATCCGAAAAGTTCTCTTCATATCACTTGTTTAAAAAATAATACCCCATGCAAGCAATACATTATTCTTGGCTAACAATAATACTCAAGTAATTAGTAACTAAATATTGAGTTTTGGATTAAAATACATTTTTTCAAAAAAAAAATTACAAAAATATGTAGTATGTGAAACTATTGCCTAATGTAATGCGTTTGGGTCACATAAAAGCGATAGTTGAAGCGAAATCTTGTTGTTCTTACTTGACGATTTTATTATTATTATTTTTAAAGCGATTCTGGTTATGTGAGCAAGGTTTCGTAATTTAAAAAAAAATTAAAATGTGCGTTGTGTATGGCACGTTATACAGCCTATTCTTGTTTTTGTTGGTGTGTTTTATTGATAATATGGTGATAAATCTTTGAGTCTTGTTCCCATTTTAATCTATGGTGATAATTTTTTGTTGGTGTGATGTATTTTGTTGATAATGTGGTATTAAATGTGTATTTTAACAGAAATAAACATGAAAACTAAAACCTTGTTTAGTAGTGTTTTTTTTAGAACTATTTGTTAAAACAATTATTTGCAAACACATAGAACATAATTGGGTATTTTTTGAAAAGTACTATCATTATCTAAATTTAGTGTTTTTTGTGTTTTAATAGTTAGGCTAAAATAAATAAATGAGAGAAATTTATCATAGAGAGGCTTGTAAGCATAGAGTTCGAAATTTGTGCGCGTATCACCAAAAGGCATCTTGATTTGTTTTTGAATTAAGCGATATCTTCAATCCCTAAGCGGTCCTTATTTCATTATTATACACTTTAAATAAGAAAGGTTTTTAGGTCCACCCTATTAGAGGGCAACGGTTTCTAGAAGGTCATAATTTGTTTTTTTAATTTATAGGTTGTCCTGTTTGACAAGTGAGAAAAAG
Source organism: Tetrastigma voinierianum (assembly GCA_016808115.1). Taxonomy (NCBI): domain Eukaryota; kingdom Viridiplantae; phylum Streptophyta; class Magnoliopsida; order Vitales; family Vitaceae; genus Tetrastigma; species Tetrastigma voinierianum. Next base: position 288,709 of record JAEQBH010004025.1, on the reverse strand, counting down.
TTGGCCGAATGAGAGAGAAAATGTTGTAGGTATTAGTATTTTGGTTTTGATTGATATAGAGGTTTGATGTCTAGCATTTGGATCTGACTTTGTGGGGGAAATAAAAATAAAATTCTGATAATAATAATAATAATAATAATACAATAAATCTTCCAAAACATAAAAATATTACCAATATGTATAGATAAAATGAATATCGATAATTTTAATAATTTATATTTGATTTTAATTGATTCAATAAATGTGTAAAGTGGATTTTTAGATAAATTATTTAAAACTAAAAGATTGTTTTATACTAGAAACCATATAGATTTGTGAAGTTATGATTTTATATATCAAACGTAGTCTTTAAATCAATATTTATAATTTCATATAAATTTGACATTTAATTTTTAACATGATAAAAATATTATTAATATCAACAACAATATTTTAATTTTTTAAATGATAAAACCGACATTTTTAATTTTTTTTTAAAATGATAAGCCACTGATCAGGACATCTGACATTTGGTATTTTAAAATTTTTAAATAAAAAGTCACGTTTAGGACAACAGTATCTAATTACAATTCAAACACATTAAATTTAACAATAATTTCAAATACAAACTATTTTTATAATTTTTTTTGAAAAATAATATTTAATCCAAAAACTCTAAATATTCTTTTCAGTACTGAATGTTTCGGATTTGATTTTAACTTGTGATTCAAGCCTTTCAGAGGTTGACTTTTCTATATATACAGTACAGTCTGAACTCTTTTTCCACTCACATTAAAGACAATTTGGGTATATTCTTTCGAGTTGGCTGATCTCCTCTCTCTCTCTTTTTTTCTACCATATCTTTCTCTCCCAATTAATCAGTCCGTGATTTTATTTAAAAACCAGAAGAGTGAATTTTGATCATTCTTTCTTCTCTTTAGAAAAGAATAATGGGTCGTAAGGAAGTTAAAAATGGAGATGATCGACGAAAAACACGGTACAGAACTTTTGGGAACAGAAGGAAGGGGTTGAAGAAAAAGCTTCATGAGCTGTCAACTTTATGCGATGTTGAAGCTTGTATGATCCTTTATCATGGCGATGCCGCCGATGGCCCCTGTTCTTCTCGGCCTGATGTTTGGCCTGAAAACCGGACGAAGTTGAAAGATATAATCGGTACTTAGACTGAGAAGGAAGCCGATCGGAAGAGGACGCTGGATTTATCCGATGTTCTTGGAAGCACGGGGCGAAAGTTGAGCCGGGAAAAAAAATAGCAGCAAATCGGAAGGGCAGGCGTCCCTGAGGTGGAATTGGAGTGGGAAGGCTTTCTATGAAAAGCTGATGGAACTACCTTGAAAAGTTGGATGATAAGAAAATTGAAGATATTGACAGTCGGTCGTTTCAAGAAGAAAAGAAGCGAGTTTGACGGGTAAGGCTCCGCCGCCAGGCAGCTCTTCATGGCTGGCATTCTTTCAAGGCTCTGAACTAGTCTTTTATGATTTGGATTTTCCTGATCTGAGCGGTGGATTTCTTGAACCCGATTTGAAGAACTGGATGATGATGATGAATATGGAGGCCGGGAACATCAGGAGATTTTTGTTTAAAGTGGGTTAAAGATGATGGTTCTTGAAAGTCATGTAATCTTCGGCTGTGTCATCATCTTACCTGATTACTTCAATTACAGCTTCAAGATGTGTAATAACACCACAACTTCAAAGTTACTTAAATTTGTTTAATAACATCACTTGTAATAAGAGCCTTTTAACTCTTTCTTTCTTTTATTTTATTTTATTTTTGATCTATTTATTTTATATATTCTTACTAGGATTTCCAACCTGAATTTCCCGTATCCCCTTCCACCTTTTTAATTTGTGAAGTAAAGTACACAAAATTGTAATTTCAGGTAAATGAATTAAAAAAAAAAGAATCCATTAAGTCGTCAATAAAACCAAAGCTCAAGTGATTAAGTGCTTGAGGTAGACATAGGCAAAAAAAGAGGGTCCAACCACTACCAAAGAAAATTGCATTTAGAGGTTATAAAATGGGTTGTCATTAAAAGTTTAAAATTCTTCTGTCAATAAAAACGTATTACATGAAACAAAATACAATGAACTACAAGGCAAAGTATTCAAATGTAAAAAAAAAAACCACTTGAGCCAATAAGGCACCTTTGAACATTTCTAATGACATACTTTTTCGTTTTATAATGTTGGAGAATTTTGACACTTAAATATATTTTTGTTCAATGGCATGTATAAAAAGTGTTATCTGAACATGATATTTATTTATTTTGAAAGGAAAATAATTATATATTGATTCAAATTTATAATAAACAATAGATATTATGTATAAATGTTCAAAAGCATAAAGATAAAGAAGCGATATGAGTTAATAACGTGTCGTATCAAGTTTATAAATTTGATAATATAATGTTAGAATATCATATTTAAATTAACGATATCTGATGATCGTAATATGATATCTTTAAGCGATCGAATCAGTTTATCTATCTGAATCATGTAGCATGAAATAAAGCATCATATGAAGCTAATTGAAAGCGCTGTCAATATGAAGTCGACGATAATCGAGCGTCGTAATAAGATATGACAAATACGAAAAATAAGATAAGGCCTGTCTTTGTGGAAGAGCGAATTTATTATTATTAAGAAATGAAATAAAGAGATCTGAATTGATTTAAATTGAGAATGCAAAAAAATCTCTCTTTCTTAAAAAGCTTTGCTTATAATATTTATATAAATTTCATTTTTTGGACATTTTACATTAGAAATAATATTTATTAATCCAAGTACTCAAATGATACTTTTCTATATAATTAAATAAGAAAAAACAAATCCCAAAACAAATTGAATTTCACTAGGAGGTTAAATATTGATATAACCACATATAGTATAGATTATATAATTTTATTTAATTACTTTAAAAAGAATTTAATTCTTACAACAAAGAACACATATTAATACAATAACTATTAAATCTATATTTTACAAAAAATAATTTGATCCCCTAATTGAATTTATTGATATAATAATCTTTATGGTTTTTTAACTTTTCTTCCTTTAGCAAATAATTTCTCGTCTTTTTCTAAATCAATTTTTGCTGACTATATTAATATATGAAAAATAAAATACACCTAAAATATACATGCAACAACCAAATACATTACAATATAAAAAAAAAACACTAGAATCAATAAAAACTAAATGTAGGAAATTTAAAATAAACATGATTTAGAAAATAATAATTAGAGCTTATTAATGAAGATATGATGTTTTTCTAAATTATTGTAAAGAAACTTTATAATAAAATAATACTTGATTAATAAAAAATAAAAAAAAAAATCTTCAAGATTTCCAAACATGACAGATACAAAGTCCCAAAAAATAAAAAATAATGAATCACAATATGATGGGGCATAAGTATTTTCTTGAAATTAGGAATATAAGGTAATGATGAATTTTATTAACATTAGTTGTTATTTAATTGTATTTTGGATTTATCCGTTAATAACTTTGGATTTATCATTTAGGATTTTGGATTTATCAGTTGAGATTTTATGTTAATCTTTCCTCATCGCCTTATGTTATTATTTTAAATGAAACGATATAATATTATGAAAAGCTTAGAAAATTTCGTTTTATTTATTTGTTTCTTTTCTTACTTAATTTTATTGTTTTTGGTGTAGAAATTTACGTCGTTTAATTATCAGGCGTAAACTTTGATTCGAGATCGAGTTATTATTTTGTTCTAGTCGATTTGGTATCGGGCTGGCTTCGATTCGAGGTCGAGTTAATTATTTGTTTTTCAAGTTTTGTTATGTTTCTTTTTTAGTCGTCTGCTGCCTTAGATTTTTTATCAAATTGTTTGAATAGAAAAAAAAAACAAACGTACTTTTGTGTTTATTTGATCAGTTGTTCAAATCACCGTCTTCAATTCTGTTTCTGCACATGTTTCGCTGCCTTCATTTCAAAACCCTAGCTATTGTTACAAAAGCATTGGAAGAATGTCGGAATCATTGCAGTAGAAGAATTTTGGAATCATTACGAAAAATCCTAGCCCTACCCTTTTGCCTGCTGAGAGACTGGTGACACTGCAGGTGAAGGTTTATCGGTAATTGCTATTATCCTGGCCAAACAACACTGGTGGCACATTGGCTGGGAAGTTATCTGCAACAGCACTAACAATCCAAACTTACGATTTTCGATGCCTCCCGGTCTCCAGCAGCAACAATCCTAACCCCAGTTCGATTTCCAGAAATTAGCAGCCACTCTTTCGTCTTTTCATCTTCGTAGGTTTGCTGTCTTCTGGTATCGTTGTTTCTTGCCTTTGCTCATCCCGATCTGCCATTGTCCGTCTTCATTGTTTGCTGCACAAAACTTTGAGTTAGTTCCTTTACAGCCATGCTAAGGGATTGCTGAGCGTCTAAGGTTCTTCAACGAATTACGTTTTAACACTTTGAAGCTCAGTTAATATTAGTAATATTTAAGTATATTTTGTTTGATTGATACTGAATTCAGTTAACTGTTCAAAATATAAAACATTAAAAAAATCTACTGTTTGGGCAATATTCGTATTGATGTATGAGTATAATAATTGCATTTTTGATACGTTTTGACAGCGTTGTATCGTTCTCGTTCGCCTCGTTGATTAGATTCACATATAATGTGATATCAGTGATATTGTGGCTTTGCTTAGCAGCTGCGCCAAGATCATTTGAGAAGCTTAATAATTTTTTGACCAGGAAGCTGAACTGCTGCCGAGATCCCAAATAATAGTGCAGTCACCCGTATTCACCGTCAGCGCGAGTCTGAATCAAGGCCGATTTGAAGTTCGGTCGACAGTGCCGATGATGAATTTTGATTGATGTGTGGTGATTGAGCAATGTCAATCGTCATCGAAAACGAAATGGCTGGGTGCGATAAACTGAAAAATGGAGCACAACACTAAAGCATCTGGGCCAAGCGTGAGATAGGTGAATATGTTGATGAAATTGTTTACAACCTTGGCGGTTGGGTCACGCGCTAGGTTCAGTCATACGGAGGTTCGCGTCGATCTAACCAGTCGCGAATGGTTTGCGTAGTGATCTGGGTAAAATGAACTTGGGTAGTAATTGATTGTTGACCTCACCTGAGGTTATGCGGAAGACGAGCCAGTTCAACTGGTATTCGGTTTCAGCTTGTTAATGTAAACTTTCAATACATTACCAACCATCGAGCAAAATTACTCCCGTCAAGTGAGAGAAAAATGTCGCTCCTCGAAGCAATACCGACTGGGATTACTAGTTATTGGGGGTAGAGATCGGGATAGACGGGTTGGAGCAACCTGAGGACATCGCGAAAAAAGTGAGGTTAGTGGCTCACGAATTTGATGATGATGGATCTAATGCTTTCTCTTATTGAAGTTGGATTCTTATTGAGGAATATTTTGATTAATTGTAAAAATGATTGATGGCGTGACAGGAGTTTGATTTCTTTAAAAATGAAATTAGCAAATTCATTAAATGCTCTGCGCGAGAATGTGATACGAGGCATGGTCGTTTGGGTGAAGCCAGCGTCGCGTGGGGTATTATGAAAGCGGGACTGCGAGAAAGTACATTCTCCATCATAAAAGAGTCAATTGTTCACCAACATGATTAATTTAAAACAAATGACTCTTAGTGTAGCTAAATATTCATGAAATTTGAAGGAAGTTGGGGCTTAGGTGTAGTCGGTTCCGTGCGAGGATGATTCTTTATCTGCGCTCGTTTGTTAGTAGTGCCAGTTCGACATTCAAGGAGATTTTAAATTACATGGTCCACACTGCTTGTAGGATGCATATAAAAAGCCTTAGAAGTCGAAGTTCAATAGACCTCCTCTTTTGCACACCTGGTCAGGTGAAGTCCTGGTCCATGTCAATCAAGCGGTATTACTATGCCAGTAACATTGGAGCAAGAGTCTGGTTGCGTAACTCTCTTCCTATTGCTTCTCGCATTGGAGTCTAAGACTGGCAATTCATCGATTTAATGCGTCATAGATTGTCATCACAAGGGTCATGTGCATCTCGTTGTCTCAAGCGTGCATTGGCATTAGATGTTGGGCCGTAGTAATTTGGAGGATAAGGAAGGCAGGTGATCCTTTAGATTGATACAGTGATAAGATGATCTTCATGAAGATTGTGATGATGATGTGTGTGTTGGTGTGGTTAGGTGTGTGCAATCCACAATTGTAGATAATAATTGGAAGCGTACTAGTATTTTTCATACAATCATATAGAGTGGAGATAAGAAATGTAAGTTAGTGATAGATGGGGGTAGTTCAATGAATATGGTTTTTAAGGATGCTGTTAAATTGTTAAACCTGAAAGTAGAACCACATCCAAATCCTTTTAGAGTAGCTTGGGTAGACCAATAGCCATATACCTTGCTGTCGCTCAAGGGTGTCTGTCTATTGAATGGGGGATTATAAAGATGAAATAACGTAATGTGCTACCTATGGATGTTGCCCACGTGTTCTTTTAGGTGGCCCAGCCAGCGTTATGATCTTAATGTTATCAATTTTAGTAAAGATAACATTTATTCATTTAAGTATAAGGGTAATAACATTATTTTGAGACATGCTAAGCCTAAAAGTTGCAATAGTAAACGTGACATCTCTACACTTCCTGAACGAAATTTGCATATTTTAAAATGTAAGAAGTTTGAGAAAGAGGGAATTGGGACTGGTATGTGCTTCGCATTAGTGGCAAAAGAAGTTTCATCTGATTCTTCGATTATCGATGTTTCTTTACCACCTCACATGCGTGTGTCTGAACTTGCAGAAAACTTTATAAAACACATTCATGACTTACATGCTGAGAATAGGCGAAAGATTTTTCTAAGTAATGAAGAGTATAAACTGGTTGTTGATGGGCATCATAGATATAAAGAATTTAATGTTGGTGAATATGTCATGGTTCGCATTCGTCCTGAAAGAATTCCAAAACGCTTTCAAAAACTTTAAGAACCTTGATCTAACGTATATCTTCGATTTGCCTAATGATATGGATATTAACCATGTTTTCAATGTAGAGGATTTGCTACCTTACCGAGGCACTTTTAAGCCTTCTACTTTGCCTTCTAAAGCAGCGCTTGTGTTGCTAGTAAAGACTACTATACCTTCATTACAAGTAGATTATAATGAGATCATGACATTATCCCCTGGATGACTGCAAATACGACTTTTGTAGACATGGTTTACTGCTTCCTTTGGTTTAAATTTACATTTATCGTCCCGATTCGACGCTACTCGATACGTGAGTGACGATCTTCGCCATTCAATCATTCGGCTATTAGATTGGTTACATTTCCTTTACTCTTCAGCCGAGTTTTTTTCAACCCGAGGAAATGATTGAGCATGCACAGCCATATCTAGCTCTAAACTTAGATATGGTTCTCAAGTCCAATGATGAATTTATTACTATTAGTTATTTATTTAATTGTATTTTTGGATTTATTCAAGTTAATACTTTTGAACTTATCTGTTGTGATTTTTGATTTATCCGTTGTGATTTTCTGTCACATTTATAAATAACACTCCACATGCTATTATTTTTAAAGAGACTGGATATAATATCAAAAACTTGAGAATTTCGTTTATTTATTTTTGTTTGGCTTTTTTAATTTTATTATTGTGAGCGAAAGCATCACAATATTTATAACAACAAAAGGATAAATGAAACATGAAATAAACATCAAATAATCCAAGATAAAGGGAAAAAAAAATAGTGAAAACATGTTTGGTAAATCTATAGATGTTCTCCGTGTTTTTTTTGTTCTCCATGATTTTAAAATGGTTGTTTTCAAAGCCGTGGTTTTCCATAAAAAAATACAACTAAAACAGTTATTGAAAAACTGTTTTCCAGAATAGTGTTCATGAACAACAACCACCACGGCCAAAGTTTTGCAAGATGAGGATTCACTGGAACAAAATTATTATGACAAGGAAAAGGGAAGTTAGCTAGGCTCTTAAAGCAACATTAATGAATCGACCTCTTCACAAGCATGATGTGTAGTTCTCTAAATAGCATTTTCTTAAGTTTTGACTTTCAAATTTGAAAAGAAGTGATTAATTATAGATAGTTATAATCTATATTGTAGCTATGAAATTGCTATTACTAATGCAACAAAACTTTCTTTTACTTGAAATTATATTTTCCAAACTTTGATCTTTAGAATCTTAAAAACAAATGGTATTAAAATTAGGAGTTGAAATACAAAATAAATTATTCTCAGTAATTTGTACACAACCTTATTAGTGTACAAGTTTGAAGAATGAAGGTTGTATGAATAGATTTGGATTAGTAAAATGTAAAGATCCAAACACATATAAAGCTTTAAAGGAGATTGGCCAATTGTATGATTCATAGTTATAAAGCTTAATGCAAATGAGTTAGTTGGGTGATCACTTGGTTGGGAAAGTAATGAAAAGCATAATTCATAGTTGGTTAATTACTTGGTTAGGAGAAAAACTTAATTTTATATAAAATATAAAGAAATTTAACGAAAGGCCAATTTTTATAAATAACATAGATTATTTATACGACTATCCAAATTTTAGCCAATTGAGGACTGCAGAATCTTTGATGGATTCATTGCAATAGCTCTTTTCTCCTATTTTTGCCATATAAGCAGGTTCACGAAAGGCCAACGTGCATTTCCTCCCCGATTACAGCAAATATTTCATTGACTCTGTAAAGGAAAATAATAAAGGAAAAAAAGATCAGAGCCAGCGTGATCACTCCTGCTCAACCAATCACAAAGGCCTGAAATTCAAATTATGATTACAGTAAGTAGGGCTGGCAATTTGTTTTCACGGGTATATTCGCCAATCCAAAAACAGGTTAAAAATAACAAATTCAGATACATCCCAATTAATTAGTAATTGGTAACATGATGTGAAATGAATAACCCGTTTATTTATTTGATAATTTCAAATAATATAAATTATAATTAATTCAATAAATGTGTTAATCTAAGTTAAATATTAATTAATATAATAATTAAACGAGTCAATACAAGTCAAATTCATGTTATATGAATTGACACGAATATAATCCCTTTATTAAAGGGGTTATACGGTTTAACACAAATTTGACTCAAACACGATTATATTCAACCCAAACAAATAAAAAACGTGCGGAGTCCGTGTCTTGTTCATGGCTGTTGATGTCAAATTTTCCCAAGGCTTATCTCAAATTTAAGGATAAGCATTAAAAAAGTTTCAGCTTTTTCACAATCTCTGAAAACAGATATTGGCATTATCTTTAAGTCTGTCACATGTTTTCATGGTTCAGGAATTGAATTCTTATTTCACTCACTGCAATTTTTAATTTTTTTTTTGCGGGTGAGGGGTAGATTGGATTTGAAACTATCTAATGAGCTTCAAATCTTGAAATAAATTTTTACCTGTATGTATCAATGTTCACCTCTGCAAGCCAAGTTGTAAGGTAAACCTGCAAAACTCCAACAATTAGCAGTCAGCAACAGAGATAGAAACCACCTTTTAAGTTATGGTGATAATACTTTGATAAAAAAGCATTTTAATACAAACAAGAATATCCAAAATCAGTTATCAACAAAACTACATCATTTCACCTGGGTCAAAATTATTTCCATCTCTAAGTCTTTTGAGTGGTTTCAGTACTAAAGTTCCCATCATGGAAGCTAGTCATTTATCCTACTTACTGTGATGAGTTCTTGAGATCCATAATGGTGGATCCTTCCTTCTGAATGTACCCATGTGTGAATGAACTATTTGATTGCTCACCACTGTCAATTGTAAGTAGGAAACATGCTTCTTTATGAAGACAAATATAATTCTACTATATCTAGGAAAAACTAGGTAACATGCAAGGTATCATTCATGGTGCTATGAGGTGATTTTAACTTATTACAGGATAATGAAAAGCAGTTCTCTTTTCATAAGGACAAAAACCCTAGTTAGAACACAATAGAAAGTCACAATATTTTTAAACTTAATTTTTTGGAGCACAATTATCAGAGAAAAAGATTTTCTTGGTATTACTTCATCATTGATTTTTAAACTCTCCAAATCAAAGTTTTTTACCAGAAATCTGGAAAGCCCTTTTGGGGAGGAAAGATAAGAGGTCAAGGATTCAAAGTACCGAGCCAAAATAAGATTTTATGGTAATCCACTCAGGAGCATGAAGATGCACCCCATCATGGACAAGAAAAAGATGTGTACAAGCTAGTTGGTATGAGACTTATGAGGTAGCAGCACCGAGAAAGTTAAAACCGTGTATGCTTCTTTCTCAGTCAGTGGATTTTTGTGTGGTTGATAGACCCAAGGTTTTTTTGCACGAACAAAGGCTGAGACAGTATTGGTATGGAAAAAATCTGGTACTTTATGTGTGAAAGGATGTTTTTTGGTCATCAGGACGTGTCAATTCTCATAGGGCTAATGTAAATGGAATATATATATTTTCGTAGTAGAAAGAAAGTATATTATGAAGAGGCACTATTAGTGACCAAAGAAGTACAAGATAGATACACCCACCCCCTCAAAACTGTGCAAAAAATCAAATAGAATTGTACAAATAACAGGCCCCCACCTCAAAGATTCTTTCCAACTCAAAAGAGTTTCTCATATTGACCCCGGATTCACCCACAGAATACCAGTAAAAGAGAAAAACAACTCAAGCAATGCCTAGTCTTTACACAATGGAAGAGAAGGTGATCCATGCATTCCTCATTGAATCATATTAATCAAATTGAGATAGGCCTAAAAGTTATCGATTTAAGACATTTTGCTTGGACATGAAATTTTGAAGACTACCTATTCACCCCACTCTAGGTAGTTCCTTGTTCAAGAATAAAAGGTCACAAATGGAACAAAATATGCATGTATACAATCTATATCCAAATACATCTATCTCAAAAGCAAACACATAAGTAATCGTACTTTTCAAAAAATTATATGCAATATACAAAAAGGGAATGTTATACCTGTAAAATCTCATGATCTGGCTCCTGATTAGGACGTAAAACAGGCGAATGAGATTCAAAGCCTATTATTTTTGGTGGAATAAGCTCACCAATTTCTTTAGAATGGATACTACATATACCCAAATCATCAAATTCCCCTGGATACAGCTCATCTGACCAACGATATTGATTGCCATGTGGAGCTTCTTCACAACTGATGGAGAGTAACTCCACCACAAGCAACCGCTGCTTAGAGCAAACAATACCAATAAGAATAGAATTACAAGCAAAGACAAGTGATCTTTTACATTTACAAATAAATTAGAAATCTGGAATAGCAAAACAAAACCACAATTCACCTTCAAATTTAGTTCAAGTACGAACATCTGAACAAGCTCCTCTGCTAATTTCTCTGAGATTGTTCAAAGATCACAAATGTCATGATCAAATGTGTAGGAGGATTTAAAAAAAAAATACAGCCAAATAATAGCTTAAGAGATAATAGGCGTGGTTTAGTATCATACTACATGAATTTGGGAAGACTGACATGCCAATAGATTATAGTTTGAACTGTTTTAATATAACAAATGCAAATTTCCAGCCTTAAGGCAATCAAAATGAAGTTTAAATATAACTTCTAACTTCTCTCTCTCTCTCCCCTCCAAGTTCTCTGTAACTCTTCAAAACTGCTTGGAACTCATTAAAACCATCACTTTATTTGACAAGGGATATTAGCTTAACAATGATGTATATGCTTTTTAAACCTAGGATAACTGTAAACAATAAAACATTTAGGACATTCACTAACATTTTGTGATAAAAGAATACCTATGAAGGTATAATGTTAGAGACACATGCAAAAAATACAAATGACTGACCTATTTTGATTGATTATATGACAATTTTTTGAACATGAACATACATTTATTTTCTGATATTATGTTGAGTTAATAGACCTAGTAAATTTAGGATCTCCGTACTACAACAGAGACATTCCCTTCAACTTGACACATCACTCCCCCTATCACTGTTCTCATTAAATCAATTAACCTAGGTCTATCAGAAAACAAATAAATAAATGGCATTTTGACGCTAATTTTTTTTTAATTACTTAAGCTTTTAACTTGTTACAAATGACTAAATGCAGTATAAAATCATTGTAGACAGCAATTTACCAAAAGAAGAGACTGGCCAAAAGAGAAAGACTGGAACCCCTCCACCATCACCAAGGTCATTTGTATCCTCAGATAAGCTAGAAAATTGCACAAGTGGACTGCTGCTAGTCCCCTTAAGGAAACATCTCATGGATCTACTGGTATTGACCATGTGAGTCATGACAGTCACCTGCAGATGATTTAATAAAGCCTAATATGATAAAAATGCTTCTGTTTATTCAACCAACAACATATTTAACTCGTCATTGACTTTGCATGCTTCCACAATAAAGAACAGTCATTACCGATAAATCAACAGGCTTTGCTCCAATCTTTGGAGCTTCAGGAGTCCAAGATGATCACTTGACATGTTGGCATAAGTACTGAGGTAAAATGCTAGTATATCTTATCATTCTTACTTATCTTTTTTTGGGTAAAAATTAATAAAACAAGTCTTTTCTAATCAATTTTTAATACTGAGTGTTCTCTATCCATGCAATACTACATACATATTATCCATTTCAACATTGATCAAGTGAGAGAAGAGTGGACCATTTTGTCAATTTCCAGGCACATTTCAAATTTAAGGATTCAGTTGTGATTAAGGCTGGAAAAATAATCCTGTTGAAAAATCATTAACTTTTACATCAAGAATATACCATTCTTACTCATTTTTCCTTAATTCTTCTTTAGGCTAGTTCCAGCATGATCTACTCTTAAACCCCTTCTACTCTTTCCATTCCTCTTCACCTTAACATACTGATGTGAGCTTTGACTAGCATTCACCTCATACGGCATAAGTTCTCATGTTGGTATATTGTACAATTTCCCTGTTAAGTGATGGTGGTATGAATTTTCAAGAGCACAGCTCCATTTTACGTGTTGAGTTCAAAGGGTGAGAGAAAAGTCATCCTAAACATTTTGTAATCATGATATCTATTTTTACCAATATAAAACAGTTTCAAATGCAGTGAAGCCAAATTCCATTTGGGAGAGTGAAAGAAAAAACCAGTGGATGAAGAATGAGGAAGCATAAAAAGGGTACTAGAATACATAATCTGGGTATAATTTAGTTCTTTCCATTATCTTATGGAAGGAGAATTCCACTGTCGTCAAATGACTCACTCCATGCAGAAGGGTTTAGCTCCTGGTGGTCCCAGTATAGCCAATATCCCTAAATGCATTTTCCTTTCTCTGCTCGTTTACCTTAATGTCTTTTAGTAATAGAAGTTCCATAGATCATGAATCAGCAAGACATTTGCAAGAGGTTTAAGCTTGAAAGAGAAGCAGTGTGAGATTTCTTGTTACCTCTTCATCCTTAAAGATTCTGGTCTAATCTAATTTACTATTTACCCCAAAAAAACCACATCTGATTCTGCAAGCTAATACCTTTCACACCTATAATGGAGCTAATAAGACATATTCAGTATGCATACCATATCCTTGTATGCTGACAAAAGTTTGCTACCATGAAGGCCCTGAAACAATTAAAATAAGATACAGATTCATCAAAATAAGAGTAGATAGTAAGCAAAACTTGTTTGCATGACAGACTCAGGATCCTAACATAATTCTATTATTATTCATTTCTCAGTGAAAAGACAAAACAGGAAATCATTTAGCCAAGCAATGAACCACAACAACAATGAGAGAAGTTCAGAGCTTATCTCATCGACCTTTGCAACAGAATGCATCTATGAAAATGCATATTTCCTGCAGAACATTAAAAAAAACAATCTACAAAAAAACCAAATCCAAGATCAATTAACACAAAAAAGATCCATGGCTGCAGACGGAGGTTCCAAATATATTGAGTGGATTTTAAGTCAAATTAATGAAAATACCTATCAAACAGGCAAATTTTAGAAAAAAGATCCCCAAAAATTTCCATGTTTAGGAAAAAGCTATAGGTAAAGGCAAAACCTTCTGCATCCAAATTTATTCTAAGTTCAATTCAGCACCTACTTAGAATCCAAATACTGCTAACAAGACAAGACAGTACTTTAAGATGAATCTAAAAAATGCTTGATTATCATTAGCGTATAATCTTCGAAAACAAAAGGAAACGGTAGTGGACATAACACATAAGCTAGGAAATTAAGAATCATGTACACAGAGGCCAAACCATGATCTAGAAGTACCTGCTGCTTAAATAATTTCATGCAAGCTTTCTTTCTAATATTGGGCATATCACTTAGAACACCCAACTCCATGGCAGGCATATATCTGAGCCAAAAAGTAATTCCAATGAGATCATTAAGACTATCACAAAACCTATGTTTGGCTACTGAGAAATTTGAGGAAAATAAAAATATGATATTTTCAACATTCTTCCCCCTTTTTGCTTCTATTTGTGACAGTTAAAAAGAAAAATAAAAAAACAAGGAAAGAATCAAACGTTTTGAAAATTCCATTTCCCTCTCTCGTCTTTTCCCGCGTTTTCTCAGTAACCAAACGGACCAAAAATTCAAAGAACCATAAGTTGAAGGGAAAAGTCTGTAATTGCCTTTGAGAGAGATAAGCATTGACAAGGTCTGTGGCATGTGACCTTCCCTTTGAGGAAGAAGAAGCCCATTGTTGTCTGTACGAAGCTAGTTTCGACCACTGGTTTCGGAGGTTTCGCTGCGCAGCTGGTCTCCATAGGCGCGTCACAGAAGGTGATAGTTGTGGAATTTTGGAGCTAGAGTGTTGCAGATTTGAAGCAGAAGAAGAACAAGAAGCAGTTGCGTCTAGGGTTGCCATGTTCCGTTTTGCCGACGATCAAGCCACGCACGGAACTTTGACCTACGGGTCTAAACGGTGGAACCGAATCGAAACGACGCCGTTTTCATCTGAGAATAAAGAAGACAGGAACAGAAAAAGGGAGAAGCCAAAATGGTTCGAGCATGAGACTTTCTCCGTTTATAATAAAACGACGCCGTTTTAGGTAGTTCTATTTTTTTTTTGTTCTATTTATTTATTTAAATTCTTCTTTGTTATTATTATTTTAATATTTGATTTGTTTTTATTTAAAGAAATTCTATTTACACCCCATGTTCTTCTCTATACACCCCATTAAAAATAACTATAGATGAAAATACCAATTTACCCTTAAACCTTCTCTATACACCCCATCTTCGTCTCTTTCTTCCTCATTTCTTTCTTCTGCGCACCCAATTTATTTCTTCGTCCGGCTGCTCATATTTAAACAATGTATCAAAGTAGAATCTGCGCTCAAAAAATAATGAGAATTTAAGGTCAACTCAATTTTCAAACCCGCTGAGAAGGAAGAAGACGGTTCAGTTCTTTTTTTTCCGTATAATATACCGAACCGGAGATCAGAACGATATAATAACTTATTCCGGATATTGAAATATGTAATTAACCGGATTTGTTACAAATCCGATCACATGCCACATCCCGGATATCAAAATCCGAATAGTTTTGTCCCGACCGGATTTGTGATGTCCTAAGAAAAATATTTGGAATCTCTGATTTTGATATCCCAGACTACATAATCCTGGATTTATATCCTGTATTAGTTTTGTCCCACCGGGATTTGTGAGATGTCCCAAAATCGCTTAAATTCCTGATTTGTGATATCCCAGTATTCGAGCACAATCCGATTGTTATATCCTGATTCAAGATATTCGACTATTTCGCTCGCCCTCGCCATCCTCTTCCCGGGATTTGTGCCTTGAGCCTCGTGCCATCAGCTCTCTTTCCATCCCCATACCACTTGTTTTTGGTGGCCCCGCATGTTTTTTTATAAATATTTAACAAATCCGCCATCAAATTTCTTAGCCCATCCCCCATACTATTTGCTATTTGGATATTCTCATACCATATGAAACTCAAACTGTCGCACTCTTTGCTCTTATCATATGATGCGCATGAGCCACACCTGTCATATTCGTTGGACTAATAATACACTATCCTGACTCTAAAAACACTTCCTTTTTTTTGTCTATTTGATGTATTTAATCTGCATTTTATTTTTGCAGATGAATTTGGATCATAATGCAGCCCCTTTACAGCAATTAGTTGATATCAGTGATGCATTTAGTAGTAATGAGGTAATTTTAATACTTTAAAGTTAGAGTAATTTGTTTTAAGACATCGGAATTAATAAATCATATTATCCGTATATTTTGTAGTCTGATGCTTTGATTGAAACGGGCTCTAATGTGGGAAAAACTGAATCTAGATTCTCATATCGTGGATAAGATCTATAAAGGAGATAATAGGTGCTTAGAGTTACCCTCGTACGTGAGCCGCAGGAAACATATGTGTACGCTGTTAATAAGTCGAACGCAACACTAACCTAAAAGACTGAACGAAAAAAATGCGATCAGCCCATTTAAGATAATCTGTGCGGTTAACTAGTAAGCTTATGATCGAGTGTTAAAGTTGTTCGTGGATTTACAATCATCGAGCGCCTAAACAATCGGAGGGTCACTCATATGCCGGGTCGATTATCTGGGATGAGGAGAAACTATATCATCCGATATGATCTAAGAACTCGTGAAACCAAGGAATATTCTACCGCCTATAAAAATCACGACGAAGAGGTAACGTTAATGATCTACAAGACAATATACAATGCACGCCATAAACATCGATCATTTAATAGTGCTTCTAGAGATCGCAAATGCAACAACTAAACAATGAAACAATCAATGAATGTAAATATGTCGAATGGCATAGGAAGGATGAGCTCTAACGACAGTGAGAGACTTGTTTTCAAGTAATATCCTACTTCTATTCAAATTTAAGCTGAAACGATTTACGCTGCTCTAATTATGGATCAAAATTATAAAACCAATGTATATCGCTTCCACTTCGGGAGATCAGAGGCGCGACATCAACAAATTCGACTTTTCCGCAGATTATACTGAGGCCGAAAGGTAGACAACTACACTGGGCAACGGAGAAATTCATGCAAAGTTTAGACGTTTGTCGATCACACTCACGTCATTGTTACCGAGCAGGAGTTGCTCCTTAATGAATCATTGTATGCGGTTAGTATTTCCACCACAACAACCCTCTCGTGCAGATGGTGGCATGTATATAAAAAATGGAAACCTGTAAGAAGTTGTTCGAGCTAAAAGAGAAGTAGAGGCATTCATGTCATTTTTGAGTGTCCCTGTTTCTTCGAAAAGAGGACGACCACGAGAAATTTTAAGATCATTGACAACTGATTACTATACTTACCTTGAAAGTAAAGAATATATTTAGTCAACAATTTCTTATATAAAAGATTTGTCGCAATGATGTATAAAGTAATTTATCATAATGTCACAATCTAATAGGTACGTTAATTAGTAACAGTTTTTTCTTATATATCCATACATAAAATGATTTTAATATATGTTCCCATTTTTTTAAAGGCCTAGAGTGCACATGCTGAAGAGACATCTCGTTCATCTCAAGGGACAGAGTTCGAATGCAATAAATGATCTTACCGAGTTGCAAGGATGCTAAATAAAAGCTTCATTTGAGAAGTATTTCTGCTGCTGGAATGACTAATTCAAATAATGCGGCGTTTAAAGAATTGGCGGGTATAGTATCTAGTACTTTCACTAATATGATATCACTAGCTTTAAAAGAAGAAGTCAAGCTTGAAATTGACAAGGGAATACGTGGGTCATAAGCACGTAACTCATATGGGCTGCCTTGCGCGCACGAATCTGCAGAATTTTATCAGCAAGCGCCGCACAATTCCTCGATAGTGTATCTGCATTGAGGAAGTTGATATCGCGATGTACAATGTCTCGCCTCGGTGCTGACAATTAGTACCGAGATCGATAGTATTTTGAGACAATTTTGGTCGGACAGATGAGGTGGAAGAGCATTAAAAAGGAAGTTGAGAGAAAGGTCATTTCTGCCAACGATATCTATGTGTCCACCACTCTCGAAGGTTAAGGGAAAGGGTCAGTCCGCTGTTGAAATTAGACTTCCATTCAAACGAGCTCTTCTTTATTTTGAAATTGTCGAGCCCACTTCACTATAGTACTTCCAAACACCATGTTTCGAGTACCGGGCTGGAAACAAGTACATTAAATAAGCTTTCCATATCAAATACGTGGGAATATAGTAGTGAACACGTGGATGTTAAGGCGACAATGTGATATCGCCTCGCATTGGTCAAGTTACTAGAATGGGGAAGACGGACGGGAACGGCTCATTCCATCGTTCCTGCAGCTTCACACTTTTCATGATGAGCATGTTCAACCGATAATCAATCACCGTTGTCGAGTTGGTTTATTCATTATCATGGTTTGACTCTCTTTGCCTTATACATGGGCGGATGACTTACCCGAAGTACGGGTCATTTGATACCTCACGCACAATATTGCAAAGTAGTCCATTTATCAATTAGACAGGCTGCTCAGATTATATCTACCACTGAGATCTCAGACAATTGCACTACCACCAGCCAAACCGATCGCACTTGATTTGCTGAGGATTGTCATTTCGCATGTATGTTAAATTTTATCTATCCGCCATTAAGTTTAATGTTTTTATATTTTTGTTTTTGACAAAGCACGACTTATCAGAGTATTCCCGATCTACATCACCAATAATTTCCTATTATGAACCGCGACTATCGATACCAAGAGTTCGAGGATGGAGATCCCCATGTACTGGATTGAGGCTTTTAGATCATCACTAGGGATCTAACTCGAATGTAGCTTAATAAGAGACAATTGATTTAGATGAAACATGATGTATTTACAACGACGATGATTTCTAATTTGTATGAAACTGCTCCTTCATCCTTATTTTATTCCATACTTATGTCCTGCTTTTAAACTGCATGAATCTTGTGGTCTCATGGTTATTAAATCCTTTTATGACACAGAATAAATCTCAATCCACATCAATAATAAGGAGGCAATGTAATAACAACTAATAAAATACAAATACAATTAATCACATTATCTTTTTTTAACATTAAAGTCTAATAAGTAATATATAAACATAAAACTAAGTCTTTTTTTTCCTCTTCGAACGAATATAAATAAAAGATAGGGATGAGAATCCGGCAAAGTCTGAAGATCCACAGAGGTGCCGGAGAGCAATCAAGCTTGCGTGGAGGAGTGGAACTATCAAGTACAGGATCATCTGGAGGCCGTGAGGATCAACCGAGCGTCGGTGGAGGATAGACAAAAGTGGAGGGCTAAAAAGGACGCCAGAGCGGTGCGACGTGTGCTATGACACGCCGAGCAGCGACGGAGTCACGTGAGACGCCGGGGTCCCATCCGACCCGTAAAGTATGTCGCGCGCCTCGCTCAAGGCACCTCAAAATAATCGCACTGTCTCTTCCCCAGATATCACATGCCTCAACAAGTCACGCCCGCACACGCCATAGCTAAATAATATGTGAAACTTTAATATTAGTAATATAATAAAAAGTTAAGTATGAAATTATACACTGATTACTAGCGTCAAACGAAGTCCATATTTAACTTATAAGATCACCGGTACTGGCAGTGATGTGAGGTGAGCAGATCGCATCATCAGAACCCATCTAAGCCATGAGTGCTGAACGATGCGATGCCGGAGATGCGATCATACCAGGCCATATATACCTGGCACAGGGCCTCTCCCAGCCTCGAGTATAGGCATCAAGCCGACCTCGACTCGATCACAAGAGGGTGATCCGGCCCATCTCTCCCAATACCGAACCACAGTTTACCACGGTCGTCGCGGGAGGTGAAAGGCCGCTGAGGAAATGGTCCGAATATAGCCAACCGCGAGCACCCGCTCCCATTGATATGGCTCCACAACTTGTCCGTCCACTTTGGCTGTCCGTAATGGCTCACGCAACAGATCGGGAGGTGCTCACCGATGATCCTCATATGGCTCCGCATCTCTCTGAATCAGAATCGATCGAGTCTCCTCCGAACCGATCGCAAACCATTCGTGAATCACAGGCGGCTCCAACGCAGTTGCACGTGGACGCGGACTCAGGCAGACATATCCAGAATAAACATCTCCCAGCGCCTCAGCAAATCCAGCTCACAATAAATAAGATAATTGATATCATATCACCAGCAATTGGAAAATTCATTCATACCATCGAAAACTGTCATAAATCACCAGTATCACGAGCCACCTAACCCGCCGCACTTCAAACTCGTCGCAGTAGTCGCTTGCTCGCATATGCTAAATTGTCGCAGACTCCCAAGCATAGCTACCAACCATGCTTCGAGGTCCCTGGTATTTAGCTCCAAGTACACTATCAGCAGACTGGCCGTGACTTTACCAAGAACAGAGTGCAACCAACCAGATGGGAGCAAGAAAGTCTGCGAGTAGTAAACACATCATCATCATGACGATCCAAAATAGTCGGCAAATGATCTCTACGCAGAGCCGAACCGAAGGAGAACACAATCGCTCATCTCTAGATGTTTCACGCCTGGTAGTGCCTAACAACTCCACCAATAAAGACGATCGCCCATATATGAAGCGGCCGAGAATGATATCATCGATCCAAGAATGTACGTGTAAGATGGATGCCACGCCGCTTAGTGTGATGGTCATCTCTACCAAACTATGATATGAAATGGAAATGTGTCTCGGTCGCCACCGCCACAAAAGCCGACAACATCGGTCTACTCCGCAACTCCGATGACTCGCAACCAGTTAACGACATGCCAACCTGTGATCGATGTACGCCTCTACAACATGACTTCCATATCTAGCTCCCATAACCCGCAGCCTTTCGCACTACTGGACACCAATTTCACGCGGGCAGGCTCGATCCTGCAATAAAATTCCAAATAAAATTACAATTCAAGTTACTTAACTAAATTAACATATATATATATATATATATATATATATATATATATATATATATATATATATATATATATATACAATTTTCTGACAATGATTGTTTACTCCTCCCAACCATATCTTCCCTTAATATATTTGTCAAAACCCGTTAATACATCTATCAATAAGTCCTCCTGTGAGCACCTCCTCGAATACCTCCCTACGCCCATCCCTATCATGCCGAGATGTCAACCGAACTGGATCCGCGCCGGCTCCAACTCTCAATTGTACCGCCGGCTTCACGCTCCGATCTAGTGAGGGTCGTCCGCGAGGTGCACTAGATGTATATCCTCCTCGAGTAATGCGGGGGTGGCATATCTATTTCAAATGTTGTACAAACATTGATAACTTGAATAATATCACTACAAATAAAAATATGCTAGATGATTAATACTTTAGAATGTTCATCGAAAATATAGTTGGAATAGTATGCACTTTATTTTTTATTTCGGGGTGGAGGTTAAAATTTTGATATATGCTTATCTCATCACTCCATATGCTCATGAAAACCAAGCGATTTTATTTATCATCAAGAACATCCAAACCAACAAATGTTATCTAAGGATTGGATGTCTTTCATATTATCACACTGAAAAGATACATTTGATGACCAAAATTGATGAAAAACCACTCAAATTTTATTGGATTTTACTTTGGAGGTATGATTTGTTCCTTTAATGTTTGGTCTATTGTATAAACCAGATATTATCAAAATGGCAGTGGCACTGCGGGTCAAAGGTGTGCACTCTGTATAAGAGGTATTTTTCCAAAAGGGAAGATATTAATTGAAGAGGCTGAGAGACTGCATGACTCCTTTAAAGGCATCCTTCCTAAAATTCAGAGAGTCTAAGGTTTATTTCTATATACAGGTTACAGGGTATATTAATACAGAGATATTAAAGTTTGATGACCAAAAATTAAAAATTAATATTGATAATGGCAAATGCAAGGATGAAAGAGTGTTAGATAATGGGAATGATGGTGATCATAATGTTGGTTGTTGCAGAGAATCAAAGATATTCGCGAGGAAAAATGTGGACAAAGATCGCGCCATCTATCCATTCTTCCCACTCATAATAACTATCTCAAAAGCAAAGATGAATGTTATCACATTTTCGCATCACATCAAAACAATCCATAATCTCAACCGCTCTGACTGTCTTAAATCCCGACATCATCAAATCCAAGTGGAAAATCAAAAATCCCGACATCATCAAATCCTGTGAAATTTCATTAACCGACATCATAAACTGAAAGTCAAAATCCGACATTGTGAAATCCAAATATTCAATGGATTCCTGACATCCCGCAATCCAAATTCTCCTGGACACGGCCAAATCCGGAGAGACAAGCAATAGATCTTGGATAAGACTGAATCAAATTTGATACCACCGGATTCAATGAAACCTAAGCTCAAATTATATTTCGAATCGAACAAAGATTCCTGGCCACAAACTTAAAACCGTAAAATGTCAAGTAACTAAAGCAAACTTACTCGATTCCTGACTGTGGAGCCTTGTCCGCTTTTAAGATAATTTTTGTTCCTCTCAGGCCAGCGCTGAGTGATTGCACTTGGTCTGATTTGTATTTGTTTCAGAAGAAAATGGAGGATGGGCTTGGGGAACAAAGTCAGGCAAGGCCGATATGTAGATGAAATTGTTGGCCAACACAGAAAGAGATAATAAATACAGATCAGAATGGCCAGCACAAAGCGGTGCATATAGAACTACTCTTTTATTTATTAGTGCGAAATTCTAAAGTTGATTGGGAACCAGAATCTACTGATCCACGAAGGGGCGGAGGGAGTGGACGGAGATGTCGTCACACAACAACTCATCTACGGCGGCGAACGATCCACGGCAGCCGTATACGGCGAAGCCATTCGTGGCTCCTACGGTATCAGCACAAGATCTACCAGTTGACTACTCAGGATTCATCGCTGTCATCTTCGGTATCGCCGGCGTAATGTTCAGGGTCCGTGCTCTCATTCTTTTTGGCTATTTCATACAAGAAATGATACTTAAGTTCTGTCTAGATCTGTGCAATACGAATCACGGTTCTCTGTATATTTTTTTTTTTTTGGTAAGATGCTGATTGGTTGGCCTTTTGGAAGTTCTCTTATTTATTTTTCGGATTTGAGAATGAGAGCAGAACATCTGTTGCTTGAATTGGTCCGAAAGAAATTACTAATTTGATTCTGCTAACTGCTTCATTGGTATTAGGACTTTGATGTTGCATTATTAATCTTGAAAACAATTATTGCTATTATGTTTAGTGTGGCTTTTGAAGAACTAAATCAAGCCAATTTTTTTTTGCTTTGAAAAGAAAGAAAATTACTTTGAAAATGCGCTTGAATTGATCCTATTCACGAATCAATAAATATCACGAACTGAAATTAATATTTTGATTCATTGCGTTGTTGTGACTCATTTTTCTTTAATAATCTTTTTTGGAATACATAGGCTTTGCGTTATTTTGTTGTTTTGGTCTCCTTTGGATCTTGGAGATTTGAAGAAAACACTAGAGAAAGAAAGTAAAGTGAAAACAATGGAAGGAAAGAAAGAGGAGTGCAAGTAAATGAAAACTAATTTTTTGTTGGAAATTCCACACACACGATATATTAAATGACAGCAAACTTACAGCTTAAATAGAGATAGTCAACACATTAATCACTAATCAACATGTGCAGACTTTAGACTACTAACCAACATGTGCAGATTTTTAGGAATCTAAAAACTAACAGAAAATCAAAGTGGTGAACATGCTCAACCACATCTCCTACATACTAGGACATTTGCTTGACCATGTCAGCATTATTGAAGCAAAAGAACGATGAACTCTTAACTCTCTCCCTTAAATCGTTTCTGCTAAAAACAGTTTAGGATTTCTTTTTCATCATGTGGTCTTCTTCATTTGGTTCTTCTCCCTGAGCAAACACCAAGCATTTTTCTGAGCTTCTCAAATGCTGGTTGTTTTAATGGCTTAGTCAAAATATCTACAATTTGTTCTCCACTCCTATAATATTGCAGCTCAATCTTCTCATCTTTACAAAGATCTCTTAAGAAATGAAAACGAACATCAATATGTTTACTCCTTCCATGCATGACTAGATTCTTGGACAATTTAATGGTTGACATGTTATCACAATAAATGATTGTTGGGCCCTTTTGTTCTTCCCCAAGTACTTCAAACATTTTTCTAAGCCACAAAGCTTGACATGAGCTTAAAGCTGCTGCTACAAACTCAGCTTCAGTTGTGGAAATTGTCACTATTTGTTACTTCTTGGAGGTCCATGATATTGCACTTGAACTTGTTAATGAACGATGACTCCAGCGCTCTTACATCATCTATATCTCCTGCATAATCGCTATCTGTATAGCCAATAAGATCAGTACCATTTTCTTTTAAAAACACACCATAATCAATTGTACTCTTTCTGCAAGCCCAAAGGACTCTAGCTGTGATTTAGATGTCACCAGATCGTTTTTCCATTTATCACTTGATCAAACTTTCTACTAGTAATACATAATATCAGGCCTTAAAGGTGAGGCTATACATAAGACGCACAACAATTGGCTTGAAATAAGTGTTGTCTACCTCCTTTGACCATCATCTTTATGCAGCTTTGAACCAGGTCTAGTTGGTTTTCCAAATGACTTGCAACTCAACATAAAGAATCTTGTGCAATTTCTGTATTACTTTGATAAATGAAGTTACCAGCAGTACATTGAATGATTTCTAGTCCCAAAAAATAATGCATCAATCCTAGATCAGTCATTTCAAACTCTTTCATTATAGACTGCTTAAACTCATCAAACATCTTCACATTGTTACTGGTAAACATCAGGTCATCAACTTATAAACACACAATAAGTAAATTACCTCCTTCATTTTTCACATAAAGGGTGTGCTCAAAAGGACATTTGGAGAATCCCAATTTGGTAAAATAAGCATCTATAACAACAAGTCGCGGTGCTGTTTCAGTCCATAGAGTGCTTCACTGTAATCCTTAATCTTCCTTCCTTTCTTCTCATAAACTGGGTAATGGGATCACTTAGAACACTTCTTTTGCAAACCTCATGTAAAAATGCCGACTTTACATCTAATTGAAAATTGTTTGCCAATGAATACCAACCTGATTGTATCATGTCTTGTGACCAGAGCAAATATTTCCTTGTAATCAATCCCATGCTTCGCTTTATAACCTTTTTTTGCCATGCTGCTATACTTACACAATTTCTACCTTTTCATTCCACTGTCCTGAAACCATCTAATAATTCAATATTTTTTGTCCTTTAGGCAAATTTGTTTGGGCTTCCCAAGTATGATTTTTTCCAATCGACTCAATTTCTTTGTCCATTGCTTTCCACTTCTTCTGACAGCCTCATATGTGGATTGATTACTTTCTACAAATATGCAAAGTAAGTGCATCATTCAAGATTAATAACGACGCTGAACCATCATCCAGCAGTCTTTTTCGTTTTTCACCCTCAATTGTAAGCTTTTTCTTCTTCTGATTGTTGCAACACAAGTGGCAACAAAGGCTGCTCTTGGATTTCAAATTGAGAGGATGGTAGCTCTTGGATTTTAGGAACTTCTTCTTTCTCACCATCTAACACATCATCATCATCAAGAATTGGATTTGGAACTGAATTTCCATCAGTCCAATTTCATTTGGATTCTTCATTAAAAACTACACTTATTATCACCAATCTTTTATCGTCAGGTTTAATTGTAAGCCTTAGAAGATTCACTTACTCCCATAACACACATTTTTTACTCACTACCTAAGTTTGTTCTTTCATCAGGTATGCATATGCCATGCACCCATATTCTCGAAAAGGATCAACTGAAGGTTTTCTACTCCATGCCTCTGAGCAACAAAGCCTACAGTGAAAATGTTGGACTTCTATTTAGGACATGAACTGACCATGGGTCACAAGTCACAAAAAACTTGAAACCTTTGTAGCTAGCAAGCTTATAACCTTATTAGAATTGTTTCATTTTTTCTTTCACATATACCATTTTGTTGTGGTGTGTATGAAGCAGTTATTACACAATACCACTGCTCTCAGATTCATTAAATTCCTTAGAGCAGAATTTCACACCACGATATGTTCTAAATATTTTGATCTTTCTAATACCTCATTTCTAACTAGAGCCTTGAAATTTTTGAATGTTGTATATAGCCAGATTTTTCTGGCAAGAAATACAAATCTAAGTCTTCCTGCTAAAATCATCAATAAATTATATAAAATTATTTTTTTGATATTACTTGATGTTGATTGATTGGCTCCACATGTCTGAATGAATCAATTCAGTACAGCTTAGCTCTTTCTGCTTTTCCTATAGGGAAATGGACCCTTTGCTGTTACTAACAATATGTCTTTTCATAAGTTTTTGATGATATGACGCTGGACATCAGTAAATCCATTTGCTTTTGCAAAGGAGTTTCGCATGTTAAAATTCAACACTCATATCTTGCGATGCCACCTCCTAGATGGTTTCATCTCTCTTTTAACAAACAAGCAAGCTGGGTACAGTTTTTATCTTTAAAGGAAAACAACCTGCCTATAATTTTTATCACAGCTATGGCTCTTGACCACACACCTCACATCCCTTTAAAGATTGTGATTCTATATCCCAAGGCCTCAACTGACTAGCACTCAAAGATTTACTTTCAAATCAGGAATTATACCACATTTGAAAGAGTTTCACAAATAATTTTTTGTTCCTTGATTTGAATATTTCCTTTTCCCCCCACATTCACAGTTGATCTATCTCCAAAATTCTGCACCAGCAAACTTTATCTAAATAGGAGAAAGAAGACTTACATCTACTCATGTGTTGTTACAATCCAGTAACAATGTACTAAGTTTCTTGATCAGGCCCTCTAGTGCAATAGAAAAAGGCTAAAGTGTCTCTCTTCCTTTTCTCTGTAACAACAGATTTTTCTGCTTCCTTGGTAGTTTGTATAACATTCATTCTTGTAGTGACCATAATTTCCACATCTGTGACATTCAATCTGGGACTTGTCATGATGCTTTTTTCCTTCTCCTTGAGAATCGTCTTCTCTCTTGGAGATTTGAAATGAATTGTGGCTCTACCATCTTTTCCATCTCTATTTCCATGACCTCTTCCACGACTTCACCTCTCTCATGCTGAGAACGGTGCCTTCCAGGCTTTTAATGTTGTCGCTTCTTCCATACATTCAGGCACTGAGTTTTTGCTCCACAAAGGTGCAACTCAGCTTCTCATCAATGGACATGATATGGTCCACGCCTTTGACTCTTCACGACCAGATAACATAGTCCCACTTTAAATCATTGATTCTCAAGATTTTCAACACTTTAACATCTTCCATGCTCACCATGGAAGTTTGATCTTGTTTGTAAATTCCCATTGTCCTCCCAGAAATCTGAAATAGACTCACCTGATTTCATCGGAAGAATCTCAAAGTCTCTTCAAGGGCTTGAAGTTGTGCCCACTTTACACTGCCAGCCTGAATATACTTCTTTTTCATCTAATCCAATATGCCAGGTGTCCTTTGAAGAATAGTCTCCAAAACCGAACGATCAATTGCTTGGAACAATAGTTCTTTGCTTTAAATCCTTCATTAATACCCGCCAAAGCCTTCGATTGTGCTTCAGCTCCTTCAATTGGTTCAGTCACTCCATTCTCTACAATATCCCAAAACTCTTTGGACCTTAAAATTTTTTCCATTAACATGCTCCAATGGTCATAGCAACCATCGAAGCGAGGAATCGCTGGTTGCACAAAACCATTACTCTCAAATGCCATGAGATCTTGCTGCTGCAAGAGGTATCACTTTTTTAATATCAGCTTTGATACCAGTTGTTGGAAATTCCACACACACACAATATATTAAATGACAACAAACTTACAGCTTAAATAGAGATAGTCAACACATTAATCACTAATCAACATGTGCAGACTTTTAGGACTCACTAACCAACATGTGCAGATTTTTAGGAATCTA
Organism: Tetrastigma voinierianum; assembly: GCA_016808115.1. Taxonomy (NCBI): domain Eukaryota; kingdom Viridiplantae; phylum Streptophyta; class Magnoliopsida; order Vitales; family Vitaceae; genus Tetrastigma; species Tetrastigma voinierianum. The sequence continues at coordinate 260,775 of JAEQBH010004025.1, read as the reverse complement.
AAAACTAACAAAAAATCAAAGTGGTGAACATCCTCAACCACATCTCCTACATACTAGGACATTTGCTTGACCATGTCAGCATTATTGACGCAAAAGAACGATTAACTCTTAACATTTTTAAATGTAACCTTACAACTTTCTTTTGGCTGTTGTTGGATATCTCTTTTCTCACCGTGATTAAAGTTGGATTCCTAATTTATTGCAGTACAAGCTTAGCTCATGGCTTGCTATCATTTTCTGTGCCCAATCGCTTGCCAACATGAGGAATTTTGAAAATGACTTCAAACAGATTTCTATGGCCATGATGTAAGTTCAGAAGTGTGGTTTATTTGTTTGTGCATTCATCTTGTGCATGCCATTGCATTGTGGTTTAAGTGTGGCTAATGTAGATATAATTTTAATAGGATTCCTATTTCTTGTTTAGTTTGCCATGCAGATCAACTGTTTACTCAAAAAATTATCTTAATTCTTGGCAATGGGAAAAAATAACACATAGATGTTGATACCATTTTGGGCAATCATGGGCTTTTCTCTCTGTTCTGAGCATTTCCTCAGGGTCTTTAATTAATTGCACAACTGGGGTAGGTGAAAAAGCAAAGTTCTTTTTTTTTAGTGATAGTTTTGTTATTTATCTGGGCTGGTGCATGGAAGATGTGTAAAATGAAATCAACATCAACGAAAGAAAGTTTAAATTTGTTTAACCATTCATGGAGTGGTTTTAGATGTTTGATGGAAGTGAATTTGTCCTGTCACACAAATTACCCTTTTTCGAGTTCCCCACCTCATAGAACATTTTCAATAAGTAGGAAGGAATCTGAAGTTGTTTTGTTTGGTTTGTCATTTAAAATAAAAGGGAATAAAATGTAACATTAGTCGTTTGAACTCATATTCAAATTATTCATTTTATATGAAAGATGAAAAAATTGGAATACAATGAAAGAAAATTTTTATGAGTTTACACTTATTTTTTATTTTCCTTCACTAATTTCTTTGCTTTTTTCCTTTTATTTTCTTTACCTGGTCTTTCCCCTCCTAATCCAAATGGCAGCTTAGCGGTCTAGATTACCTCTTAGAGTGCAGCCATACATACTTGAGATGTCGCTGTATAATTGTTGTGCGATTTCCTACGCGCAAGTGCACCCGTCGTGCGCAAGTAATAAAGTGGTAAATAGAGTGTCGACCCCATAGAGACTATGCCTATCAACTACTAATCTAGTCTAACCCTAATTTTGTTTGGATGAACAAAACTAGGATTGAGATTCTAATTATGCGAACTAAGCATGCAAAGGAAACTTCTAAATTATCAAGACAAACTAAGAATTGCAAAATAATCAAGAGAGGAAAAACCTAGGGTTACGAGTTCACCAAAATCAATCCTAATGGAGGGGTTCAATCTAATCCAATGACACCATAATCTTATATTGATGGTAGATTTATCAAATGCAATTGTTAATATTTCTCAAGCATCAACAATCTATTCCTAAAAACAGGTTATATTGCATCTCTGCCTCAAACCCTAGATTCTAAGAATGCATTTAGCCTATAAATCTAATAAATCACATGCTAACCATAAATATCTCTATCCTATGACATTCACATGATATTCCATCTACAATTCCAATTGATTATCGCTTCTCAGTCTCAAACCAATTGTAAGAACATGCCAATAGTGATCAATTATTTGCAAGTAATGAAAATAGAATGAAATATTGAATATATAAGAAAACAATTGTCATAGAATTACAAATCAAACCCTTAAACCATTATTCATGAATTGGCTATACATCGTAGCCCTAGAAAAATAACTTAGAACATCCTAACAAGAGAAGAAAACGAAAACATAAAACAAGCCATAGAGAAGTAGAGAAGAAAATCTGGGTGTTGATGAGGGGTTGCCGTCGTTTCCCTCAGATCTCTCGTCGGAAATCTCTGATTCGTCTCCCAAAAAACCCCTTCGTCTCTTGCCCACTTTTTTTTGTAGTCATAACATCATATATATAGGTAAAGACATGACCTAAGGGCATTACCGTCATGTTTCAAGTCTTATTATGCAATTACAAATCGAAATTGAGGGTGAAAAAGGAAGGAAATCGGCGGATTGAGGTGTTCGCACCCTTACTAGCTAAGGGTGCGAAATTTCGCTCCCTTAGGTGAGGGTGCAAATGCCTTAAAACATGTTCACACTGTTAAATTGAGGGAGCGAAATTTGAGATCTGTTAGCTAACGGTGTGAACTTCTTAAAACATGTTCACTCCTTCCCTCTAATAGTGCGAAAAAATGAGATCTGTTAAAGCTTAGGGTGCGAACTCTCTCAATTGCTGCTTGAGCCTCCTTTTCTCCTGCTTCTTGATCTGAAAAGCTCCAAATTCAATCTATATTCTTCCCGGAACCTTTGTATCTTGGTCATGCACCTCAAGATAACTCTGTTGCTTATATATCCTTGTCCTCTAAAAGTCGAATAAGTGCCTAAAAGGCCTGAAAATGCAACAAACTCAAGCAAAACATCGGTAATATGAGTAGGGGCTAACAATGCACTGAATCAGGTAATTTGGTGTGATAACCACTCAAAAAGATGTAAAAAATGTGATTATTAAGTGATTGAAAAAGTGCTTTTCGAGTCGTTATCAATAATGTTGCTGAAAGTTGATGAATGATCTTTGTTCATGAAACTATCTAGCAGGGTCGAAGGTTCTAGTTAAATAAGCCCATTTTTTCCCAACTCTTACTTTGTGATTTGATTCATTTAATTATGAAGATAATAAGAATAACCAATTAACCATACAACAAGACACACTGTATTTGTAGAAAACTACTTCCAAATTCTCAGCAGAAACACCAAAAGATTTAAAAATCATTCTTATATACCAAAGAGCAAATTCTTGTAATTTTGAAAACAAATACACAAATTTAGTTGGACACAAACACCACCTTCACCCAAGAGATTCTTAACTAGTACATACACTCTAGCTACTGTCATGTTCTTGATGCAACACCTTGTTCTCCTTATTGAGGCCTTGTGGTCAAGGCCCAACCCCTTTTTAAGATTGAGAGGCTTTGACAGTTGAAGGATATCCTGGCAGGGATGCTAATATTGTATGATAGGTATATCACTAATTTAGACAATATTAAATAAACCTTAGCAGGTTGGGTTGGACCAAAACAACCTAAAGCCCAAAAAAATTGTCCACATCTTGGAAACTTGATCACACCTAACGGATGCTGAAGTTCTATGAGCTGCTTGGTTGCTTCTTGCAATATTCTGTTTTTTAGCCAACCCAAGTCTTCTCGTAAAAAATGATGCAATGAGAATAGTTGGGATAACAATTTCAAACATGTTTCCTGGAATCAATAAGATATGCCTTTGTAATGATGCAACACTGCCTTTACACTTTTTAAATGTTTCCTCAATACTTGACTTGCCAAACAGATGCCCTGTGCAACTGAAGAATTGAAGTCAAAAAATCCCATGGCAATATGTAGATTCTGACCAGTGTTAACTTAAATGAAGCAAAATTGCCATCCTATACCTAGCTAATCTGGCTCACTAACATCGACCAAACCATTAGAGGCTACCTAGTTGAGCATTTTGTGTTGACATTCCTCTTTGAAAGGGTGTTTAGAATCAACCTAAGCTTGTGTATTATTAGTTTTTATGTGAATTTATTTTGAAACTTTTTTCTTTCCTATAGTTTTTATAAACAACGTCAAATATATACATATATATATATATACATATATATATATATATATATACTCTATATATATATATATATATATATATAACACAGTGGTCCAGACCAAAGCTTTGCCTTGTACGGCTAATCCTTGAAGTTTGTGAAGTTAATGGCCGTGTAAACCTTGGCCTTGAGTGGACTCGAGCTAGTGACCATTTGGTAACTCACCCAATGCGTTACACCAATTGTGTTACCCCTTAGGGTTTAAACAACGGCAAATATATCATCATGAGGTCCTTTCATAATATGATATTTGTAATTGATAGCCATTCATAACACAAAGAAATTGGATATACCAGTTTGAGACAGCCAATCACTCGATTAATTTTATTTTGAACTTTTGGACTTAAAAGCTTCGTCATTGTGTTCCCATTCCATCATGATGTGTTAGACAACCATCCTTAGTTAAAAAAGTCATTGATTGGTAGGACTATTTTATTTGCAGTTAAAAGAGAACTTTTTCTTTGTCTAGGGGAGAATACGAATGCATTTAGGTTGACAAGAACTTCGGATTTACATATAAAATACATAGTTATGCTAGATGAAAATGGGTCTAATAGGCGGTAATCCTACTTTGTATATATTAAACATGTTCAAGGCATGGGCTAATGTTATATAGTCAATCTTGAAAGTTGGTGAACATACTGATAACCCTGCTTTGAAGAATCTTGAGCTTTACAGGCTTGCTATTTCTTTACCGTAATGGTCATACTGATTTTTATAGTTCACAACTTAATTTCTACTTCTAACTTGGACAAATGATGGCTACTAATACTTTTTCTTTTTTTTACTTTTATTTATTTATTTATTTTATATCTGAATACCAGGTTTGCAATTATGGGTTTATTGACAAACTACTTGGGGCCTACACGGCCAGGCACACAAGGTTAAAGATTGCTTGGAACACTGAGTCAAACTGAACCATGATAGAAACGGGGTTTTTTTTTTTATCCATCAGTCATGCTATTGAGTTCTGAATGGTATGTTGATGGTATCCAATGAAACTGATTTGAAGACTGATCCAATTATACCTTGTGATGTTGAACCATATTTAGTTGACCTCTCTTTTTAAATTCTCAAAACCATTGCTATTCTCTGATTTGTTTGTCTAACTCTCGTGATCATGGCTTGAGCCACATATATGCATTTCCATGTGGAACAAATGGCAAGAATGGCAATGCTTCCTTCAATTCTCTTGAGTTAAGGATGCATTAAAGGTTAACAATGCCATCTTGAGCACAAACTATTCCCTGAAATCGAAAATCACTTCTTGGCTTCAACGATTCTACTTATTGTTGCCTCAAGTTACTTGAAATCCTTAAAGCTACCAATTCTCAGACGTTCTATAGTTTGAGTCTGATGGGAACGTGAACGGAACGAAGAAGCTGAAGGCAGGTACTTTACCAAACACTAGAACTGAAATACGTTATCCGCCACTGCATTATGGGCCTGTTGGAGCCCTGAAAATGGTGATTCAAGTTGTACTCAACTCACAGAAAAAAAAATGGAGAAACTAAGGGCTTAGTTGGTTTATGTTTTTGAAAATTGTTATTGAAAACAGTTTTTAAAAACACATAGCACTATTTTGGTATTTTGGTATTTTATGAAAACGGTTCTTGTTATCTGAATTTAGGATCTATTTTAGTCACAATTTTAAAAACTATGTTTTGTTCTAAATATGAAACAAAGAAGCTTGTGAAAAATGCATTTGGTTCTCATATATATATTTTTGTAAACGAAGAACCATTAAATGATTAAATTTAGAAACAATAACGGTTTGAAGCATTATTTTGAAAGAAATTGTTTTGAGAACAGTTTTAAAAATAAGAACCAAACAAGCCTTTAGGGTTTTCTATGTTTTTCAAAACAAAAAAAGAGTTGGGAACCTAAGGCCCTGTTTAATAGGTAGAAAATTTTAGTTTACATTGACTTTTTCGAACAAAGAGGCAGCGTTTAGTTACGAGAATCGGACAAAACGTATTTGAAAACAAGAAATGAATTATTTATTTTCAGCGTTTTTATATATGAATCGAAAGCGTACGTCTTTGTTTTTGTTTGGTCATCGAAAACAAGTTTGGTCGATTGGGATCTGGCAAAGTTGTGGTTATTTAACCTTTTCTTTGCTCGTCTTAAACTTTGATTTTCTTATAAATCGGGTTCACGAAAACACGAGATTGTGAATAATGCTTGTGCATTTTAAACTTTATTTTCATTGTTTCATTAACTATTTCAAAAAAATGGTTTTCAAAACGGATTTTCTTACATTAACATTTTGTCAGAATTCAGTCTGAAACGTATTTTAAGAAAATAGTAAAGATTAGAATAATTGAAAATTTTAAGTAATTAAATTTTTTTAGATAAGATTAAATTTTAGAGTAGCTAGCGGTACAATATTCTTTGTTTTCTTAGAAAAAAAATTAGTTTTCAAATACCCAAAAAAAAGGCCTTAAAGGCTAAAGCCCAGCCTATATTAGAGCATCTTCGATAATGCTCTATTTTTTACTCTATCTTTATATATAGAGATTTTGGGAGCAAAAACCACATTCCTATAGTTTTTTATTTTCATCTTTTACATAGAAATGTGAATAGTGCATGTCTATATTTTTGTAAACACTATTCATCTATTATTTTATTATTATATTACCATTATGTCGTTATTTTATCATTATAATCATAAAATAATTATTTTAATAATATTTTATTACACATTTTGAATTATTTTCATCTACAATCTAGTAAAATGATTTTAATATATTCATTTTAGTATTAATTTATTTATCATAATTTATCATTTTCTTGAAATAAATAAATTCAAAATAATTTAATTCACATTAAAATTATTTTTTTGACAATGATAATACATTTTTGTTATTTTCATTTATATTGAAAATGAAAATTGTTGGTTGAAGTTAGATAATAAAACATTAAGATTTTAGTTAATTAATACAATAATTTCTTAGAAATAAGAAATACAACTTCAAATTGAAAAAAAAAAAGAACCTAGAAATTACATCAATGTTTTGCGCATCATCTATTTAAACTCATGCATTAACTACAAAAAAACATTTTTGTTATACCTTTTAAAAAAATGATTGCACATCCCAAGCAAATCAAGTGGTTCACTATATTAGTTTTTGTATTTTATTTTTATCATTTTAATGTAATTTAATTATATAGTTTTTTTAATATTGTTTTATTTTCTAATGTAATATTATTTTTTATAATATAATTAATTATATAAAAAACATTTTTAGGTTTTTAATCTATTTCTTTGAATAAAAAAATAAGGTTTTTAATCTATTTTTATTTATTATAATTTTATTTATTTAATATAATTTTATATTTATATTTAAATAAAAATAAAAATATTTCATTTATCGTATTTTAAAAAATGAATATTAAAAGAATGAATAATGATTTGAAGTTAAAAATATAAATTACTTTTTATAATTGAGTCTTTAAAATGTGGTCCCATCATTTTTAAATATAAAAAAGATGATAATTTGAAGTTCGAAAATAGAAATGTGGTCTTTAACAACTTTGAAGAAGCAAGTACAGTCCCAACTCCCAAGAATGTTACCCCAATACATTGCTTTTAAGCTTTAACAAATTTAAGAGTTTTTGTCTAGTAATCTTTTAAAAATAAAAATCCGAACTTCGAATGTTGGTTTGAAAAATATAACGAACTAGTGCGTTTGGAAGCGGTGGCAAAGAATTTGGCGTTGCGCGATATCAATAATTTCAATGGTAGCGTTGAGCGGCGGTTATTGATTTTTCGCGGCGTTACCGCCGCGCCCGATATTAAGCACAAAAAAAAAATTCCAATGGCCGGCAATCCACTGGTATTCGTATGCCTCCTCCTTCTTTGCTTGACCTTAAGTCGGCGGATCGATCTGGGCATTCCGAATGAAGTGTTTGCTTTGTTTTGGGTTTGCGAAACTATTGCCTGATTTAAGCTCCTACCTACCAGTCTTTGTTCGCAAGTTTGAAACTGTCATTGGAGTTGCTTGAAGGATCATTTGACTTCTTTCTTAAGCGTAATGTTTGTTTGTCATCAATACTCGGTGGGGTTTTTGGTCAGATGGCTTCGTCGAATAACAAGCGGTGACTACTCGAGGCACGCCCGTCGGGTTCGTCTGAGTTTCTTGCAGCTCCTAGTCCCTTTATGGTGGATTCATCTTGTTCCCGTGAATTGGAGCCGGTATTTGAGAAGAAAGAAGAGGGTATGAGTAAAAGAGCGGAAAGCTGAAGGATTGGAAGAGTAGCTCACAGAATCATTTTACGCTCATCGGCGAAGGAATTTGAATAGCGGTAATCCGATTGGATTAGGCCTGTTGGAATTTTTTAAGTTTAATAGCCGTTGTGAGCAGTAGGCCTTTAAAAAATCGATGCAGTCGTTAAGATCTGGCCATTGAAAATTTGTTTAATATGCATAGGCGTTGAGCAGCCGGCCTTACAGCGCACTAGTTTGATTATATTTTTGAAACCAGCATTTGAGTTCGGATTTTTATTTTTAAAAGCATTACTTCCGTACAAAACTCTGCTCAACTGGTAAAGGACTAGGTCCTGTCATCTCTTATGATCAAGAGAGAAGTTTGACAGAAGAAGGAAAAGAATGGGTGAGGAGAGTTTTGAGATTAAGAAACTTAGAAATTACATGGCTCTTGGTTGAAAATGTTTTCGAAAATATTTTATATTTTTTAAAAATACAAAATCAAAAAACATGTTTAACACTTCAAAAAAAAAAAGAGAAAAAGGTTTTATTCTTATACAAGTAGAAATTTAGAAAACTATGTACTTTCTCTAAAAACATATTTGAAGCAGTTCTTAGTTGTTATTTTCATGAAATATTAAGATTGATAAAAAATAAATAAGTAAATAAGTAAATATTCAAGTTAGTTTTAAAATCTATACTACTCTTAAGAGTAAGAAAAACATTTCTCAATTTCTTCCAAAACTATCTTTGCTAATACATGTTTTTATCATGAATTTTTATATACAATTTGGAACATCAAAAGGTTCAAATCCACCAATGTTTGCATTCTACGTTCAAAGAGCTTTCAATGACACCTCACAAGCTCAAATCCGAGTTAAAGAAGAAGTTATAACCCTGTTGTGTCGCGCGACACTAGGTTCTACTCAACAACTTGTTTTATTCTTCAACTTATTAGGGCTATAACTTCTTTTTTTTTTAACTCGAATTTGGGCGTGTGAGGTGTGGATTTAGGCTGCTGAATAAGCTGGCTCCACCCAGTGCTTTTATTAGATGGTATAAATTCATCTTTCCAATATCTTATGTTAATGAGACATTTGATTGACTCTCCTTTTGGAAACATGTTGCTTCATATCTTGCCAAATCACTTGCTTTCCATAAAAGGTCTACAAATCAAATTTTATGAGTTTTACATGAATATGAATATAAAATAATCAAAATAGCGTGTGAAATGAAGCTGTAGCTTGTAGATAGTTCGCACTCATCGCAATAAGCAGTAATAGGTTATTAAATTTATTTTTTTGGCTTAATATGGCATCCACTACGTATAAAGATTGTCCTAAGTTGGCGTATTATCAAACGATATAGGAAATATATTTCGAATAAAAAACTATTCAAATCCAATGAAAAATGCTAGCTTGTACACCTCTTGTATAACTAATATATTGACCTCGTACAGTTAGTATGAGGACCTTGTACATTATAATGAACCCCTTTTTTTCATAACCACTAGACTAATATATGAATGTTTCCATTGTTTTAGTGAATAAAATAAGAAAAAAAATGACATTAACTAAAATTTCCATTTTTTAGGGTGCAGGAAGTTTATATATAACAATGTACTAATTTACTCTATTTATGTGTGAGCTAAACAGTATTCACCTATGAATTTAAATAATGTCATAGGTTCGTGTATCAGCATACGACTTAGGAAAGAAATTTCGGATAAAAAATCTATTCAAAACCTACAAGAAATGCAAGCTTGTACATTCCTTGTATAGTTATTATATTTGCCTTGTACAGTTAGTATAATGACCTTGTATACTATAACAATCCCATATTTTTCATAACCACTAGACTATTATATACATTTTTCCATTGTTTTGGTGAATCAAATAAGGGAAAAAAAATGACATCAACTATATTTTCCAATTTTTTTATGTTGGGAAAGTTTATGCCATAAACATGTATTAGGTTATTCATTATTTTTTGGCTTAATATGGCATGTACTAATACGTATAAAGATTGTCCTAGGTTGGTGTATTATCATACGATATAGGAAAGAGATTTCGAATAAAAAACTCTTCAAATTCAATGAGCAGCATAAACTTATGCAATAAACTTATACGATTAGTGATTCTTGTACAATTAGTGTAATGCCCTTGTACACTATAAAAACAACAATTTTTCTTTATCAAAGACTAACATTTGCATATTTTTGATGTGAATGAAGTAAGATGGGGAAAAAAGAGTCTTCCTTACAGAATACGAAAAACAAGTGCAGTAATTCGAATTGAATCTGTCGTTTTTCACATTAAATTTCACTAATTACGAAAGATTTCCATACCTCATCATTTGGACTTCACCAAAATTTATAGAAAAATAAATTTGGGTATGTATGAATGCTATTCATGTTTCATCTCACAACCATTTACCTGAAAACAAAGAAAATATTTGAAACATAAAATGCTGAAAATCTACCAATATTACACAAGTGAACACTAGAATGATCATTTTCTTAGTTGAGGTTTGCATAATTAGAGGGTTCGCTGCCTTTTACTGCCTTCATGTTTCCAAGGAATTAACACCAAAAGACCCGTGTAGAAAATAATCAGAAAGCAAGACCAAGTATTGTAGAAAATAATCAAGAGAACAAGATCGCAACCTTCATACCCATAATATATTCATGAATTTAAATTAGGCCTGATCATTTTTTGAAAGAAAATACAATTCAAGTAAGAAAATAAAGCTTATGAATTAGTGTAGTCAAAAGAGATTTAATAGAACATAGGAGATCCAAATAAGAATGGAAATAAGGTCAGAAATAGGTGTCCCATTGTGATCTATAGTGTGTTGATATCTTCAGTCTCCAGTTGAATATTTATGAATATTGCTAAAGTAAAACTTAACAAAAATACTTGGAAAATGTAAAAATAACATAAATAAATATAAATTCACTTCTTAAAGACAATAGAGATTACATTATAATAATATTTAAATCAAAATTTTTGTTTGGGTTTCTATTTTTAGTTTTACTTAAATTTGTGTTTTTTTTCTAAATAAAAGAGATATTTAATTTTTTATTATAACTAAAAATAATTTATTGATATTAAGTTAAACAAAAAAATAATCTTAAAGTAATATTATTAAGTTAAACAAAAAATAATCTTAAACACCACATCAAATAAATAGTTTTTTAGTATTAATAGGCTTTTAATAATATCTTTTTCTTTTATAATATTCTCATATTTTAAATTATCAAGTATGAAATCAGATTTTTATAATATATATGGAAAATTATAACTTTCTTATTTGTTTAAAATATTATACTGTAAAACACGAATGAATAAATAAATTGAAGTATAAAAATATTAATCTAATTTTTAAAATTATTTGAAACTTAGGCGTGTCATCAAAATCGTCTTCTTTTAAAATATTTGATCTTGTGTCAAAATTGTTTAAGCTAACAAATCTGCCATTCATTTATCTTAAACCCTAAAAGTCACAATATATTGTTTTGAAGCCTTCTCTCTCATGCAGGCAGTGGGACTACCGACTCCTTTTCATTTTTTTCCCATCCTCTTTTTCTTCTTTCTCCCAGCAACGAGTCGCCAACGAGACTTCCTCTCTCCCGTATTCTTGTCTTCTCTTTTTTTTTTTTCTTTTCTCTCGTCCTTTTTTTTATCCCCTCTTTGATGAATCTTATTTTCATTTTTTTTTTTCAATTTTTTCGTAGAAAATTGGTAGAAAAATCGGAATTTATCTGCGAAATATGGCCTCAACCGATATATCGCCGATATTATTAACACAATACCAAAATTTCGAGCAACCAACTATCGTTTGCATATTCGTTTCGATGTCGATCGATATCCGATATATTGATCGACATTTCTGATTTTTAATCATGGGTCAAGAAAGGAGGTAGAAAAGAGGGAGGAAATGGTTATATGAGGATGAGAAAGAATTTGTTTAGAAAAGTGGAAGAACCAATGAGAGTATGCACGAATAAGAGGATTTCAATTGCTTATGTGGAAAGTCATTAAGAGTATTCTTGTTCAATCAAATTTTATAGCCTTACTATGAATTAGTAGGGTTATCTAGACTCTTTATTAAATAAGAGATAGAACTAACCCTGAAACATAATTGTCCCTTTAAGTTATCATCTCTACTAATCTTTGACATTGTGGATGGATGCCAACAGAAATGCCCTACCTATCCTGTTATCTGTTGCCTCTTCATCATGGCATCTCTTCTTGCTACCATCATCGAGTGGTTAGGTTGTGGACCATTTTATAAGCCGAAAATCCTTTATTTTGTTTTCACTCGGCTCAATATGGGACAAATAAAAGTGTGTAACTCTGAAAGATGAGAAGGATAGCTGTATGCTATGGAAATTTGACAGAAAAAGCAAGTGGTGAATTGAAACTGAAGGAGAATGGCCAGAAAGAGAATATAAGTGAAGGTGGGTCCATGTCAGATACTGTTCTCTCTGTGGGCCAAAAATCCCGATCTTAAAAATGCTCCCCAATAGATTAAGAAGTGTCACATATAATCACAAGAAATCTGAAACTACTTTATTCATATTCCACTGCATTATTAGCATATTGAATTTGGAAGAAGAACTGGTAATAGTCTTTGAGTCAACAACCACTTGGAAGATAGAAGCTTCCTCTTATTGGTTCTGTCATAAGTTTCAGCTTTTCCATGAATTCTTAACTGTGTAACTTTTCTTTTCTTCCTGTCTTTTCTCGTCTTCCATGTCTATACAATCCTCATCAATTTAAGATTGAATATATTCAATCCATGTTCATGGGGTATCATCATAGAACAGAAAACTGTCACCTAACCACCCGGTAAAGAAAATTCAGTAATGATATATGACGTTTGATTCAAAAATGATTGTTGGCTTCCTCATAGTGGGACAAAAAGCATGTTCTTCCCTCATACCTGACATGAATATTGAGAGAAAAAAATTCTTATCCATCATTGAATTCGTCAGACATAGATACAACAGAAAGAAGTCAGCTGCAGAAGACATAGTATAAGGACAAGTAAACCGAATTTCCTCCTAGACAGAGCGGATTTGAAATCATCATGGAAGAATTAAAGACCCTTTTAAAAAAGATTTTATGGTTTTAAGTTAAAATCTCTACTAATCGTATTTAAATCATCATGGAAGAAATTCAAGACCCTTTTAAAAAAGATTTTATGTGGTTTTTAAGTTAAAATCTACCTTAGAAATGGAAGAAATTCAAGACCCTTTTAAAAAGATTTTATGGTTTTTAAGTTAAAATCTCTACCAATCGTATTTGGAATCATCATGGAAGAAATTCAAGACCCTTTTAAAAAGATTTTATGGTTTTTAAGTTAAAATCTCTACTAATCGTATTTGAAATCATCATGGAAGAAATTCAAGACCCTTTTTAAAAAGATTTTATGGTTTTTAAGTTAAAATCTTAATTAATCTTGAATAAATGGTCATTAGTTTGAATTTCCTTATAATCTTCAGAATGGGCCTAAAGTTTATGGTTCACCATTTTATAAACCTGAAGTTTATTTTCTTCGCTCAACTCAAAATGGGCCAAATAAAAATGTTGTTGAAGCTAAGAGGAAATATATATATATATATATATATATATATATATATATATATATATATATATATATATATATATATATGAAGGAATTTGAAAGCAAAATAAAAGGCGAATTGAAGCACTGAAATTATGAGCCATATCTAAGCACTTAAGAAAAGAAAAAGAGCAATAATTGAACTAAAGAACAATCACGGGATGTGACCTATTATACATTATGTTACATAGGCATGCTAAAATATAGACTTCAAACAGGTAGGAACAAAAAATCCATGAGTATTTTGCTTCTAGTGGTCCTAGGGTCTATTAGGATTAACTTTATGTATCTTTCAGTAACCAAATCTTGTCCTAATCTAGAATCATAACAAGTGGAAAATTTAAGATAGATTAGAAAAACTATTTTCTATACTGCAGAAACCATTGTTTTCTGCACTAACTGGCACCACCACTAGACTGATGAACAAACGGACTTGGTGATATAAGTTTTGCTTGGAATTAGGGAACACAGAAGTGTTTTGAGGTGGTGGTAGCTACCATGGGCAGGAGACCACATGTTTTGGTTGCCATATCCTTTAGCTCAAGGACATGTAGTCCTCTTATGAAGCTGGCATGCCAGTTCTGAACATGGAATCAAGGTTACTTTGTTCCATTGGTGATACATTACCCAAGACTTATGGCTGCCATGCCTGATGAGGATCGAAACCTTGAATATTAGTCTCAATCCCCGATCCGTGGGAGAGTCGAAAAGATAAGGTTAATGTGACAGAGAGTGTTTTAACTGTCATGCCAGGCCTTTTGAAGGACTTGATTGAGAAGATCAACCAGACAAATGTTGATGAGAAGATCACATATGTTGTTGCTGATACAACAGTTGGTTGGGCAGTGGAGGTTGCTAAGAAGATGGGAATTGAAGGTTCTACACTTTGGCCTGCTGGACCGGTTACTCTGGCTTTGGACCTTCACATTCCAAAGCTTATTGAGGCTGGAATCATAGACAGTGATGGTAAGAACATTCAGTGTCTAATACTAACATCTCTTTCAAAATTTAATAAGTTTGTATCTGATTATGATCATGCTGAAGTTAATAGCCTATCGAAAAAATCAATGCAAACATTGTCAAAAGCTTAGAAATTTCTTGGTTCTGATATAATTTATTACTGTCTAGGAAATCCTGTAAAATCTGAGCTGATCAGGCTGTCTGAAGACTTCTTATATTGCTAAGCACCAATCATGGAACTTTACAAATAACCGACTGTCCGACAGATTTCATTTGAATATACTGCAGGGTCCAGCCAAACTGCCAAGGTTTCAACTGTAACTGGCAATTCATTTATGAACTTGATTCAACGTCTTGTGACTTGATTCCCAATGTATTAACTCTTGGCCTTTACTTGCAAGCAAACTTCCTGGTACTACTGCAAAGCTTGTGCTAATGAAGTCCAACATAGCCTGGCTTGATAAACAAGCTGCTAGTTCGGTCATTTATATTGCCTTTGGCAGCACAACATTCTTCAAGCAGGAACAGTTCAAAGAATTGGCACTTGGAATCGAGCTCGTAGGCCGGCCTTTTTTATGGGTTGTCCAATCTGGTGCTGAATACCCTGACGGATTCACAGAGAGAGTGTCTGAGTATGGAAAAATTGTGGCATGGGCAGACCAAGAAAAAGTGTTAGCCCATCCTTCTGTTGCATGTTTCTTTTCACCATTGTGGATGGAGACTCAACCATGGAGAGCTATGCATGGGGGTGCAGCACTACTGTGTAACTCACCATGGAGATCAATTAGACAATAAGATTTTCATTTGCATTATCTGGAAGGTCGGTTTTGGAAATGGATCCAGATCCAAAGTGGATTTGTTTCAAGGCACCAGGTGAGACAAGATTGAAAAAATTGCTTGTATTGATGGTATAAAGGCCAATGCACTGAGGCTGAAGGAAATGGCTGGAAAAAGTGTCTCCCAAGGTGGATCTTCTTTCAACAATTTCAAAACCTTTATTGAAGCACTGCAAAATTAAAGATGTTTCCTGATGTTGTTAATCAAGGCCTTGTGAACCTTTCTCTCAAAGAAATCCCTGTTTGCCCATGAAATGTGTTAAAATTCATCCTATATGTATACTTGGGATTGTACACATTGGATTGATGGAATAAAAACTTGCTGCATGTCTGTCCTAGTAGCATTACTCTTGAACTTAATTTCTCACAATGCAGAATAAATTGAATATACAATCTTGTATGTTTGAGTTTCAATCATTCTCATATTTTTGATTCATTCATTCATTGTGCTATTAGTAAATGAAAGAACAAACAAATACTCCATAGCTAACAAAGATATCAGTTGAGGGGCTCCAAATTGATGTTTTATGAGGTATTAAAAAGGGGGAATTGTGCTTCAGGGAATGATGGGCCTCCATATTTAATAAATGGCCTATGAAAGCATTAAAATTGGGTCAACACCTATGACAACAACTAAAATTAACAAGGAGGATATAAAATTTTAAAAATACAAAAACTGCCTTCCTACAGCCAACCTCAGCACACATTACACACCTCCAACCCAAACTAGCCCTCCCCTTCTCTTAACCCCCACTCACGCCTCAACACTCAGGCCTCTTTTTTCTTTTTTTCTTATACTTTTTCGATATAAATAACCTTCAATTTTCATTTTTCAAATAAATAAATTTTTAATTATTTTTTAAAGATAATATCTTACTTTCATATATGCAAAATGTATATAATTAAATTTATTTTTTGTTAAACTTTTGTTTTGTGTAATAAATATAGTAAAATAAATTAACTTTTAATATATAAAAAACATTGATATATACATATACTATATATATATATATATATATATATATATATATATATATATATATATATATATATATATATATATATATATATAATAATTAGCGTGGCGCTAAGCGCAGGCCTCTGCTGATATGTAGTGCATGTGGCTGATCTTGATTCGCTGTGTGCGAAGCTGACTGAGCGGCCTACCTTATTAAAACCATATAGGAACTACTTAGTATGGTGAGAGTCTGCTTGCCGTATGGGATCTGAGTCCTCAGGGTGCCGGGTGGCGTGCGCGGGGGCCTAAAGAGGCATTCCCACAAGGGGCTATTGTGTGTATAAATTTTTTTACTTGTAATATTAATATTAAGCTAAAGCCCAGTTTTTATTATGTTAAAACCTAAAATAAATGCTACAATGATCAATTACTTAAAGAGGGTTTTGATTGGCTCACCGAACCTCACATCGTCTTTACCCAATTAAATATATCAAACAGAAATCTTTTATACTTGATAATAAAAAGACTCATTTTATCAATAAAAATAATATATTAGAGGAAAATGCGTATGAAATAAAAGTTTTATAGGAGAAACACTTAATTAAGCAAACCAATATTATCGCCAATTACAAAAAAGAGCATTTAAACTATTACGCATTTACAAAAAATATAACTTTAGAAACCTTAAAAATTATAACGCGATAAAAAATGTATTTATTTGTTTAATTTAGTGCGAAAAATCATTTATCATGAACAAAACCATCAATATCAACAAATCATAGAAGCGGGCCGGCCTGCTGAGCTGAAATGGCGATTAGCGATGCGTCATTGGATGCGGATCTGGATCTGGATCTGGACGGAGATCGGAAATTTGTCAGAGCAGAGCCGAGAGATGTCAGTGGCCGATGGCGGACCAGATTCACGGATTACGAAAATGCTTGAGGGTGTTTGGCGGAGTTTGGGCATGTGTAGATGAGACTATGGGACTTGGAGTGAGTGAGGGGGAATTTAAAAGTGAAGGGTTTGGGGCTCAGAATTATTAGGGGTAGTTGGTGGCGCATTTCTTAAGAGAAATGGGGGGCCCGAGGCGATCGTCTCTTCGCTACCACGGGGCAGGCCTGCGCTAGTCCTCCTATCGCATATGAGAAGTTTGTTATGGATAAAAATAATGGGAGGGAGTGCGATGCGGGATGTCATGGAATTCTGGTATATCTAAATTCTGTCTCAAACATAAATCCTTAATAAGGGAGAATTAGACTTGGATAAGGAAGAAGAGATTTTATCACCAAAATCACGAGATTATCTTCCTTATAATTAAGGAGAAATTTGAGTATAAAATAGAAAGATTGTCTGAGGGAAATGCATACGAATTCAAGCTGTGTGTGAGACCCATTTTTTTCGGGTTTGTCGCACAGCTACTGGCCCTTTAGGTTCAGCGGTCAGTGCAGGAGGAAGAAAAAAAAAAAAAAAAAAAAAAAAATATATATATATATATATATATATATATATATATATATATATATATATATATATATATATATATATATATATATATATATATATATATATATTGTGATGTGTATGTTATATAATTTTATATTTTATAAACCTAAAATTTTCAACAAAAAATTAGTAGAATTATTTTAGTATTTAATTTTAAAAGTAATATTTGAAAGTGCAAAAATAAAAAGGAACAGCATTAGTAACTAAAAGTAATAAAAATATTGTTTTTTGAATAAGTAATAAAAATATTGTTACTTATAGTTACTAACATAATATCCTTTAAAAAATTAGGTTTATAAAAATTTAAAATATAAAAACATAAAGATAAATAATGTTGGGAATATCATATATGAAAAGAAAATAACACACATATACATATACATATGTATATAAATATATTCATTTTTTCCTTATTTCCATAAAAAAAAAAAAATGGAAACATGCATATGTTAGTCCTTAATAAAGAAAATTATTATGTAACACTAACTATATAAAATAATTGTACTAACTGTATAAGAGGTGTACAAGCTTGTATTTGTCATAGGATTTATGTGACACCCCAAAGCTTGGGGGTCATTTTTTTTTAACAGTGTCCATGAACAGTGACTCAAAAACGGTGACGCTTGCACGAGGCTGGATCAGCGAGTGCAATGCGTGCATTGCGCACCTGCAGTAGTATGGCATGCGGCGCTATATAATGTGGCACAGCTCCACTGTCGTCATAATTGCGGCGCTGACGTCCGCGGCGTCTTTGGGCGCCCATGCACGCTGCGGTCGCGACACCCTTCCTTAGGTCGCGACCCTAGGGTGACCAAACCATGTCGCGACACGAATTGTGGGTCCGCGACAGGAATTCACTATGCCCTTGTGGCGACACCAAGGCACGTGTCGATAGCCTTCGGCTTCTCACCATGCGGCCTCATGTAAATTGGCCTTGGCGCGGTGGGTTCGCGGCGCCATGAAAAACCAACCATGTCGCGACAGGCTTCGTGTGTTCATAACCTTTGCCTTGCGACCTTGGTCACGCGTGCTTTCAGTGCGGTGTCGTGGGCGTGTCTGGCTTATTTGTCGCATGCCTTTGCTACGCGTACTTGCCGACCATGTGCGCACGCCCTGTGCACACCCAACCACCCATGTCGCAACACCACCTGCTGTGTTGTGACCTGGTGTTAGAAATGGGCAGTAGCCCATTCCAGTTTCTCCTCTGCACTTTTCCTTTTCCTATTCTTTTGTTCTACCCATTGTAAAACTACCAGAATCAACCTCATTACTACAAAGGCTACTAAAATCTGGAAAACTCGCCCAAATGCATATATTATACAAAAGCGAATTTAAATTACAATTTGTATTTAATCACAAATTACACAAAACTGGGTCTTCCCGAATTTCAATCTGAGAAAATAAGGCGAAGAGTTTGGCATTTCTTTCACCTTTAAGGCCTCGGATCGCGTCCGTTCCCGGGTGTACCTTGATATGTCTGTAAAAGGGGGTCCCACGGCCCAGGTGAGCAATGCACAGTAATGATTGAATTGGGCTACTTCCCTAAAATGCACATGCGAGTAACGCAAAACAACATCATTCCATCTGATTTCTGAATTTACACATGGAAGGACTTATATCATGAGATGTTTCACGCCTATTTTTCAGGTCATTCATCATTTCTCATAAATCTTTTATCTTTAAGTGTGACAATCGTCATTTGTGATAGTACCGGTGACACCATATCTGAGCCCTTGTCGGCTCCTGACCTGTCTTACTAATTACTTGTGGGTAGCTAATCCCGATGTCGGCTTTGACTCCATCACTGACTAGAAGTCTAAGTGATAACCATGATCGTGTGTTTTCTTTTGGACAACAGAACTTTTCGGCTCACGCCGCGGGTCTCTTACACCCATACGAGGAACTTCGGATAACAGCGGTCTTTCCACCCTCTGAGGACATTTCGGATGCTCACGGGTTTCCTACACCTAAATTCAGACTTTTGGATTCTTTGACCCTTCTTGCTCTTGACACATCTTAATTCATTTCACTTTATGATTTATACCGCCCAGGTTGTTTATTGAGCGTAGATCCCGAAAACACGGGCTCATCACATTCACGGGAATGGTGAGCAAACTCACAGTGCACCCACCTTCCACTGCGACCCAGCGGGTGCATGGAATGTGATGATACCCGATTCATATATTGATTCTTACCGATTATATTCCAAATAATTCAAACATCATGTTAACACATCAAATTAGCATGCATTAACATATCATTTTAAGCACATATGGACATCTAGTCACTACCACCTCTAGATTAAATGATACACATCATATTTGATGATGACATAATTTGTCCATGACTAGCCTCAATGAGCCATGTAATATTTTTAAAATCCTTCTGACTATCTTGTCATTCTTTTGCCCGACAATGACACACAACCAACTCAATCATGTTATTATTTGAAACCTTAATAACATGCAAACAAAACACATGGACAATTTGATTATAGCGATTCGGTTTGTCCTTAAATATCATGCGGGTGAACGTCGAGGCGGTCCTAATCAACATTTGGTCCCACTCTTTGGGACCAAAGTGCATAGTAAATTTCGACCTCCTGACTTCCAAATACCATTTTCATGGCTTTTTAAACAAGAAGTAACTAAGTAGGAAAAACCCTTACCTCCCGGAGTTTGTCGAAACTCCTGGTTTCCGGTCTCTATTAATAGCTCTTGTCACGAAGAAGCTCTTTTCCTCTTGCTCCGTCAAAAACCACTGGTTCGATCACCGAAGTGAGATATTCTCACTCTAAAATCCCTTCTCTCCCTCTATCCTTCGTCGGTCTCTCTCTCTTTTCCTTCTCCCCAAACCGGTTGGGAGAAGATAGTGGTCAAGTGAGATGTCATCTCACTTGCCACATGTCCATTTCTTATTTGCCTATTGGATTTCCTCCTTATCCACTTATCCTTAATAGTGGATTTCCTTCCACTCATGAGATGCCACATGTCCACATGGGCCCCACTTGGCTCTCATTGTTTGACTTGCTCAAGATTCGACACGTGGCTCAATGTGAGCAGCTCCGCAGCCCTCATGTGTCGATTGACGCACCACACATATGAAAAATGTGTGCAATTTCGATTATCTTGGAATCTATAAAAATTTAAGCGTGGTATTAGATTTGCGAGACCGATTAAGCGGTGAAGTCAGTTTAGATCATCGAGATCTCATAAAAATTGGTTTGATGAAATTCTGCCCAGTTCTCTTAAAAGATTTGGATTTTCCTGGGTTTCACAATTTAAATATTTTTTTTTAACTAAAATCTCTTTCCTATGTCGTGTGTTGATACACCAATCTAAGATATTCTTTATATGCATTGATAGATGTCATATTTAGTTCACTTATGATGAATAACCTAATACATGTTTATGCCATAAACTTCCACAATTTAAAAAATATGGAAAATATAGTTGATGTCATTTTTTTATTATGTTTTTCATCAAGACAATGAACATATGCATATATTATTCTTTAATAAGGAAAAATAAGAGTTTATTATACTGTATAAGATGATTACACTAACTGTATAAGGCAAATATACTAAATGTACAAGGGGTGTATAAGCTTGCATTTCTTATACGATTTGAATATTTTTTTAATCAAAAATCTCTTTTCTAGGTCGTATGGTAATACACCAACCTGGACATTTTTTATATGCATTGATTGATGTCATACTTAGCTCATACCTAATAAATAACCTAGTAAATGTTTATGCCATAAACTTCCACAATTAAAAAATATGGTTGATTTCATTTTTTTTTCTTATTTATTTCACCAATACCATGGAGATATACATATATAACTTTTAATAAAGCGTTATTAATATCTTCAAGTGATAATTACCTAGACAAATCTGTCTCTGTATTCTTCATCTCAAGTTATTACAAATTTACATTTCTCTATAGGGTGAATGTTTTTTTAATCAAATATCTTATAGGTCTGTATGCTAATACACCAACATGGGACATTATTACATGATATTTTTTTAGAGTTTAAGCATTTTGAGTATATACGTAATACACTAAAACCTGATTAATATGCTAAATGATAAATATTATATATTATGTTTTGATATATTTTAAATTTAAAATAATTAACACTTTGTATATTTTAAGAATTAAATACTAAAATTATTATTACTATTTTTGTTAAATAGTTAATATTTTTATATGACTTTTATTTTATTTAAAAAATAGTTTAACTTGTGGATATATATATATATATATATATATATATATATATATATATATATATATATATATATATATATATATTTTAAGTGTATATAAAAAATAAGATTATAATAGAAAATTAAATATTTAAATATTATATATAAAATGTGTATTTATTTGTATATTTATTAAATTATTTATGGGGTAATGTTTTGTAAATACTAAAGTCAATATACTTTGTATATTTATTAATTACACAAAACAAAATCAATAAAAGAAAATAAAATGAACAAATAGAATTTTTAAAAATAAACTTTTTTTTAGTTAAGTAGATTTTAAAAAATAAGTGAAAATAAGACATTATCTTATAAATTTAATGAAAAATAAAATAATTGACACTTTATTTAATTATAAAAATAAAGAAATAAAATCTAATAAAGAAAGTAATGCATAAGATTTTAAAATAATAATTTTTATTAATTAAAAATAAGATGTTATATATATAATTAATTCAAAATCGCCGATCTAATTTATAAAGCCAAAAAAAAGAACTGAGAATAGTTTAAAAAAAGGAAATGGGGTTGGGTTGAAAGAGGTGGGTCTTGTGAAACAAAAGAAAAAGGGAAGAAGCAGAGTTGGGCACATGTGATGCTGGATGGGAAAGATGAAACAAATCATTTGTATCCTTCATCTTTAATTTAGGTATTTGAAGGACTCTTTGTTAAATATCAATCTTATCTAACCATAATTCCCCTATTAAAGGCCATGTACGTTTTGAGGCCTTAATCTTGGATTGAGGTGTGGTGGCATGAAAGTTAAGCCGTTTGATTGGACCCGTTAGATTCTTATTTGTTTGTTTCGACAATTTGATTGGTTCTTTTGATTCTTAGACTGCTATCTTGTGTTTTGTTTTTTCACCTCTTATCATGTTTGCCACACTTTATTTACTTACAGTCAGGACGGTTTGTTTATAATCTGTGTATGATTCCACCCTAAGCACCTTTTTAAATATTTTCCTTCTAAGAAAAACCAGACCACTGTTAGGATGGCGTCTCTTAATAGCTCCGGATAGCCAGTTTTATCGTAAGACAGCCCTCACCCTCTTAACCAGTTGCCATATGACTCTCTTATGTAATCATCATCATCTATTGTGTCAGGAATTAAGTAACCAAATTTCACATTTTATATTTTTGTTAAGTTGTTGATTTAATTCTTTGTCATTAGTATTTGATTTCTTATTTTTAGTCATGACTTGATTTTAGGTCATTGATTATAACTTTTTGATTTTGATTTCCTTAATCCTAGTACATTAATTATAGTATTTCAGTTGATCAGTTTACTATTTTTGAATTAATGAATTAAGTTTTCCTTCCTCCATTGTTCAGCCCATTCTTCTTTTTGGTGTCTTCTACTCCCTTTAAAATTAACATATAGTAATGATCCACTCCCCATTGTAAAAAAATCGTCCTTTTTGTATTGGGTTTTTATTACTTTAAAATGCGTCTACTTAGTTCTTATTTGGTTCTTAATAATATTACAAAAAAAAAAAAGAAAAATCAGACATTGATTTGTAAAAACACTTACTTCTGAAGAACCAAGAGAGAACAAACAACTACAAAGAGAGAGAAAAGAAGCTAGCTGCATAAGACCCTATGAAAGGACAAAGCAAACTAGAGATGGCTTCCCAAGAATCTATATTGAGGTGTTTGAGAACAAATTCTAAGATACCTTGAAGGGTTGAAACTGTAGATATCTTGAAGCACATGGCTACAAAAGTATAGTGATCAGCATCTTAGAAAAAATGAGAGAAAAGGACTGACAGAATCTCATAATTGTAACAACAGTTAACTAAGAAAATTGGATGTGACCAATCAATTATGTGCTAAAAGGGACTGCCAAAAGGGCTTGAACACAAAACCAAAGCTTCCATCACCTCGAAGTCTCAGACCAAGTAGCCAACAGAAGAGAGGAGATGCAGGCAACTGCCATGGGCGAGCCTCATGTGCTTGTTATTGTATTCCCAGCGCAAGGACATATTGCTCCTCTTAGGCCCATAGAGTATCGATCATGGAATCAAGGTCACTTTTAACTAACTTACAAGTTCGCCATGAAAAAAATAATTGCTGCAATGCTTGAAGGATGAAGGCAAGGCCAGATCAGGCTAGTCTCAATCCCTGATGGACTGCATCCAGGAGCAAACCGAAGTGATGATGATGTTAAATTTGTGAAAGTGTTTTAGCTAGTCATGCCTGGCCATTTTAAGGACCTGATTGAGAAGATTAACCGGACAAACGAGGATCAGCAGATCACATGTGTCATTGCTGACACAACAGTTGGGTGGGCACTTGAGGTTGCTGAGAAGATGGGAATCAAGAGAGCCGCAGTTTGGCCTGCTGCCCCAGGGAACTTGGCACAGCCTTCATGTCCCAAAGCTTATTGAGGCCAGAATCATAGATACTGATGGTAAGTTGGTTAGACCTGAATTCTGTTCGACTTACCTCAAAAATTTCGGGGTGCAACATGAGATTTTAGTGAAGGGTGGCTGGCCTGATCACTTAACTCACTCACTCCTGATCTTATTAGGTTATGAGCCTGTTTAGTTTTTGAATGCTTATAAATATGTGATGTACTTTTAGGATTTGTGGTGATTCTAAGGCATTTGTGGAATTAAGAGATATTGTGTGGCGTTCTAGGGTTTTGTAGATTTTTTTTTTGGGTTTTCTCCTAATAGCTTCAATACTCCAATCTTGTACCAGTAGTGGACTTGTGGGGTTTTTTTTTCCTAGTAGTCTTGTTATACAAATAGTGGATTCTATTCCTCTGTCCTAGTTTTCTAGTTTCCACGCGTGTTTCTTCTTTTCACTTTTTTGTACTTCTTCCGTTTTTCTTTTAACGTGATTAATGAACTTACTGTGCTATGTAGGATCTCCTTTGAAGAATGAGTTGATCCAGCTGAAGTTGAAGTATCCTGCTGCAGCATTAATCTTTGGTGGAACTCATTCAATGATCAGAAGATCCGAGAGGTTTTATTCGGATATGTTTTCAGAGTAAACCAAGCTGTCAAACTTTCCAACTGGCTTCTTTGCAACTCATTTTATGAACTTGACTTATCAGCCTGTAACTTGATTCCTGACATATTACCCATTGGCCCTTTACTTGCAAGTAATCATCCTTCTCATACTGCTGGAAACTTCTGGCCTGAGGATTCAGCTTGCCTAAAGTGGCTTGACAAACAGCCTGCCAGCTCAGTCATTTATGTTGCCTTTGGCAGCATAGCAATGTTAAGCCAGCACCAATTTAATGAATTAGCACTTGGTCTTGAACTCGTCGGCCGGCCATTTTTATGGGTTGTCCGATCACGCTTTACGAATGGAGTAACTGCTGAATTCCCAGAGGGGTTCATGGAGAGAGTTTCCGGAAATGGAAAGATTGTTTCATGGGCTGATCAAGAAAAGGTGTTAGCTCACCCTTCGATTGCATGTTTCTTATCCCATTGTGGATGGAACTCAACCTCGGAAAGTGTAAGCATGGGAGTTCCTTTTCTATGCTGGCCCCAGTTTTCAGATCAATTCTTGAACCGAGATTACATATGTGATATCTGGAAGGTTGGTTTGGAATTAGACCAAGATGGAAATGGAATCATATCGAAGCACGAAATTAAGATGAAGATTGAAGAATTGCTTTGTGATGATGGTATAAAAGCAAATGCCCTGAAGCTGAAGGAGAAGGCCAAAGAAAGTGCAAGTAAAGATGGATCCTCCTCCAAGAATTTCAAAGCCTTTATTGAAGCAATGAAACAGTGTTGATGCTTTCCCAATTTGACAACAGTATATATATATGTAAAAAGTGAAGAAAAACAAAGTCTTAGGTGGTGTTTGTTTTTCGGCGCAATTCTTTCACGCACAGACAATTTGTGTATTTGGTCACCTTTAATGTATCCTCCTTTCACTTGTGCAATACAAGTAGCGTTGTCTTCAAATAATACTTTTGGTTTGTGCTTAAGAGAGGGTATCACATATGATTCTTGAATGTGTTGTATCATGGATCTCAACTGGCTTCATGCAAGACAATAATTTATGAGTGATTGGAAGAGGTAGTCACCATTGTTTGTTTTGATGATCTCCAAGATATTACAGTATTTCCATAAGTAAAAATGTATCTTGTTTGTGATCGAGTTTTGTGAGGATTCAAAAGGTTACTTGCATCTACATTACAGAACAATTGTGGTTCTAATGTTTTGGAATAAAATAATCGTATTCTTTGTTCGTGGAATGTCTTAACACGTGTTAATTCGTTCAATGCCTTCTAGTTAGGGCTCAATTGTATTAACTGAGAAAGCAATGTCTAGTCGAGTATAATTTGCAAGATATGGGGGGAAGGGGGGGGGGGGGTGGTTTGAGATTTATTCACATATATATAAACACTTCAAGATTTTTTCTATATATATTGATTGGTGGAGAAAGACATCATTTGAGCAATCTTATTTGCCATCGAGTATTTTCCCGAATCTTTCATTTCAAAATTCATTCTTTAGTAATTAGCTACTAATATGAGCTCTTTATGAGTTCTAATTAAATTTAAATCATCCACATATATCCTTAATGAATTGCAAATCCAATTTAGTTTCTTATAAACATGAGAGGTAAATTGGATTCATACCCTTCTTTGAGTAAATATTGGTTTAAACGATTATAACACATTCGACTAAATTGTTTTAATCCATATAAAGATCGTTGCAATTTAATTGAGTTCATGCTTTGTGGTTGTGACTTCATTCCTTCAGGCAATGTAAATCCTTAAGGGATTTTCATATATGCATCAGTATCTATAGATCCATATAAATATGTTGCGACTACATCCATTAGCCGCATATCAAGTTCTTAAGAGATCGCAAAACATATCAAAAAGTGAAATGTGGTCGCATCTAATACTAGAGAATATGTTTCCCATAATCAATTCTAGGTCCTTATTAAAAACCTTGTCCCACAAGTCGTGCTTTATATCGTACAATTTCATTTTGTTCATTTTGTTTTTGTACAAATATATCGATATCAACTTTATATTTGTATATTTGTACTATTGGTCTGATACCTTTCGTTTAGCTAGTGATTTCAACTCTGTTTGGATTGCTTATTTCCATTGTAACAAGTCATGTCGTTGTTGACATTCATTCACATTTTGTGAAAATACTGCTCTTTATCATTACTGGTATATATTTATGAAGAAAACATCATCTGTAAAGGTAGTACTTTGATCCCATATTTTACCCTTATATATAAATTGATCCTTAGGGTTTCTTAATTGTTATGAGCAATCACGATCTCGAGATAAGCTGTTTTAAAACTTTGTAGGGTTACTTGTTCATCAACTATGGGCTCATGATCTATTTCTTTTGATCATTTTATATTTGTATGCTTTCCGGCGCATTAATTTGAACATTTTTCCATTTTAACGAATTGTGTCTTTTAGTACAAGTCGCGCATGTTTTAATTGTGGCTTTGACTCGACTGGCCATTATAAATTCAATTTTCCCACAATTTCATTTGTGATGAGATATTTGTAGCGGTATATGTGATTTTGCCTTTGCTGAATCAACAAAAACGATGGGTAATCTATTTGTAAGATCTTTTATAACGATTTATCGTTTGAACTAAATTATGGCTGTGAGGATAAAGAGAGAGCAGGGTTCTCATTCCATGTGTAATTTTTCTCAATTCTTCTAGAATTTGCTTTCCTCCTAATAGTGTTGGAAATATTTTCATCGAAATGGAAATGCACAACAACGATGAAACTTTACCTATGAGGGCTCGACTATTTAATAATAGATAAAGGTGAAAACCATAGATATCAAGACGGAGTTGAAGACCTAATTTAGTTCGATGTGTGGGGGCAATTGGAACATAAACAACATAGCCAAAAACATGAAAATGTGAAATATCAGGTTGATAAACTAGAGTAAAATGTAATGGTGATAAATATTGATTGACTATAGGACGAAAGCAAAATAAATTTGTAGAGTGTATAATAGCATGCTCCCATGTTGATAAAGGCAATTTATTTTAAGAGTAATGGTCTAGCAATTAATTGTAGATGTTTGATAAAAGATTCAACTAACCCATTATGAGTATGAACATGAGTGCAGACATTGAACATCTATGCCAAGTGATATCTAGTAATTGCAGAAGGCTTGGAATCATTGAACTTTTGGTTCATGATATCATGAGATTGAATAGGTCTAATAATTGTTTGATTTAATCCACATGATAAAGAAGTTAGTTGTTCCAAGATTTCCTTTTTTTTTCTTCATGAAATAATAGAGGTAATGAGTTGACACTCAAGTCCATCACAATTCGCAGTTTCAATGTGATATCCATTTCGGTGAATATCCTTGAAACTAATTAAATTTCTATTAGATTTATCATAGTAAAGATCATCAACAATTTGGAACTTAGTGCCATTGGGCAGAACAATAGTAGCTCTTCCAAAGCCTTTAATGAGGTAAAAAAAACATGATATAATATGAACATTAGATTGAGCTAATGTTAGATTTGAAAAATATTTCTTATCTTGCAAGATTGTGTGGGTTGTAGCACTATCAACAAGGCATGCATCTCCAACAAATGGTATATAATTGATAAAGTCTGGAGGAGAATCCATATATCTTTAAATTATTCATTAGATAAGTTATGTGTTTGAACATGAAAATGACAGAAAATAACTTAATAGTCATATATCTTCGGAGCATTTGTCGTGCGATCAAGTGGTCAATTTTTCCACTTGGGTCTTCAAAAAAGTTAGAGACATCGAGATGAGTTAAAGGCCATCATCACCATTCATGAAATCACAATCCGTTTGTGCCTTGACCACTAATAAAATTGAGACAATTTGTTTACTTTTCCTTTGCGAAGGCTTGATAAAGTCGGCAAATGTTGTAGCAGCAGTACATATTTGGTGACCTTTCATCCCACATCTATAGCATTCAGTCTTATAAGCTTGTTTGTTATGTGGCCTTGTTGCTTTTCTAGATGACATTTTTGAATAATTTAACTTCTGGTTATTAGAGCCATTTTTCTTGTTTTGAGGTGGATCATGACTATAACGATTTAAGGAATTATGGCGACCATGACCGCAACCATGACCTCAACCACAGCCTCGTCCATAGCAATGTCCACGCCCATGTCCATGTCTGTGATTAGAAACTTATATACCATTGGCTTTAAGTAATGACATAGATCCAGTAGGATGTGATTGATGATTTTTCAATAAAAGTTCATTGTTTTACTTAACTATGAGAAGGCATGAGGTTAATTCAGAATATTTGGTAAAACAACGTTCTCTATATTGCTATCGCAAGAGTATATTAGAGGCATGAAAAGTAGTATATGTTTTTTCAAACATATCCTCATTAGTGATCTTTTTTCCACATAAGTTTAGCCAAGAGCTAATTTTAAACAAGGCTGAGTTGTAGTCATTGATAAATTTGAAATCTTGTAATCGTAGATGAAACCAATTATAACGAGCTTTCTGAAGTATTACGGTCTTTTGATGATCATATCTTTTTTTTTTTTAAATTGTCTCAGAGGATCAATGGATCCTTAACCATAAGATAATCACTTTTCAGGCCCTCATTAACATGATGGCGAAGGAATATTAGGGTCTTAGCACGATTATGTAGGGATGCAACATTTTCTTTTTTGATCAAGATTCATAGTAGCCAAGTGGATTTTAGCATCCAAAATCCAAGATAAATAAATAGTTCTTGCCCGAGATGTCAAGGGCAACAAATTCGTGCTTGGTAATGGTATGATGCAGGAAACAATTAACAATATATTAATAAAGGGAAAGTATTAAAAACAAAAGATTCCTTTGTTTTACGGCTTTGTAATTCAATTTGGAAATTTAATTCATATTTCAAAACTTTAGGTTTTGAAATTGATAGTAAATAGCTTCAGGTTATACAAATTTCAATATTATTATTATTAGTATCACTATTTATTTATTTTTAATATTTCTTCAACATAACTTCTGGTTATGGAAGATCTCTTCAATAGGCTTTGAACATTGGATCATTCAACAAAGCTTCTAGCTATGAAAAACATGGCATCAGAACATTCATATCTAGTTTGTAAAAAAAAAAAAAAAAGAAGAAGAAATTAACATGAAATATTTGGAGATAGCGGTGTACTTACCTTTTTAGGTTTGTGAGTTAGAGCTTCTTTTATGGGCTTGTAAGATGAGTTGAAACTTTTGGTTGTTGATTTGAACATTTTGGATTGCTTTTTGCAGAACGGTCAGACTGATAACGTGTTGTAAAACAAAGAAAATATTGAGAGAAATTGGAGAGAGAATTAAAGAAACATAGGAATGAAACAAGATATTCTATATTGAATGAATGAATCAAATGGGGCACATAAGCCCTATATTTATAGGTTGCGCAAGCATAGTTCTACTGCAACTAGGAGACTAGAGTCATACCTTAATTATGTGGTCATTCATACTATCTAATTATTATTTACTTATAACAATACAAACATTAGATAAATATTTGCATTTTATCATAATGATAATGTTAAATTATCATCATACAAATAAACATTAAATTAAAAAATATTTTTAATACACTAGATATTAAGATGATAATTTTTAGTCTATAAAAAACAAAAACTTAATGCTTAATAATATAACTAAAGTATTAGAAAAATAAAGCATTCACGTCGGTTTTGGTCTTTACTTGCATTTGTTGTGTTTTTGGATCCATAATCAGATACTTGTCCAGGTTGTGGGTACCATGGCTTTTGACCCATCATTCCTATTCAGAAGGCCTAGACGGATCAAAGCCCACAGGAGGCCCAAGTATCCTCGTCTAAACATGGCCCTAAACCACGGCCTGAAGATTGGCTTGTGGGCTATTCGATCACAGCAAAGGCCTCCAGGGATTATTGCTCAAGCACGCTCTCTTCTAACCGGCTGCCGTATTGATGGACACTCAAATTATGTATTTTATAACTCATATTCCATAGTCTTTTTGAGTGTGAATTGCCAAAAAACCCCCAATTTTGCCATATGTTAGTCCGCATGCTCGAAATTGATGTTTTCCCCGAGTTTATATGATTTTGTAGGTTTTTAGGTACCTTTATGAACTCATAGGGATTAAGAAGCTTAGTCACGAGGTTTCCTGAGATACAAATACTCATAGAGCGAGTTTGGAGATGAGACATACATGTTTTGAGGCATTGAGGAGAGTGTAGGCAATTTTGTAGCCACTTCACTGTTATTCGCTGTGATTGCAACATTTCGTAGTGCATCCAAATTCCCTATGGTGGGTTTCGTAGTCACTCCCTTGTGATTGCAAAATTTTGCAGTGTAGTCAGATCCTCTCGGGAAATTTTGCAACCACTTCCTAGTGATTGAGATATTTCGCAATCCAGGCATCCACTATCTACCCAATTTCACAACCAATTTAAGTGATTGCGAAAATTTCGCAGTCTCTTAAAGTCACTGCGAAATTGCGATTTCAGCCCAAAATAGAAGACTTCAAGATTTCAGCATGTGAGATGTCTCAAGTCCACCTTCTCAAGAGGGGAGAACATTGATCCAAAGGACAAAAATGCCTCTAGAGCATTAGGAGCTTATAAAAGCAACCTTAGGCGTGCATTTGAGGAGAGGGTTGACAACTAGAGGATTAGGGTTTCTTCGCAGAAGCTTGGAGCATTGTTTAGAGATTTTGCAAATGCCATTTCATTTTTGATGTCTTCAATAAAAGTTTGCTTTATTTTCAAGAATAATATGTTTTAGTTTCATTTTATAGGGCTACAACGTAGTTCGGGGTGTGAACCTTGTTTATGGTTTGGTTGATGTAATCTTTCAGCACAATAGTTTATAAATACATTGATATTTTTCGTTTTGTTTTTAATGCTTGCAATTGCCTGATCACCTTTTGCATGTTTCACATTTAGCCTGAGACTGAGAGGAGATGGGGAGATGGGATCAGGGACGTTTGACCACATGATGACCATAGGTAAGAGATTTCTATGGCTCACGTCTGGTCATTAAGACTAGCTATGCGTAGTGCTTCTCGAGGCCTAGGACTTAAGGCTAAGAAGCGATAGCCGGATATTAAGGATAGGTCGTTGGTGCTCGAGAGAGACCAACAATAAGATTGACTAGTTGACCTTGATGCACAATAACCAGGCTTTAGGAGTCCGCGAACGAGATAGGGGAATTATCCTGGGTGAATTCAGAAACCCTAGTTTTATCTCCATAGTTGATTAGTTTTAATCATTTCGCGTAGTTAGGGTAATTAATTAAATCATCCTTTTTGGTAATCCACACAATTCTAAGGTTATACTAGGTTCAATAGCTAATCCTATGGGTTTGATATTCCTAGACTTCAGTGTCCACTTTATTACTTATTTGACGCATGCACTTGTGCGAGTAGAAATTCACCCAACAACTTATTACGGACAAAAGTTGTGAAACCCTAGAAAATCCAATTTTTCGGATAAAGGGTAAAACAGTAATTTCGGTCAAAAATTGGGAATTGTTTAAGATCTCGGATGACAAAATGGACTTCACCGTTGGGATCGTCTTGCGAAATCTAGCTACCACATCGAATTTTGTTGAATTCCGAGACAGTCGAAATTACACGTTTTTCGAGGCACCGAGAGTAGTGAGGGACACTTGGTGCAATTGAGTGGCTCAAGATGAGACACATGTCGAGTGGAGAGCTAGTCAAACAAATAGCTCAAGTGGGACTCAGAAGAGACATGTGACCTTTATGATTGGAAGGAAATCAAGAACAAAATGGATAAGGTGATAGAGGTAAATCAAGAAGACCGCTTAATATTGGACATGGCAGAAGTGAGAGGACATCATGACCCATCTTCTCCCAACTGGTTGGGAGAGGGGAAAGGAGAGGGAGAAAGGCAAAACCAAATTTGAGAGGAAGATTTGTAGAAAAAGAGACTCCACCTTCTCTCCAAGTTTCAGACGATCGGACTAGCATTTTCAGGCGGAGCAAGAGGAAGATTCATCCTCGCGACGAGCACCGCGCGAGGCGGGTTGGGAGTTTCGACAAACTCCGAGAGGTAGGGGTTTTTCTCCTACTTGGTTTAATTCTTGTCTAAGGACCATTCAAATGGCATGGGTTGTGTGGTGGCAGTGGCGTGAAGAGCCCGAATCTCTCGAGACTTTGGGATAAAGTATAATTTGTAGATTCGGGACTATTTACCGGACGGTCACAGGGGCCAATTTTGGACTAAGTAATTGTCCTTGTGTGCCATTTTTATGTTTTAGAGTTAAAATGAATAACGGTGTTGGTTGTCTTGCCCCAAGGGAGGTGTTTGGTTGCATTTTGAACCGAGGGAAATTACACTATTTTGATCATGCTCATTAGTCGGACTTTAGGAATGGTTTTTGGGTAGGAAATAAAGGGAATTTGGCAGTGAATCCTTCAGGTAAATTGTAGCCACATCAGTGAACTTGATGTTAGACTTTTGAATTTTTCAAATCTGACATATGTAGCCCAAGTTATGGTCCGTTTACCTTGAACAATCTAGTGGATGGGGTACGTCGGATAGAATTTTGTCAGGAATTTGGAGTCATTTGGGTTTGCTCGGATGGTCGGTAGAGGCTGGATAGGGTTGGCCGTTTAGGCTGGCCGGTTTAGGTGTCGTTTGAGGACTCTAACGGGAAGGCCCTGCTTATTTGTCAGAACTCTGATTCGGGTTGTCTTGGACTCTATGGAAGCCCATTGGTCGAGATTTGACCATATTCTGTGGAGGACATTGAAGCGATAGGGCCCGGCTAGGGTTGTGGAGTTAGTGTTGGCGGTTAGTTACGGTCGGTTAGGATTGGTTAAGTCATATGTGAGTTCCACTTCGAGAAGGTAATAACCTTAGTCAAACTCTTGTTTCGGATTCTTGATTTCACAGCTGGAAAGCCCATTGAGTCAAGATTCCATCAATAATCTTGTGGAGGCGTGGAGTCTTTGGGCCCGGCTAGAAAGGAATTTATCGGGAAGGTCGGGTGTTTAGTGGGGTGGGCTGCCTATTCATGTGTGACCTTGACCGGAAGTCATGTAGCCCCATTCGGCGCCAGTTTCGGGTGTTCTTGGACTCCATGAAAATCCCATTGAATCAAGAATATAGACATATTCCTGTTGAGGGCAGTGGGTACTGGATCTACCTGAAAAGGGGCCTCTGGCAGTCGTAGGCTATTGTCGTAGGGTCATTTATTCATGTGTGACCTCCAACTTTGGAAGGTCATAACTTTTTCGTCCGAACTTTGTTTTGGGTGTTCTTGGACTCTATGGAAAGCCCATTGATTCAAGATTCCAGCCGTATGCTGTTGGAGGGCAGTGGGTACTGGAGCTGGTAGCCGGAAGGGGCCGGTAGGGCCGGGCCTGGGAGGTCGTTTATTCATGTGTGACCTCCAACTTTGGAAGGTCATAACTTCTTCGTCTGAACTTTGTTTCGGGTGTTCTTGGACTCTATGTAAAGCCCATTGAGTTAAGATTCCAGCCATATGCCTGTGGAGGGCAGTGGGTACTGGATTCCACGAAAGGAGGCCTGTAGGGGTTGGCTCGTAGGGTCGCTTATTCACGTGGTGACCTCCAACTCTAAGGTCATAACTCTTTTCGGGTCCGAACTTTGTTTCAGTTCTTGAACTCCCATGGAAAGCTCCATTGAGCCAAGATTCCATCCATAATCTGTGAGGGCAGTTGATACTGAGCTAGCCTAAAAGCGAGTCATTAGGGCTGGCCAGTAGGTCGCCATTCATGTGTGACTCAACTTCAAGCGTCATAACTTCTTCAGTTCGAACTGCTGGTGTTTCGATTCTAGCGGAAATCCCATCGAAGTCAAAAAATTCCATCCATATACCCAAGGAGGACAAGGTGACCGTAACCATGTCGAAATCCTATGTTTTGCACCGCGTGCG
Organism: Tetrastigma voinierianum; assembly: GCA_016808115.1. Lineage (NCBI taxonomy): Eukaryota > Viridiplantae > Streptophyta > Magnoliopsida > Vitales > Vitaceae > Tetrastigma > Tetrastigma voinierianum. Next base: position 225,787 of record JAEQBH010004025.1, on the reverse strand, counting down.
TGTTGTCGTTGTGTCGATGTAACAGCTGTGTTTTGATATGACCATTGCATGGCATGTTGTAGGATAGTGTATTGGATAGGAATTTCCATGAGTTAGCCTAAGGAAGCTTGTATGTGTAAGACTCGGGAAAATTCGAATTTTCTGAAAAAGGGTAAAACGGTAATTTCGGTAAAAATCCAAAATTTTTCTAGATCTCGGATGATGAAACGGATTTCACCGTTGGAATCATCTCGCGAAATCTAAATCTAACACGGAATTTCGCCGACCCGAGACATTCTGAATTTCATCGCCGGCGACTGAAATAATGCGCCACAGAAAACTAGTTTCAGAGACATGTGATGACGAAAGTCACCATTACATGTAAATTCTCAGGACATGTTGCAAGAGTAGAGAGATGATGGAAATGGATGGCCTAGATAGTGCCAAGTGTCGAAAAGTCAAGAAAAAGGGACAGATGGAATTATTAAATTTGTTAATGAACATAAGGACAAAAGATGAACAGTGTTCATCTTCTCCAAATGAAATGAGCACAAAACGTGCAGTGCTAAAAAAGGGAGAGATATGCAAAGGTCAGTTCAGATTTTAGAGAGAGAAGGACCTTCTCTAGGATTCTATTTAACTAATCACCGTTTTTGATGGAGCAAGAAGGAAATGCTTCACGCTACGAGGGCCACGCGCTGGCACCGATTCGCAGTTCGACAACTCCAAGAGGTAGGGATCTTTTCCTACTTGCGTTAATCTTTGTCTAAGAGCCATGTAAATGGTTAGGAACGTTCTGAGGCTTGTTTTAGCCGTAAATTCTGTCTCAAAAGCTTTGAACCGAGTGGAGAAAATTCATATTTGTGTGGTCGTGAACAGTAACCCGAGGGTTTCACTGCTCATGTGACAAGGGACACGAAATTATTTTTTTCAGGTGAAAATGTGTTTGGTTGAGTGATTCAAAAATGCATTGCTAGTGTTTATTAATTAGCCTATGTGAGCTAATTTTGTGTAATTGATTGTGAATTTGTGCTAACATGTTTTATGTGATTAATTATGTTAATATATATGCATGCTAATATATTAGCATGAATGTTGGAATTGCATGCATTCCATATGCAATCGTTACCCTAGAATATTAGAGGAGTGCATGACATGAAATGAAACAAAAACGAAAAATGGTTGTGAAAGGAATTTCAATGGATGATTTTCCGGAGAATTGTGTTGGGAGATGGTCTAACAATTACACGTCTGAGAGCCCAGCGAATTGCTCTTATTGCTCTCCAACACATTCAGCTTCTGAGGGTAGTCCAATACTTTTACTGAGATTCAGTAGTGAGTTTTCGAGAACAAAAGCTTTTGTTTTGAAAACTGGATATTTTTACTCGCATTCGGCTTAGGCATATGTGAGGGAGTCGGTGAGGACTCGGGACATGGGATTGGTCATGTAGACATTCGAGTAGGTTCATGAAATTGCTTGAATGTGATTGTTTGCCATGCATGTGCACTTAGGTGGGAAGTAACCCATGTAGGAAATTATCTCTACTGGGCTCACCCTGTCGAGAGATTACCATTTCAGGTACAGGGAGCGATCGAGAAGGCGACACTCATTAGAGGTCGTTTGAGAAGAAAGTCGACTTGTGGCTTTGACTTTATATAACATGTATTAGAATTGTAAATTTTAATATATGTTGAATTAAGAATAATAAAACTTAACCATGTAGTATATTTCTGTTGGGATATGTTTGTTTGTGAGATGACGCAGGGCCCAAGTGGTCATTTTTACTCATTTAATTGTATATGAACCCGATGTGGTCATAAGTTGATTGTTGGACAAGTTTGTACCTGGTAGAGCTCCCCAGATAAGGAGACTTAATTCGATTTTCGTGAGTGGTGTCGGGTTACCCGACATTCACGAAAAGATGCCTCGCTGGTTGACGAGTTGTCGTCAACTGACCTCGCTTTGGGGCGCCAGTGACATCATTTGTCATCATGGGGTCGATGAAGCGTAAAATGAATGGCATGAGAATGGGTTTGGGAGGTGTGAGGTCGGAAATGGCCAGTCATCTTGGTCCCGAAGAAAGGGGACATAATGTGTGATGGGGATCGTCCTCGGACAGTCCACGACTTGTAGTGGGATTGCCTTGAACAGTCCGGGATTTGTTGATGGACTGAAATTGTCCATGTGTTTACTGGCATGTTATTGTTTAAATTGAATAGCATGCGTTCTTTGTGAAGAATGAGAATTGTTAATGCATGCTAATTGATGTGTTAACATGAATGGTTCGAATTATATGAAATATAATTGTGTATGAGCCATTGAAATTGGATATATGAATTGACATCATTGCATTTATGTGCACGGTTACATCACGTCGAGTCAGGTGTGGGTGCACGGTATGGTTGTTCACCAACCTTAGTGAATGTGTGATGAGCTTGTATTGGAACGACGTTCAATAAAAGACTCATGGTTCAGATCATAGTGTGTGTTGGGCGAAGCAAGAAGGGGGCCATTAATCCCCACAGGTCAAAGGCTTGAAATTTGGGTGTAAGAGACTCGCGGAGATATCCGAAGTTCGCGGGTGTAAGAGACCCGTAGCAACTAAAAGTTCCCAGACGGGCGTAGTGAGGCCCGTGCGTTATCCGAAACTCAGCGTAAGCAGACCGCGCAACTGAAAAGTTTTCGCTGCCCAAAAGAATACACACGGTGATGGTTATCACATAGACTTCGAGTTGTGTGATAGGAGTCGGGATTGACTCGGGATTAGTTGCCCATTGGCATTGCATTGGGTACTGGTAATCCGGTAGGGGCTCAAAGAAATGTGCCATTGGTACTACCGCTGACGGGGTTGTCACACTCGCATGTGCATGCGCGGCGAGTCCGCGAGCGACTCTCGATATGTGCATGACGACATTTTCATGCATGACATACGACATTCATGTGGCATTAATTTCTACTTGGATGTGTATGGGTTGGTTTGATTACTGCATAAGCACTTAGGTGGGGAGTAACCCTTGTACGAGATTATCACTACTGGGCTTTGCTCACTCCGTCGTGGGACCCTCCTTTTAGGTATACAAGAAGATGGCGCTCCTTCGAGGCCGTGAGTACGAAGAAGGCCGAGTTGTGGCCTTAAGAAGCATTTTTGTAAAATATATTAGAACAATATAGTTTTAATATAATTTGGCATGTAAAAGTGTAGAAGAGTGGTACATCAAACTCTTGTAAAATATTAAAAGAAATTGGTTAATTGTGAGAAAATTATACAGAAATGGGTCTCGGAGCATATGAGACATGCGTAGTGTGATATCTGAGCAATCCGGACATCCACAAAAGTTTCCACCTGCTGATCTGTCATTAACTGGACCCCTAAGATAGGGGCGTCACAAAAGTTATATTCAATATTAAGTGAAAAAACAAATAACACCTTATTTTTTATTCATAAAAAACAACGAAAGATTACTATCTCCTACTAAAGTATTTTTAAATTAAAATAATTGTTGCCTATCATGTCTAGCTCATGTGGTAGAGCGCTCAACATTTTAAAAAGGCAAAACATATGAATGAGAGAGGTCTTGATTTTGAGTCCTAGTGGGAATACTGCATTGTAACTAAAATGTTATATTTTTAGTAAAAAAATGTTTATACACTTTTTTTTTTAAAATTTTTGAAAATAGACTTTTTTATTTTACAAAATCATATATTTTTTTAAAATAAACAAAGCAACTTAATGATTTTTATCTATAATATTTTATGTTATATTTAATTTGTTTCTAATAATTATTATATATCAACATTTTATATTTGATGTGTTCATTAACAAAAATATCAAAATGGATGTGGAGAGAAAAGTAAAAAAAAAGAGGGAAAAGGATGTTCAATGATAAATAAATAAATAAAGAAAATAAAATAAAAAGGGAAAACTATGTTATAAGTGCTCATAACATTTTATTTGAAAAATTAGCCCAAAAAACTTAAACCTAGGCCTAGTCCCTTTATACAAAAAAAAACAATTGATAAAGAGTTAATGTACAACTTTAATAAACTTTGGATACTATTTTATGTATTAGGTACAACCTCATATCTTAGGTTTACAAAGGTCATACCTGGACCCTTTATTAAATATTTTAGACTCTATCAATTATTTATGACATAAGAGAACTTTTTTTTTTTGATAAACAATGAAGAACCTTCATTAAATAGATGATAAATCAGAAAGAATCACCTCCTCCAACCAAGAAGGATACAAAGACTCAGAGAGACTAGCGCTTGAAACAAGCATGTCTAGTTGTATTAATGAGCACAATTTGTTTGCTTGCCTCTTTATAAACCGAATACGCACTACCATTACTCTAAGACACACAATAACCAAATTAAAAAAGCCATATTCGAATGTTTTAAAGAGGAAGACAAACTCGTTAACAACTAATAAAAGACCGTTTCAAACTCTACATCAACGAACTTCAAAGATAAAGCCCATAGAAGAGCCTCATGAAGTGCTAATGCTTCAGCTTATTTGACACTACAGGATAATGGCATTAGCAACGTCTTGCATGCATAAAACTGACCATCATTCCTTTGCATCACCATACCTAAACCTATAGCTGATAGATCACGAAACAAAGCTGCATCCAGATTGCACTTCCAACGGCCTCCTAAAGGATGAGACTAGGTTAGAGGTCCATGAGCATGCTGAACAGCAGAGGAAGATGCACTAGCACGGGCTCGACGCCAATCCTGGAAAAACACATACCCTACTTCCACCGATTTTCAATCGCTAGTAGTAAAGAGTTCTCCCAAAGCTTCGATTTCACTCCATACACACCATAAGATCATTGCTATCAACACATTACATCGGATCAAGAACAATAATCAACTTTAGCAAAATAAACAGAAATTCACTGGTCAATGCTCTGCTTATCAACATTAGCAATGTTCAACACGAGGATCATCACGGGCAATCATATAATAGATGCCAAGACGTTCGCTCGCCCACACAACACACAACAAGTTATAAATCTATACTTTATCCAAATTTAACCGATAGCTGTGAATGCAACTATTACAAAGACGCCATAAAAGGAAATTATTTTAGGGGAAGAAGAAATAATTTCCTACCATAACTTCTTCCAACTGTGAGACATATAACCTAGATTCGGGCTTCATGAAGGCTACCACAACATTCATAGCATGATTTTACCATATATAAACCATTATTTGAATAATGCCACATCAACGAATCGCAGGGTTCCAGATTTTGATACTTGAATTGAACAAATAGCTGTGAGAATCATTATTCTCAAAGATGTGAGTGAACCGCCTTCAATCCCATCCCTTCTACATCTAACAACAAATCAAACCTTAAAGGTCGCAACGTGGTTTCCGAGTGGTTCTCGACCCTAAAAACTGTGCAAATCACGAACCCGTGCATCCATCCATACATAAATGGATTTACATCCCCACTCTCCAATACCTCGTTGACAACTTCTTCGCGACTCCAAACACTTCACAAACAAAACTCCGGATTACTTCCCAGTGATGACGAGAGATAGATTCCATGAGGAAAATATTTGGCCTTGAACAAACGAGCTACCAAAGTGTTGGGGTTATGAATGAAGTTCCACCCTTGCTTACCCAATAAAGCAAAATTAAACACCTGTAAATGATGTAAAACCCATGCCGCCTAATTCCTTTAGCACGAAAGGTCTAGCCCAGCCTTAAGCATCTAATCCTTTTCCATTCCCGAATCCTCGAACCCCACCAAAACGAATTCATCATTTCCCGAATCTCATCACAAATCGAGACAGTAAAGAACACCATACTATATGTTGGGATAGCCTGAGCAACCGATTTAATTAACACACCTTTACCCGCCTGAGAAAGCAACTTGTTTCTACACCTCGATCCTCTTCCAAATTGTGTCTGATGTAACTAAAAGTAAAGACGCTTGGATCTACCTAATCAATGAAGGTAAACCCAAGTACTCACCCGTGTTAATACCATTAGTAACTCCCAGCACAACTGATAACACTCGTTGCTTATCGCTCTCGACAAGAAGAAACATGATACCCGATTGAGATTGATTGTCATTCGAATAGCACTCATACAATTTCAAGAATCCGACGAACTCTAGTTTCCTCTCCTCGTACTCTTAAAAAATAAGAAGGAATCCATCAAACAAAGAATAAGTGGATATGCTCTGCTGTGGCACCACCATACCTTATTGCCATTGATCAAACAAGAAGACTCTGCCTGACGGAGCAAAGTTGACAACCCCTCCGCACAAATAATAAATAGATATGGAGAAAGTGACAACCCTGACTTTAAACCTCGCTAGAATGATAGACCCACCTCGAACCATTCATAAGTTACGTAATAACGAATGACGTTACACACATCATAACTACTTAATCCAATTGCCGTCAAACCCCAAAAACTGCAAAGATATGATGCAAAACTTCCAATCTACTCTATCATAGGCCTTACTAATATCTAGTTTCAATGCTACTTACATTGCTCTCTCAAGCATTTATCTACATATAATGCAAGAATTACAAACAATCATAACATTATCGCATTGTAGGCTTCCTGGAGCAAAGGCGCATCGAGTGCTAGAGAGATAATACGAGACATAATATGTTTCATACGACATAAGATTCCTTGGTAATAATTTTTGTAAATCACATTGGAAAGAGAAATAGGTCTAAGGTCTTTCATGGATTTGGGATCGCACATTTAGGAATTAAACATATCAAAAGTATCATTCGGGGATAGAAGGAAAAGATAAGTTTTCTAACCAACCTGTAGCAGTCTGGAAAACCTCTAGCCCTAATAAGTTCCAAAATGTCGATAAACCGATTCAAATTCCTCATCCCGGCCTTGAGCTTTATCTCGTAAACATCTCGCAGAATAACTCCAATAAAATCTTCTAACAAAACCCGAGGCAATTTGCACCATTATTCTCCCTCCACCGAAATTTCGTTTCTATTGAAGCTCACCATACGAAACTTTGTACTAGCCAAAAGGCTCTCAAAATATGTCTTCAAGATTACTTAGACCCTCTTTATCCGAAACTTCATTACCATCTGCATCATTCAACTTCCGAATCTGATTGTGCTTTTGCTTCGAAGAAGCGTGTGCATGGAAATAGTGAGTATTGCTATCTCCTTCCTTTAACCAAAAATCTTTCGCCCGTTGTTTCCAAAGATAATTTTTCGATCCAAAAGATCATCCAATTCCTCATTTAACTCGAAAGAACTCACCCACTGCAATATCATCTGTCTTTCCACGCAATCTCACTAGTTTTTCTGAACAACACTTTATTCGCTTTCTAAACCGCTTCCAGAATTCTCTACCCCATTTAGCCATAGAGACTAAACACAAATATAGCCTCTCTATCAGATCTTTATCACTAGACGACTGCCACCACCTCTTTAAACTGTCATTGAAGTCTTGTTCACGAGCCCATAAATTCTCAAAACGAAACCTATGAGTATACCCTGGCCTGTGTGTGAAGTCCAGCTCTAAAAGAATGGGGGAGGATCGAAGGAGGACTAGCAATTAGTAAGTCTCGCACAACCTAAAAATTCCTCTAACCATGAAACCGATGCAAAGGCCTTATCCAACCGCTCTTAACCTAAGCAAAGAGTTCTACCACGCTCCCACGTGAACTGATGACCCATAAGCTCTAATCTCGAAGTACACAATTAGTTATAGCCTCTGAAAAGCCTCAAAAAGCCAGGATGCTCAACTGAACCCATCTTATATCACCGTGAGACAGGATCGTTAAATCAAGATACATTCAAGGTAAAGAAGATTTACCATGTAAAATACGAAGGAGATTCCAAGAATCCTTCCTTCTATTACGTCGGAAACTATAGAAACACAGTCAATCTCCAGTCACCTTTGTTTGGCACATGCACCGATACATCAATGAAATTATTCAAACTCAATAAAACATAAAGCCATCGTCGCCTAAAGTAAAGCTAGACCACTCTCCGCCAACTCTATCGACCACAAACTTTCCATCAAAACCCAATCGATTCTCAATTGCTCAATTTTCTCATCATTCACCAACGCTTCAACGAGAAAATAAGCGGCTGGTGTCGACCGAATGATCTCATGAAGGAATTGACCGCGTAGTCAGCCTAAACCTCCGCAATTCCAACTAATGCACTCATTGTTGCCGGGCGGTCTTGAATTTCATCGTAACTCGCCAAAAAGAGTTTGAATTAGTAGCGTCGCTGTATCCGAATCATAAGAATAGCCATCGATGGCACTATCCCTTTTGCCAAAACAGGAGACCCCTCCACCACCATCAAACCCAAATCAACGCCCTTACTCTATTTCTGCTCTACGCTTCTTATCCTCCGTACGATATCGCTAATATTCTAAGGTTATTCATGTGAATTAACAAATGTGAGTATTCTCGAACTACCTCGACATTCACACTTGATGAAGCACCTTGAAACATGCTTATTGTATTACCCAACGCCATACCTTGCTCATCACGTAACCACTTATCTACCACTTGAGCATGTCTTCTCACAGGAGCCTTTAACCATACTCCCCATTATGGTTTAACTTCTTACTCAGATTCATGAAAGAGTCTTGGACAGAAAACGTCTGTATGTCTAATCAAACCGTTGTATAAAATAAAAAACTCCTAAATTACCATATTAAAACTAACGATTACTGAATCCCGCATCTCGCTTTATTCTCTTCCAACGAGTGCTGGTAGTCTCACATCTAACCTCACCCTTATTCTCATATAGACCTAAACCATCGTTATTACCATACTTATCATAAGATACAAATTCTCCAATTGCATTCCCAAGCTGTACCCCTATTCTTTCTGACATATATCCCACTGGTACCTCATGCACTTATACCCAAATAGCAAAGTGATTTAATGGAATTGTAGCCGGTATGTCTCCAGGTTTGTAATGGTGTAAAACCAGATGAAAATTATCGAAAGTCCAAGGACCTCCATCCAAACTCAGATGTCCACGTAATGAAAGAATTTAAACAAGTATCCGCTTGATGGAATATCTTTAATATGGAATCCCCTTGCCCGGTCCTCATAGATTAATCAATCGACATGCATGGCCGTGAAGTCCAACGTTTATCGCAAGGAATTTCCCTACCAAACAATAATCGTTTAGGGCAGAATCAATATCATCACTACCATCCCAAACTAACTCATCTTGGTCCTCCCTCATAATCGAAAGCTTACCCAATTCTGAATCCATCATAAAGCTCACACAAAGGTGAGGAAATCAATAGAAATAGAGGCTCTCACCAGGAGAAGAAGGTCAACGCTCTCATGCTCCAGCGTAGAGAATACGATTCAGATCCGACAATCCTAAATAACATATCTCTATCTCGTAGGAACGTACACAGGCCGGGGAAGGGTGCACAGAGATTGCCTAGCGGAGCCCTGAAGATTGCCCTAGTGACATTCCCCTCTGAGCATTCCCAAACGGGCATGGATTTCATAGAACCGTTTTCAAAAATTGTTTATACCTATAAGAGAACTATGTCTAGGTTTAAGTTTTTTTGGATCTAATTTTTGAAATAAAATGTTTTGGAACGTATGACACAGTTTTCCCAAATAAAAAATAATAGTACATGAGTCAGACTTTAGCTTCCGGATAGTGTATGAGTGGCTATAGCGAGCCAGAGTTTAGCTATGGATATTGCGAAAAAAAAAAAAAAAAAAAAGAGAAGGGTTGAAGCGTTAGTGAAGATTGGGATCAGAGAAAAGAGAAGGGTTGAAATGTTGCCTGGTTAGAAACTAGCATGGGCGAGCAGCCTCATGTGCTTGTAGTACCATGCCCAGCAGAAGGACATGTTGCTCCACTTATGAAGTTAGCTCACCGGATTTCTGATCATGGCATCAAGGTTACCTTTGTTAACACAGAGTTCATACATGAAAAAAATAATGGCTATAAGAATCCATGACAAGGATGGAAAGCCGAGCAGCAGGATCAGGCTAGTCTCGTCCCGGACGAACGGAATCAGGATCAAACCGAAGTGTGTATCGCTGATGTTAAGCTGACAGAAAGTGTTCAACAGTCATGCCTGGCCATTTAACGACTTGAGGTGAGAGATTAACCGGACAAACGAGGATGAGCAGATCACATGTGTGATTGCTGACACAACAGTTGAATTGGAGCACTTGAGGTTGCTGAGAGATGGGAATCAAGGGGCTGCGGTTGGCCTGCTGCCCCAGGGAGCTTGGTTTTGGCACTTCATATTGCAAAACTTATTGAGGCTAGAATCATAGATACTGATGGTAAGTTGGTTAGACTGTCTAGTATTGTATAAAATTCCAGCAAACTTGTTTGCATTGTCCTTGAAATTTCTTTGGTTGTGATTTGTTAGAGTTGCGAGACTTGAATTCTGTTCAACTTACACCAAAATCATGGAAATTTTAGGTATTTTTCCTTCAGGGATTGGACTGATATGCCTGATCATGTAACTTACTACTGATCTTATTAGGATATGAACACATCATGGAAATTTTAGGTATTTTTCCTTAGGGATTTGGCTGATAGGCCCGATCAAGTAACTTAATACTGATTTTATTAGGGTATCAACATGTTTAGTATATGATGTGCTTTTTGTGTTGATTCCAAGGTATTTGTGGAATTTAGAGATATTGTGTGGCGTTCTGGGGTTTTGTGGATTTTTGTTGGGTTTTCTCCTCATACCTTCAATACTCCAATCTTGTACAAATAGTGGATTTTTGTGGGGTTTATATTTTCTCATACCTTAATACTTCAATCTTGTACCAATAGTGGATTTTTCTTCCGCTGTCCATGGTTTTTATAGGGTTTTTACGTAGATTTGTGTGTTCTTTTTTTTTTTTCTCACTTTTTTGTTGCATATTCCCCTTTTTTTAACATGATCAATTAACTTAATGTGCTCTTTAGAATCCCCTTTAAAGAATGAGTTGATCCAGCTTGCTGAGGATAACCCTGCCTTTTGCAGCACTAATCTTTGGTGGAACACATCGGATGATCTGAAGATCCGAGAGGTTGTATTCGGATATGTTTTCAGAGTAAACCAAGGTGTCAAACATTCCAACTGACTTCTTTGCAACTCATTTTATGATCTTGACTCATCAGCCTGTAAATTGATTCCTGACATATTACCCATTGGCCCTTTACTTGCAAGTAATCATCCTGCCCATTCTGCTGGAAACTTCTGGCCTGTGGATTCAACTTGCCTGAAGTGGCTTGATAAACAACCTGTTAGCTCAAGCCTTTGGCAGCATAGCAATGTTAAACCAGCACCAATTCAATGAATTAGCACAAGGTCTCGAACTCGTTGGCCAGCCATTTTTATGGGTTGTCCGATCAGACTTCACCGATGGATCAGATGCTGAATTCCCAAGATGGTTTCATAGAAAGAGTAGCTGAGCATGAGCATGGAAAGATTGTTTCATGGGCACCCCAAGAAGAGATTTTAGCACACCCTTCTGTGGCTTGTTTCTTATCCCATCGTGGATGGAACTCAACCTTGAAGTGTAAGCTAGGAGTTCCTTTTCTGTACACAGCTGATTTCAGACCAATTTGCATCCGAGATTACATATGTGATATCTGGAAGGTTGGTCTGAGATTAGACCAAGGTGGAAATGGAATCATATCGTCGCACGAAATTAAGACCAAGATCGAAAAATTGGTTTCAGATGATGATATAAAAGCAAATGCACTGAAGCTGAAGGAAATGGCCAGTGAAAGTGTAAGCAAAGATGGATCCTCCTCCAAGAATTTCAAAGCCTTTATTGAAGCAATTGACCCGCCTAAGTTGCAGGCCTAATAAATGGTTTGTAGATTTGTAGTTATCAATTAAATAAATATAGAATAATTATTAATTCATCGACCATTTAAATATTTTTTTATACAACTTTGATCAAAATATGTTGTAGTTCAGTGGTTCACGACTGTCTAACCAAACATCCTGGCCAGGTTCCAGTCCCTGCAGCTAAAATTTCAGCTGATAAGGTGGTATGAAATTCATAAAAAATTCGCTACAAGGTATTAATGGATACGGCTTATCAAATTAGCTCAACAAATCCACTAAACATCAATCCTGCCAACGGAATTGATGCAATGAAATAAATTTTTAGCTTTGATTAGAATGAAATTCATAAAAATTGCTCACATGTTCTAATGATACCCACGAACATTTCCTGAAGACAAATCTATTTGGAGATTTTGGAACTGCCAAAAGGACTTAAACACAAACCGGCTCCCATCAACTGGCAGTCTCAGGTCAAATAGCCAACAGAAGGAAGAGATGAGAACTGCCATGGGCAGCGACCTCATGTGCTTGTTGTACCATTTCCAGCACAAGGACATGTTGCTCCTCTTATGAAGTTGGCTCACAGAGTATCTGATCATGGAATCAAGGCCACTTTTGTTAACACAGAGTTCATACATGAAAAAATAATGGCTGCAATGCTTGACATGGATGGAAAGCCGAGCCGGATCGAGCTAAATCTTGATCCCTGATGGAATGAATCCAGGAGCAAACTGAAAAGATAGAGTTAAGCTGAGAAAAAGTATATTTACTGTCATGCCTGCCCATCTTAAGGACTTTATTCAGAAGATTAACAGGACAAATGAGGATGAGCAGATCACGTGTCATTGCTGATATACCAGTTGGGTGGGCACTTGAGGTTGCTGAGAAGATGGGAACCAAGAGAGCTGCAGTTTGGCCTTCTGCTCCAGGGAACATGGCTTTTGGCACTTCACATCCCAAAGCTTATTGAGGCCAGAATCATTGATACTGAGGGTAAGTTGGTTAGGCTGTAGAGTATACCTTAAATTTTGTTTGTGTTAACCTTGAAATTTTTTGTTGTTGTGTGACCTGAATTCTGTTGACTTCCCCCAAAAATCTTGCGGTGCAACATGTAAATTTTATGGATTTTAATGAAGGGATCAAGCTGTCCTTGAGGCCTAGCTCAAGTGGTAAAGGGGTGGGATACACATACCAAAAAATTAGGATCTAATTTTTGTAAGAACTAAGTACTACAACGTCATATGTAAAAAGTGAATAGAAGACAAAATGAAGGGATCCAGCTCATGGACCTGTTTACTTTTGGAATGCTTATAAATATATGATATACTTTTAGGGTTTGTGGTGATTCTAAGGTGTTTATGGAATTTAGGGATATTGTGTGGCGTTCGAGGTTTTATGGAGTTTGGGTTTCTCCTAGTAGCTTTCATACTCCAATCTTATACCAATAGTGCATTTCTCTTCATTTTTCCATGGTTTTTGTAAGGTTTTTACCTAAATATACGTGTTCCTTTTTTTTTTTTTTTTTTTCATGTTCTCATTTTCTGAACATGATGAATTAACTTACTGTGTTGTGTAGGATCCCCTTTGAAGAGATAGGTTGATCCCTTTGGCTGAGGATATCCTGCCTTTGCTTGTACTAGTCTGTTGGAACTCATCTAATGATCGAAGTCAGAGAGGTTGTATTCGGATATGTTTTCAGAGCCAATAGATGTCAAACTTTCCAACTGGCTTCTTCGCAACTCATTTATGAACTTGACTTGATTCCTGACAATACCAATTAACCCATTACTTGCAAGCAATCATCTTACTCATTCTGCTGGAAGCTTCTAAAGCTGAGGATTCAACTTGCATAAGATGGCTCGATCAACAACCTACTGGCTTAGTTATTTATGTTGCCTTTGGCAGCGTCGCTGTCTTAACACAGTGCCAATTCAATGAACTAGCATGGCCGGCCTTTTTTATGGGTTGTCCGGTCAGACGGATCAGCTGCTGAATTCCCAGATGGTTTTATAGAAAGAGTAGCTGAGCACGAGCATGGAAAGATTGTTTCATGGGCACCCCAAGAAGAGGTTTTAGCTCACCCTTCTGTGGCTTGTTTCTTATCCCATTGTGGATGGAACTCTACCAAGGACGGCTTATCCATGGGAGTCCCCTTCCTTTGCTGGCCCTACTTTGCAGACCAATTCCTAAACCAGAGTTACATATGCAACAAATGGAAGGTGGGCCTGGAGTTGAACCCAGATGAAAATGGATTCATATCAAGGCATGAAATTAAGGAGAAGATCGAATTTGAAGGATATGGCTAGGAACAGTGTGAGTGAAGGTGGATCTTCTTACAACAATTTCAGAACCTTTATTGAGGCAATCAAAAACTGAAAATAGTCCCCAATGTTGCAATCTCCAATTGTGTTATTTCAAGACCATTAGAATATGTGTTTGTAGTGGTTGGTTTGTTTCTCATTTTATGTAGCAAAACCAGGGCAATTTCTCTGTAAAATTTGTGTAGTACAGCTGAATAACTATAGATATTGATGTTATGCGTCGCTAGTGGAGTAGAGAGTTTCTTTGCTTACACTGATTGGAGGATCAAGAACTACGCCCTGTTGTCTAAATGGCGACATAAAACAAGTGCAGGAACAGAGCAATTGAAAAGCCATTGAGAAAACGGGTTATTTGGAACTTACACAAAATATTTGTTTTATGATGACATGCCCTGTTTTGGAGAAAAACATTTATACCTTCGACTCTTGAGTCTTAATTTGAGTATCAGCAACATTGGAAAACAAACAGAAAGATGCATATTTTGAAAACTAATGGGGGTGGGGACTTTGTTGATCAATTAAAATTAGAACGGAGAAGGCGGGGCAAATTTCTTTTGGGCCTTTCAACTCTCTTTGAAATGAGAGGTTTGTAGTCTGTTAATCTTTAGACTTGGTACTCGATAGACCCCCGAACTGCCGTCCACGTTGTGAAACGACCCAAGCTCACTTGCTGTATTAAAACTAGGCGGGACTATCCAGACGGGAAAGTCTTGAAGCAAGTTTAAGAAAGCCAAGGTGTCTTTCCATAGACTAGCTTGAGGCGGCGGATTCGGGATTTTAAAGTCCACGGGGTGACCGTCTTGCTCGCATATAGAAATGCGGCCCCATGGATATTAAAGTACATGAAAGTAGAAAATCACCTTGAAGATATATTTATCATTGGATTCTTCGGTTCAAATCCCTTATTTATCGGAAGGTTAATCCTTAATAGGAAGGAAGAGATTTTATCACTAAAATTAAGAGATTTTATTCACAAGAGTAAGGGAAGATTAGCGAACCAAGCCACATAAGCGAGAAGATCTCACGAGGTAAAGGGCGTGGTGTCTACAAAATTCTACGCTTCTTATTCTTCATCTTTCATTGACTTAATCATCGGAGGTAGCGACCACACCACCCAGTTGGATCGTCTTTTTGTAGGTTCGCGTTCTTGTTCGATGCTCGGAGGTTAAACGATCAAGGTAACAAAAATTAGCGCCGTCTTTAGGACCCGAATAGAAAGTCTTGTCCTCTGAGCCATGTGAGCAGCCGATGATCGTCCCCAACCAGCCCGTCGTCACAGGACTCCTGGAGTTCTCCACCCCCTTTGACACATACGGTCGTCGAGGCGGTACTTGATGTCAACTAATCCAGATGATCCGATCAGGAGGATCCAATTCTCAGGTGGCGTTAGGGCGTGGAGAGGAAACAAGATGACAGAGATAGATGAAGGAGTTATAGAGGTCACACGAATAACTACTTGTGGGAGAATGACCAATTGTGGGCCTAGATAGAGAAAAGCCGCGATCTTGGAAAAGATGCATGAGATAGAGGTCGAGCCGTACATTTGATCGCTCACAATAGAGGGAAGGAGCCCATTATCCTTGACGATGTCGATACCTCAATAGATGATGAGTTGTCCTCAGGCAGTTCCCCATCTTCGAGTCTCTCATCGGCAAAGAACGCTCGGGAAAGAACAATGGCCAAATCGCTCAAGAGGCCTTTGCATCTCCCTGCCCTCAGTGATCAGATTGGTCGCGCCCATCTCATAAAGCGGAGGAGGGGAGGAGGGAGGCGGGAGGCGGAATCATCCGGAGTTCAGCCCTTGGGGCATTAGCCGGTACTACTTGAAGGTATGATGCCACCAGTATTGCCCACATGCATGATACCATCAATGCCGTTTGTACATCTTGCCTTTGGTACAGGGCTAGCATTCCATATGCCTTACACAACCTTAATTTGCAGACCCGGTGACATGCTCTCCTCGCCCTTGGGACAACACATTCTTGACTACGAGCCACCTCGCGGGTTTGTCATACCAGCTTTTTCCACGTTTGATGGTTATACTAACCCTTATGATCACATGCTCCATTATAATTAAGCGATGATACTAAATGCCGGCAATGATTGTTTGTTGTGTAAAGTGTTCTCGGCTAGTTTGCGGGGGGCCTGCATTAGCCTGGTTCCACAAGCTCCTAGGTATCTCAATAAACTCATTCAATGAACTATGGGCAGCGTTCATATCGCAGTATCTTTGTTCGGTGCAACAAAAGAGGAACATCAGCTCTTTACAGACTATTCTCAAGCAGAAAGAAGAGTTTATTCGAGACTTCACAAGGAGGTTCGGGCAAGCCTTCCAGCAGATAGAGTTGTATAGCATGGATGCAGTCCTCCAAAACTTTAGGAGAAGCTTTGGGCCATCTACTCCTTTCTTCCAGTTACTATCTTTAGACCAGTCAATGATAATAATAGAATTATATAACCGGGCCGATAGGTACACAATGCTGAAGGACAATATCCGTGCGACAACCCAGACTATCATGATTACAAACCATCCTGCCGAGGGAATAAGTTGCATGGGAACAAGCCGTCTGAATCCAAGGAAGGTCAAAGCAAAGACCGAAAACGATCACGTGATCAGTCATAGAAAAAGAGAGAGCTCTCGTAATTCACCCCCCTGAACATCTCTTATGAGAGGCTATTGCCCATCATTCGCAACCTGCCAAAGTTTAAATGGTCTGCACCGATCCAAATGGATCCCTCCCAAAGAAACAAATCCTTGAGGTGTGATTATCATAGAGATCATGGGCATGAAATCGACAGGTGCCGAAGCCTAAAGTTCTTGGTGGAAAAGCTGATCAAAGCGGGACACTAATGAGTCTAAAACTCATATATTTTTAAGCCCATTTTTCAAGTATATTTCAGGCTTAAAAGTTCAGTTTAATGTAAAATCATGGAGCTTTCACCTAGATTTATGTTTTGCAGGAAATTAAAGAAGAGAAGCATAATTCAACATAAAAAGGAGTTGAAATCAGCATTGAGCAGAAAAGGGCCAATGTCGCGACATCAAATTTCTAGTGTCGTGACATTATGTGGAGAAGGTCTTGACACTATTGCAATGTCGCGACATAGCCACGACATCAGTTGAAGAGGGGAAGGCAAAGATATGCCAATGTCGCGACATCATAACGACATTGTCACAACATGAAGTCGATGTCACGACAGCACAAGTTAATGTTGAGACATCAAAAGCAGCCTCAACAGTCAAACTATATTAGACATCCAATGTTGTGGCATCGCCATGACATGGCTATGACATTGGCTGTAGTGAAGAGAACTGAAATGTTTAATGTTGCGACATCACAAAGCAATGTCGCAACGTCATCAAGGATTGTCAAGTGGTATTATCAGTTTACCAATGTCACAACATCATCACGACATCAAAACAAACCTCAAATAGTCAAGATATTAGTTGAATGTTGTCGCAACATCAAAGCAATGTCAAGACATCAGATTAAAGCAGCTTGAGGTGAAGTGTTACAGACCCATGTCACGACATCGATAGTAGGACTAACAGGAAATGTTGCGACATCATCCAAGGCTTGAACATTAGAGATCTAAACGTCCAATGTCGCGATATCGAATCAGTAATGTCACGACATTAGACCAAGGTAGCCAAGGTGGTTAGACTAGAATCCAATGTCATGAATGACTCGAATACCACGATACTTATGCCAGGGGGCCTTAACATCAAGATTCAATGTCACGACATCGGCTTAAGGTGGTCAACATGAACTTAACTAACTAATGTCGTGGCACTAGGTCAGCAATGTCGCGACATCAGCTGAAATGATCAGAACAACAGGTCTAGTGTTGCGACATCAACACGACATCAACTGAAGTAAGTAGAGTTGAAAAGTAGTGTCGCGACATCATAAAGTAACCTTAATATTCAAGAGCAATGTCGCGACAACAACTTAGTGTCGCGACATCAACTCAATGTCATAACACCAGAAAGGAAATGTCGCGACATTAGAATTGATCTATAACACTGCATCTTAGTGTCGCGACATCATCACGACATTGACTGATCACTAAAAATTAAGAAATGCCCAATAGTGTTTCAATGTTGTGACATCAGATTCAGCCATGACATTGACAACTCCAATGTTCCGACATCACCAAGACACGCAGCTAGTAAGGCACTGGGCTTTTCAATCGAAAGGATTTTACCTCATTGGGGCCCAAGACCGAGCCTATAAATAGAAGCTCAGGAGAAAAGGCTGATTCCAACAACTTTTCATCAAATATATGTGCTTTTTGGGAGAGTTGAAGTCCCATTGTATATAATTTTCTTTTATTTTCTTAATTTTTTTTAGATTTAGTTTTCTTATTTTAGATTAGAGTAGTGATCTGAACTGGGATTCAGAGTTGGATGAATGTAAATTGAAGCTTACTCGCCTCAACTTGAATGGAATCCGGGAATTTACCTGAATTCATTTCTCTCGCTTTTGAGTACAATTTCACGAATTTTTTTGATCAATTAGTTGTCACTGTAATATAGTAATGAAAGGCTAAGCTCCTCTAGGAAGAATATGTTGTCGAATTATTGCTCAGAGTAATCATAATGTTGTTTTGGGTATGAAAATCTTGGAGATTTATTGAAAATTATATATTATTGAACTGTTCTAAATATCAGTGTTGGGTACCCAAAAAGAGCTATATCATTGCTTTGATTTTCAGGAATCCCTCTGAGTGACATAGAGATGGACTACCTAAGAGCAAAGAGCGGTTACTTGGGGGTAAATTGCACTGATATTATGTGAACTAATGAACTCTTTGGATCACTCTAGTATATCAATGGTGAAGATCTAACCTCTGATTTCAAGGTTCCCTCCTAGGTGACAAGAGAGTGTCTCGAGAATAAGATCCGACACTACCTAGCGCTTTAATTATGAGAGGTTTCACCTCACCGAGAAGAATAAACTCAATCGGTGTTAGCCGAGATTCTAATCAAGGAGAGAGCATTCTCGTCTAATTGACGGGTGCAAGATCAATTATATCGAGAGGGTCAGATTATCCTATCTATGGGGACAAGCAATTTCTAGTCTTAAGAGATGGCTGTGAAGTACTGAGAAGGAAAAATAATCAAATCTTAAAGAGGATCAAATCCTATAAGTAGTTGTTCAGACCCATTGTCTAGAGATAGAAATGTGGTAAACTAGAGAGTGAAATGTGTGGTGCAAGGAGAAATCCAATGCTACACTATCTTGCTCTTGGACAATTCCAAATTTCATGTCCCATCATTTTTACCTTATTTGAAAGCTTGCAAATTAATGGTCACAACACTGATTTCATTCCCAATGTTATTTCAGTCCAATGAATTCTCTAATTCATGTATTTTTAAGATTTCTTTATATTTTTATTCAAATTCTTTTAGACAAATAATTTTTATAGAAATTAGAGGTTCAAATAGTGATGATCTTGAGTAGTGAGGGTAGTTAATCATTACATTTTCAAAATCAATCCTCGTGGGAATGATAATTACTTGTATGACTTGTGCACTTGCAGTGATTTAGAGCAAAACCAAAATTTAATAGCAAATTTTTGCTAATGAAGAAAAAAAAAGAGGAGATTTTATATATCGAAGTCAAAACAAAGTTTTGCATAATCGTTAGGATTGAATGATCTCGTGACAAGTAAGCAGAATAAGTTGTTTTTGGTCTATGTTGAGAAATCAGAGTTTCCTAATGACAAGTTTATGGCTCCGTTGCCGGGAATTGAAATGAAAGTAAAGTTTAAATATCAATATTCTTACCAAAGTGAAAATTACTAGTTTGGACATTTTTCTTTTATCTTTTATAAAATTTTTTCAAAAATAGTTTTAATTGCAGTAGTTGACTTAGGTATTTATCTTTTATGAAAGCATATCATAATATATTTCCGTTATTTATTGATCTCACTTGATCTTAGTGTATTTCCATTTCAAGAATTTATCACATGCATAGAAAACCAGAAGTAGAACTACTGCCATTGAACACTGAATTGGAGAGAACACTGAGAAATCTAAAGAAAGAAAGAAATGCAGACTTAGTAGTCATGGAAGAGCAATAAGAAACACATCAGAACATCCCAACTTTGGCAATTGAGAGACCTTAGAGGCAGAGGATGAGGGAAGATTTATGGAGACCAGTCATCAGAGATGAATATTCTGCTGTGAGGCAGCCTACCATAGATGCCAACAACTTTGAGTTGAAGCTAGCTCTTATCATAATGTTGTAGCAACATTAGTATATTAGTCATCCTAGTGAAGACCCTAATGAGCATATGGGTAGATTTATGAGAATGGTCAACATAGTGAAACCGAATGGGGTGAGACTTGAAGTGATAAAGCTGCAGCTCTTTCCATTTCATTGAGAGATGTGGCAGCAACTTGGTTTGAGTCACTACCTATTGGATCAGTGAATAGCTGGGAGGAGTTAGTGGAGGCATACATGAGTAGATTTTTCCTTCCTCTCTCACTTCAAAGAGGAGATGAGAGATTATTATGTTTAAGCAAGGAAATTATGAAAGCCTTTACAATGCCTGGGAAAGATACAAGAGGTTGCTGAATAGTTGCCCAATGCATGGCATAGATCTTACTGCACAGATGGACATCTTTTACCATGCCATGAATTATACCTCCAAGGGGATCATAGATGTAGCATGTTGTGGAGCATTCAAGAGAAAGAGTGTTGAAGAGGCCAACTAGATTATTGAAGATTTGGAAAAATGCAACTATAGAGCTTCATCTAAGACTTCAGGGAGCAGCAACAGATTAAGAGGAGGTGGTGTAATAAAGCTGAATAGGATGACTGCTATAGAGGCAAAGCTTGATGCATTGATGAACAAGTTGGGAAACCAAGATAGAAGAATGTATTCAGCGCAAGAAGTGGGAACAGTGGAAGGAAATGAGCAGAAGAGTATCACTGATGAGGGGCTTGCTCATGAAGGTCCCTCTCAGGTGGAGGAGGCTCAGTTTGTGGGAGGAAACATAAGTTACAATTTCAAACCCAACACCAACCTTCCAACCCACTACACGCCAGTACTGAGAAACCATGAGAATTTCTCATATGGAGGTGGAGCATAGCAAGGCCAAAGACTTGTGCAGAACTATCAACAGCAGTATGCTCTACATGGGTTCTAGGGACAACAACAGCAAAGCAGTTAGAGAGCTGAGAATCAAGGCCAAAGGAGGTCCTAGTCTTTTCAGGAGCATATGTTGAGCTTCATGGGAGAGAACAAAAGACTGTTGAATATTCATGAACAAAAGTTTGTTGAGCTAGTAGCATTCCAAGTAAACACAATTGTGTTTTAAGCCAATACACATGCATCTCTTAAAAATATGGAGACATAAGTAGGGCAGTTGGCCCTAGCAATGCAGAACCAGTCAAAGGATTCCTTCCCAAGTGATACCAAGAAGAATCCTAAGGATTGTATGGCAGTGACTCTAAGGAGTGGCAGAGAGTTTGAAAATAGAAAAGCAGATGAGAAGAGGAAAACTGAGGAAGAAAAGCAAGCAGAATTTGAAGAAGAAATCAAACTGGGTAGTTTAGAAAAGACTGAAGAGATGAGAAGAAAAAAGGTATAGCAAGAACAACCAGTGGAGGAAAGAAACCTGAAGAAGAAAGAAGAGGTGCGAGCATATATTCCCTATGTCCCTTTTCCTCAAAGACAGCAAAGAGCAAAGATGGAAGAACAATTTTCTAAATTCTTGGACATGTTTAAGAAGATAGAGATAAACATACCTTTTGTTGAGGCACTAGCTCAGATGCCCCACTATTTACTCGTTGATATTCCAGTAAGAAGAGGATTTCATTAAGAAGGGGTGGTGAGTTTGATAGCCACCTGCAGTGCAGTCATTCATAAGAGTTTACCTTTGAAGATGCAGATCCTGGCAGCTTCACCATCCTTTGCACCATAGGGAATTTTGAATTTTGGAAGGCTTTATGTGATTCAAGGGCAAACATCAACTTAATGCCACTATCTATAGTGAAGAGACTGAGTTTAGGGGAGCTTATTCCAACAACTATGACCCTGCAGATGGCAGATAAGACTATGGCTCAGATAGAGGGAGTCCTTGATGATGTACTAATCAAGGTGAGAAAATTCATTTTCCTTATGGACTTTGTGGTAATGGACATGGAAGAAGATACACAAGTCCTACTGCTGCTTGGGAGGCCTTTCCTGGCCGCAGGAGCTGCCTTAATAGATGTTAAGAAGGGAGAACTCGCTCTTAGAGTGGGAGATGAAGCAGTACATTTCAATATGAGTTAAAGTTTGAAACAATCTGATTGTGAAAATGCTGAAAGTGTGATTGTAGAAATTAACTTAGCGCAACAAAATTCGAACTCGATCAATGATTGTAAAAACTGTAATTCAATGAATGAAAAACAGATGAATTTCCAGTATATTGAGACTCACGATGTTGAATATCTGAATTCCAGTTTTGAAATTAGAGAAACATTACTCAGTCTAAAAGAAATCAATGCAGAAAAGTCAAGCAACGGTGAAGAGAAGGGACAAGACGTGGAAAAAAGTTATGAAGGGCTAATTCTAAAGGAATTATCTAAACATTTGAAATATGCCTTCTTAGGAGTTGAAAGAACATAACCTGTAATCATAGCAGCTGACTTGACAGTAGAAAATGAGTAGAAACTGATCAGAATCCTTAGGAAATATAAAGAAGCCATTGCTTGGTCAGTAGAAGACTTGAAAGGGATCAGTCCTTCAATTTGCATGCATAAAATCTTGTTGGAGGAGAATGTAAAAACATCAATTTAACAAAGAAGATCAACCCAATGATGAAAGAAGTTAGTCAAAATGAGGTATTGGAAATGGTTGAATGCAGACGATCTATGCAATTTCGCATGTACTGGGTGTCCATCATCCGTTCCCAAAAAGGGTGGATTCACAATCATCAAAAATGAGAAAAATGAATTAATTTCAACAAGAACTGTGACAGGATGGAGGATGTGCATTGATTACAGAAAACTAAACACAACAACCAGAAAGGATAATTATCCTTTGCCCTTCATTGATCAAATGGTGGACAGGTTGGTTGGACACCCTTACTTATGTTTTCTTGATGGATATTCAGGATACAATCAAATTGCCATAGCCTAAGAGGACCAGGAGAAAACCACTTTTACATGTCCTTATGCCACCTTTGCTTTTAGAAGGATGTCATTTGGATTATGTAATGCTCTTGCCACCTTCTAAAGGTGTATGATGTCCATGTTTTCAGATTTGGTGGAGGAGGCTATGGAGATTTTTATGGACGACTTCTCAGTTTCCGGATCTAGTTTTGAGCATTGCCTAAAAAAATTTAGAGACTGTACTTCAGAGGTGTTAAGACAAGAATTTAGCTCTGAATTGGGAAAAATGCCATTTCATGGTAAAAGAAGGAATTGTCTTGGGACACAAAATTTATTTAGCTAGGCTAGAAGTTGACTAAGCTAAGGTTTCTATCATAAAAACTCTATTGCCACCTACAACAGTGAAAGGGATAAGAAGTTTCCTAGGACATGCTGGATTTTACAGAAGATTTATAAAGGACTTCTCAAAAATTTCCAAACCATTATGCAGACTATTTGAAAAGGATGTAAAGTTTGACTTTGATGAATCATACAGTTTTGCATTTAAAGAAATTAAATCCAGATTGGTTATAGCTCCCATCATGGCAGCACCAGACTAGAATAAAGAGTTTGAAATCATGTGTGATGCTAGTGACTATGCAATGGGAGTAGTTTTGGGACAAAGAATAGAGAAAATTTTCATAGCAATATACTATGCCAGCAAAACCTTCAATAAGGCACACGAAAATTATTCAACTACAGAAAATGAGATGCTTGCAATGGTATTTGCTTGTGAAAAATTTAGACCATATAGTTTGGGGTCCCATGTCATCATACACACTAATCATGGAACAATTAAGTATCTAATGTCAAAGAAAGATGCCAAACTAAGACTGATCAGGTGGGTACTACTGCTGCAAGAATTTGATTTAGAAATCAAGGACAAGAAGGGAAGTGACAATGTGATAGCTGATCACTTGTCAAGAATGGAAAAACTTACTAAAGAGGAAAGATGGAAAGAAATAGAGAAAATTTCCCTGATGAGCATCTTTTTTAGGTGTCAGTCTAATTACCCTGGTATGCTGATATTGTTAATTATTTAACTTGTGGAATTATGCCACCAGATTTCAGCTACCAATAGAAAAGAAAGCTGAGAACTGATGCTAGAGTATATATATGGGATGACCCATTGTTGTTTAGAAGAGGGGTAGATCAGATCATCAGAAGATGTGTGCTAGAAGATGAGCAAGGTGGAATAATTGATAAATGTCATGCATCACCATATGGAGGACACTTTGCAGGAGAGAGAACAACCCAAAAAATTCTCCAATCAGGTTTTTACTGGCCTACTATATTCAAAGATTGTGCTGAATGGGTTAAACAATGTGATAGATGTCAGAGAATGGGCAATATAAACAGAAGAAATGATGTCATGGGAACCCCTGTGGTGTAGATTTTTACGTAATGGGGATGATTTTGGTGGACCTTTCCTACCCTCATTTGGAAATCAATACATTTTGCTAGCTATGGACTATGTATCCAAATGGGTGGAAGCTATAGCTTGTCCAAGGAATGATGCCAACACTGTAGTGGGGTTTATGCAAAGAAATATCTTGAGCAGATTTGGAGCCCCAAGGACAATCATCAATGATGAGGGAAGCCATTTTGCAAACAAGCTGTTTGCAAAACTCATGAGCAAATATGGAATCAGACATGTTATGAGATTGACCTATCACCCTCATTCAAATGGACAAGCATAAATATCCAACAGGGAGATAAAGAACATATTGGAAAAGAATAGCACCAAATGTGAAAGACTAAATAATCTAGCTGACACATTGTGGGGTTTATAGGACAACTTATAAATCATAATCGGAATGTCCCCATACAAAGAGCAGATGGAAAACCTTGCCATCTTCCTCTTGAGCTTGAATATAAAGCGGCGATCAAGAAATTGAATTGTGATTTCAAAGCTGCTAAAGAGAAGAGACTACTCTAAATAAATGAACTATAAGAGCTAAGAAATGAAGCCTAAAGACTAAAAATTGGTATGATAAGAAAATTATGAGGAAAGAATTCAGAGTAGGAGAGCTAGTCCAATTGTACAATTCAAGACTAAAACTTTTTGTAGGAAAACTCAAGTCAAGGTGGAGTGGTCCATACACAGTAGTTGAAGTTACCCCTTTTGGAGCGGTAACACTAAAAACCAATTATGGAGATGAATTCAAAGTAAATGGTTAGAGGCTTAAGCATTACCTGGGAAGAAGTCCAAATGAAGAATATATGAAAACACTATAGAAATGTCTAGTTAAAGACATAAAAATGAGCAGCTACTTGGGAGGCAACCCAAGCAATTTCCATTTTCTTTTAGTGTGATTTTGTTCAATTCAGTGTGTTATGAATAGTTTAGAAGTAGAGTAGTTTTGTTAGAATTTTTGAATAGTTTAGTGTGTTTTTTCAATTTATTTAATTACAATTTGCTTAATGTCAGGACAATGAAGCTGCAAGGATATATGAAGGTCATTTTTGAAACATCTCTAACCAGATTGAGTTATGCAGAGTTAACTAGAAAGGGGAGTCTGCTTCTATTTCTTATTCTTTTGAAATGATGCATAACTAAGTTTAGGGGAGTGTAATTTATTTGAGTTAGAAATTGCATGGTAGCTTCATTATACATTTGTTGGAAAGTTGTGTGATAATTTCTGCAATACAATGAATATATGCTGAATTGATTGAATTGAAAATCTGAGTGTTACTGTTCATGTTTGAATTGAGATTCTTCAATATTGATAGACTTATATTCATGAGCATGAATTGAAATTGCAGAAATAAAATGGGGAAAACAATTAAAATATTTTCTGCTTGAAAGAAGAAAACTCCTTCTCAATGTCGCGACACCAGTTCCAAATGTTTCCCCAGTGTCGCGACATTATCGCGACATTGTCCCAATGTCGCGACATCTACAATTAAATGTCGCGACATCGTAGTCATACAAGAGTGACATTAGGATAGTGTCGTGACATCAACATGTCAATGTCGTGATATCGCATTTATAGAAGAGAAACTCTAAGACCGACATCAAGCAATGTCGACATGTCGCAACATCAAGTTAATGTTGCGACATCGCATTTCCAATGTCGCGACATCCAAAGAAGCCAACATGAAACCTAAGCAATGTCGCAACATAGTAATTTCAATATCTTGACCTTAGGTGAGGCCAATTGAAAAATTTGAGTGATGTCACGACATCACCACGACATCGTCGTGACATCAAGTCAATGTCGCAACATCACATCTCCAATGTCGCGACATTATAGTTAGGAAGCCCAGCTATAAAAGGAACACTTTGAGAAATTTTCATTCTAAAACCTAATCTCTTTAACTTTCGAACCCTAACCTTCTCAAAATCTCACAAAAAGACAAACCATGTCGAATCCTAACTCTCTAACCCTAGACGAGGTGATAGAAAATGTAGTGGAGAAAGTTTTGAGAGAAAGGGCAGAGGAAGGGAGCCAAGAAACTGCAATAGAAGTGGTCCTAGAGGAGATAGAGCGGTGGTGTTAAGGAGAAGCCAGGGTATCTTCATCAATAAGGAAGCAAAGCCGCCCAAATACCGCAAAGAAGGGTTTTGTGGAGGAAAGAGTATTCAAGCAATTGGTGTCGCCATTTAAGGAGGAAATCAAGCGACGGGGCTGGGAGAAGTTGAGCCAGCATAGGGAGACAGGAGTAAAGGCTCTTGTTAAAAAATTCTACGCCAATTTGGGCGAGTAGAAGAACCCGAATGCATATGCCAAGGCGTGCGGTGGATCCTTTTGTGTGAGGGCCACTCCAACCTCGAGTCGAGACCAAGAATGTGTAGAGTGCGTAATTAGCCTCTGTGGAGGGTCTCCAAAGTTCGAGGAAATTTTTAGGGAGCCGACAAACAGTTTGGGCCAATGGTAGAGGACCAAAACAATCCGCAATGCCTACATCGACAGAGGCGAATAAGGTATGGTTCTACTTTGTAAATTTTGTTCTCACCCCCTCTAAGCATGTCTCAACCGTGAGACAAGACCGTGCCATACTACCGTAGGGGTTTAGTCTAAATGTGGGGAAGATAGTGGAATAGTCCATTCTGGACTACGTTGAGAACAACTTCTCAGGGAACATCCCCCACCCTACCTTAATCACTCTCTTGTGCATCAAGGGGGGTGTAACATTCAACGAGACAGAAGAGAAGTGCCCAAGATCCTCTCATCTCACTCTCATTGGGGTCCTAAAAAATCCAGAACAGGGTGAAGAGGTAGAGAGAGTAAGAAAGAGGAAGAGAACAACTATAGAACTTCCAAGGGAGGCAATCCTTGAAGTTTATGTAGTTGTTTGCCAAAGAAAGGGCAACACATGTGGGTGGGTCAAGACTACTTAGAGCCGAAAAACAATGCCCGCCTCGTATCTGTGGCAGAAAGAAGGAAAAAAAAGAGAAAAAGAGAAAGAGAGCAACAATTCTGAGCTGCTTTCTCTACTCATAGAAATGAGAGAAGAAATGAAGAGAAAAGATGAGCAGATCAAGGAAGAGTTGAGATGGAGAGAATAGAATCAGGCTGTAGAAAATAGAACAAGAGAAGAAAACTTAGCAGCACTCATCTAGTAGAGGGATGAGGAGTGAAGAGAGGAATTGGCAAGAAGGGATGAAGCCCTAAGGGCAGAGTTGAAAGAAATGGAGAGGGCATTTGTGAATGATCAGCTAATGAGAGATTAAGAGCTGATTAAGATCATGGAAGTCAGAGAAAAAGAGATGGAGAAAAATCTGCTCCAGAAAGTAGAGGCCTTGGATATCTTTACAAAGAATACCAAAAGGGGATCAAGGCATTCATCCAAAAGAGGGATGAGGAACTGGAGCAATCTCTGAGCTATAGAGATAAACTTTGGACTAACATCATAGATCAAGTGAATTCCAATATGATCAAAATGTATCAAGCCTAAGGAGAGTTTGAGCAGTGTTTGAATTCTATTAGGTAGAGGCAAAATGAACTCATCAAGCAGCACAATACAACACAAGAATGGTACCTCTTTGACAGGGGTGAAGGTGGCTCAACTGGAAAACCTGAACCCTCCACCCCTGAATACACGCCCTCTAATGCCAGCTATAAATATGAGCCAATCAATCTCAAGCCCTCAAAATACCAAAGAAGAAAAAAATAGGCTTTATTCCTCTCTCTCTCTCTCTATCCCTCCATCTCTTTATCTTCTCTGTATTGCTCTCTATCTCTTGTAATCTATACAATGTAATTCTTCTCTCAATAAATAAAAAAACGGTTTCTAGAATTTGTGTACAGAATTTTCTTATTTTCTTATTTTCTTTTAATTTTACATTTCCGAGACCCATAATAACTTTATGTTTGTTTGTTTGTTTGAATAAATGAGAATTCAGAATGTTAAAAATAAGAATGCTACAGAGTTGAAAATTTTTGGATGTTGTTGCATATTTTCTGAAGGGATGTTGTGATTGCTTATTTGAGGACTGTGAAAATTTGGTTGAGAAGATGGTGTTATTGCTGTTGACTAATTGAACTGAATTGCTTAATCAGAATGAACTGTAAAGTTGAACAATAACACAACAATATGTTTTAAACCAAACAAAGCATAAATCTGAAATGCAAATGAGCAGAAAAATTAAGATTGAATTTTAAGTTATGATGTCAAGGATAAATAAGCTAAATTTTTAGATTTTGAAAACTAAAATTGAAATCAAAGCTAATAAGGCTATTAATTCTAGTCAAATTGAACAATACAGTTCAAAAAATGACTAAACTAACACATTGGTTAGAAGTACCTTAAAAATTGATTATGCTTGGGTTAGGAAAACTTTATTGGACTTACCATCAAATTGGTCATAAAGGGAAGACCAACATACACTCACAGAGTCAAGAACTGTAATTGTTTATTAACTATGAATTACATGCTGTATTGAATGATCTCAATTGAAAATTTTTAGGATTTTGAAAATGAAGTTTAATTAGAATTGATGTCACAACTAAAATACTACTAAGGCCTAAATGCTGATCTGATTGAAAAAAAATGATTTAATTGAAAAATGTCCCTAAAAAATTTATTTTTATTATTTGAGGACAAACAAATAGCCTTTTCTTTGCTTGAGGATAAGCAAAACTTTAACTTTGGGGGAGTTTGATGAGTCCAAAACTCATATATTTTTAAGCCCATTTTTCAAGTATATTTTAGGCTTAAAAGTTTAGTTTAATGTAAATCATGGAGCTTTCACCCAGATTTATGTTTTGTAGGAAATTAAGGAAGAGAAGTAGAATTCAGCATAAATGGCGAATGCGGCATTGAAGCGGCCAATGTCACCTATGATTTCGGTGTCGCGACATTATGTGGAGAGGTCTTGACACTCTTGCTGGTGTCACGACATAGCCGACATCGGCCCAGAAGAGGGAAGACGAATATGCCAATGCGCGACATCATAGCGACATTGCCATGACGTAGTCGATGTCCGCGGCCCGGCCGCAATCAATGTCGTGACATCAAGCGACCTCGGCGGTCGAGCTATATTAGACATCGATGTCGCAACATCGCCCGCGACATGGATCGACATTAAATTTGTAATGAGAGAAGCTGAAATGTTTAATGTCGTGACATCACAAAGTAATGTTGCGACATCAGCAAGGATTGTCAAGTGGTATTATCAGTTGACCAATGTCGCGACATCATCACAACATCGTGGTGACATCAGAAAAAACCTTAACTAGTGAAGACATCAGCTGAACGTTGTTACGACATCAAAGCAATGTCACAACATCAGATCAAAGCAGCCTAAGGTGAAGTGTTACAGACCCATGTCGCGACATTGACAGCAAGACTAACATGTAATGTCGTGACATCAGCCAAGGCTTGAACACGGGAGATCTAAACATGTAATGTCTTGACAACAACTTCGGTGTCGTGACATCAACTCAATGTAGTAACACCATAAAGGTAATGTCGCGACATCAGAGTTGATTTATAACTTTATATCTTAGTGTTGCGAAATCATCACGACATTGTCTAATCACTGAAAATTGAGAAATGCCCAGCAGTCTTTCAATGTCGCGACATTAGATTCAGCCACGACATTGAAAACTCCGATGTCGTGACATCACCAAGACAATCCACGACATGGCGGCTAGGGGCGAGAATTTTGGGCTTTTCTTGAGTGCGTGATTCTCACCTCGGTTTTAGAGACTAGTCAGACCTATAAATAGAAGCTCTGAGAATGCTGCGGCTTCAGGCTTTTCATGATATGTGTGCTTTAAGAGAAAGTGAAGTCTCATTGTATATAATTTTCTTTTATTTTCTTATTTTTTTTTTAGATTTAGTTTTCTTATTTCAAATTAGAGTAGTGATCTGAACTAGGATTCAGAGCTGGATGAATGTAAATCAAAGATTCATTTTTGTTTGAACTTGAATGGAATCTGGGAATTTTTCTGGAATTCATTTCTCTTCAGTTTTTAGTACAATTTTACTGAATTTGTTTGATCAACTAGTCATTGTCAATTGTAATCTAAAACTGAAAGGCTAAGCTCCCTCTAGGAAGAATATATTGTTTGAAGTATTATAATGTTGTTTTAGGTATGAAAATTGGAGTGATTTAGTTGGTACTATTCTATTATTGAACTGTTCTGAATATCAGTGTTGGGTACCTAGAAAGAACTGTATCATTGCTTTGATTTCCTAGAATCCCTCTGAGTGACATAGAGATGGACTACCTGAGGGCAAAGAGAAGTTACTTGGGGGTAAATTGCATTGGTATTATGTGAACTAATGAACTCTTTGGATCACTCTGGTATATCACTGGCGAAGATCTAACATTTGATTTCAAGGTTCCATCTGGTGTGATGGAGTGTGAATTTCACGAGGAATAAAAGATCCCAAAACTGGCGGTCTAGCGATTTAATTAAGAGGTTTCACCTCAATTGAGAAGAATAAACTCAATTCGGTGTTAGTTGAGATTCTAATCAAGGAGAGAGAGGATTCTTGTCTAATTCATGTACTAATTATATTGGAGAGGGCTTGTATTATCCTGTCTATGGGGACAAGCAATTTCCAGTCCTAAGAAATGGATGTGAAGTATCGAGAAGGAAAAACAATCAAATCTTAAAGAGGATTAAATCCTACAAGTAGCTGTTAAGGCCCATTGTCTAGAGATAGAAATGTGGTAAATTGGAGAGTGAAATGTGTGGTGCAAGGAGAAATCCAATGCTACACTATCTTGCACTTGGACAATTCCAAAGTTCACATCCCATCATTTTTACCTTATTTGAAAGCTTGGAAATTAATGGTCACAACACTGATTTCATTCCTAGTGTTATTTCAGTCTAGTGAATTCTCTAATTCATGTATTTTTAAGATTTCCTTATATCTTTATTCAAATTCTTTTAGACAAATAATTTTTATAGAAATTAGAGGTTCAAATAGTGATGATCTTGAGTAGTGAAGGTAGTTAATCTTTAGATTTTCAAAATCAATCCTCGTGGGAATGATATCCGAACTTATTTTGTCCACTTATTACTTGTATGACCTGTGCACTTGTAGTGATTTAGACCAAAACCAATTTTTAATAGCAAATTTTTACTGATGAAAAAAAAAAAAGATTTTATATATTGAGTCAAAAAAGTTTTTGGCATAACTGTTAGGGATTGAATGATCTCTGGTGGTAGTTCTAAGAATCAGTTGTTTTTGGTCTATGTTGAAATGGGGTTTCCCGAAATTGTGAGGTTTGCCTCGGGGGGCATATTGAGAACTTGACCACGGGGGTGGAATCGGAGTAAACGCAGACGAATAATAGTTTTACCTGGCGAGCTCGTTAGAATCGGACACGCCATGAACTATATATTGGGCGACCTCGACGACCGTGTCGATGGCGCCCGATGAAGAAGCTCTTGAATCGCCCGCAGTTAAGGCGGGTGCAAATGCTATCCATCTGATGGGCTAAAATCACGTCGTTCAACTCAACATCTTCTCTGTAAACCCTTGGATTGTTTGCCTCTTTGAGTACGCGGTGTGATAACAGCGGTTGATGTGCATGGGGGTGAATCTCGTTTATGTGAATGGACTTGTTGCGACTACGACTTTGGCGGATGAAGCTTTCATAGGTGTGGTGAACTCGGGCGGGGCGAGTTATCTTTGGTTTTAATGAATTGCGACTATCGTAACTCACAGGAGATGTCGCACTCCACAGTAAAAGTCGGGTAGATCACTGTGAGTTTTTCTCGAATTGTCGAAGACTTGGGGCACTACAGCGCCATAATGGGGTAGGCACAGGATACATGATGACTATCCACCCCGATATACCATCAGATGGTCAAGCTATTTGACTAACGTTAGGCGGATTGACAGCACAAGCGATCATCTGGCAGCATTGTAGGTATTATCGACTATGCGTACGAGAGCAGAGGGTAGAAAACTACGAGAGTTCCTCCCTCAGTCGAGCCCCACGTAGCAATCACAGTTCACCGCCTAGATCAGGGTGGAAGAGAAGGATCCGTTGGTTGTGGATCCCTGGAAAAAGAAACATTGGACGCCGGAAAAGTTCACTTAAGTAAGTTATCTCTTATCCAATGAAAGTGAGCAGTTACGACTCGTGTTGTTGAATAACATAGACGTATTTGCCTGGAGCCACTCAGATATGGTTGGGATTAACTTGACGGTGGCCTCTCTTGAACTAAATATTATCCCCACGGCCAGATCGATAAGACAAAAAGTGAGGCGTTTCCACCTAGATCACCATCATATCATTCAGATAGAACTAGACAACTTAATGAAAGAAGGTTTCATTAGAGAAGTGAAGTACCCCGAATGGCTAGCCAATGTGGTTGTGGTTCCAAAGAAAGGAGGTAAGTGGCGAGTATGTGTAGATTACACTGACCTTAATGAAGCATACCTAAAAGATAGCTTTCCCTTGCCACGTATAGACCAAATAGTTGATGCCGTAGCCGGGCATGAAATACTGTCGTTTCTAGACACTTTCTCTGGCCATCATCAAATTCCCATGCACCCGCCTTGCGTAGAGAAACGACCTTCATTATACCTCACTAGTTATATCCTGTTACAATGTGATGCCTTTTGGCTTGAAAAATGTCGAGGCAACTTATCAAAGGTTGGTTGCAGATTTTAGACCATTCGTGAAACCATGGAGATTAATATCGATGATAATAGCGTGAAATCGAAGAACATGACCACCAAGCATCTACAAGAATCCTTTGAGCTATTGTGAAGATATGACATGAAACTCAACCCTTTGAAATGTGTGTTCAGAGTCGGTTTTGGCAAGTTTTTAGGCTTAATGGTGATAGGAGAGGGATAGAGGCCAATTCTATTCAACTCAAAACTATAATGGACTCTTAGGCTCCTACCTCAAAACAAGGAGTGCAGCAACTAACTGGTGGCTGGCAGCTCTCGGGAAGTTCATATCCCATTTCATAGATTGATTAAAACCTTTTTTAATCACTTTAAGGGGAGCCAAAAGGGCCAGCTGGAATGAGGAATGCGACCAAGCTTTTGTGGCTATAAAAAAATATCTTACCAAACCGCCAATTCTTGCTAGCCTAAGGGCAAGCGATACACTCTATCTTTACCTAGCAGTGTGATGCCTCAATAAGTGCAACTTTGTTCAAAGAAGACTAAAATCGAAAATAGAGACCAAGATTCTTCGTAAGAAAATCTCTATCTGAAGTAGAAACCTAGTATACCCGTCTCAAATAAGCAGCATTGGCCCAGCAGGTGGCGGTAGAAACTGCCCGCCGCCAGGCACTGTTATTAGATGTGACGATCTCCTTTGTGAAACACTATACACATGCCTAACATATTCAGAAGGATGCCTTGTGGGTGATTGAACTAAGTGAATTCGATATTCAGTATAAACCTCACTTGGCATTGAAGGGTCAACTATTAGCAGATTTTTTAGCAAAACTACCCCAACTAGATATGGACTAAGGTGACGCTGGCTAGTGGATCCTTAATGTGGACGACACTTCTCGTCAAACGGGAGCTAGAGTCGGCTTGCAACTTAAAGCCCCAACTAGGGAAATGATAAAACATGCCATACGACTAGACTTCCCCACGTCTAATAATGAAACTGACTATGAAGCAATCCAAGCCGGAATCGACCTTGCAAAGTTTGTATCCTCAGAAAAACTCATCATACGTAGTGACTCTCAATTGGTAGTGGGACAGGTAAACGGAGAATACGAAACTTGAGACTAAGGCATGGTCAAGTATGCAAGTCTGGTCAAGCAACGACTGAAGAGTTTTGCAGCTTGGAAGCTTGAGAATATCCTGAGGGATTCAAATGAAAAAGCATATGTGCTAGTAGCAGGAGATGCATCCCTTATAATAAAAGAAACGATATTCCTCCCTATCTATCTCTAGTCGGCATCATCAATTACTACTAACCAGGTAGACGAAATGGATGAAACATGTTCTTCTTGAATGACTCCAATAGTGCACTATTTGAGCTAGGGAGAATTGCCAGATGACGGGCCAAAAGTGAGTGTGCAAAATTAGGTGGGAAACGCAAACTCGTGTGCTCAAGTATACGCATCGAGTTGACGTGGTGTAGTGGTTAGTCAAGTGTCGTTCCCTCGAAGAGAAGCGTGTTGACTACTAATTTAATGACTTCGACAATATTTGGATCTAATCCTAAAGCGAATTACGACTAAATTACTAGAATTAAAAAAAAACTTAAAATTGGGTGTATTGAATTATATCGATGATGAAACCTAGGGTTTCTTAGTCTCTTTACCACACTTGATGAATGTCGAGTCAATTGGGACTTATTGGAGAGTATTCATATGAGTTATGTTGGCGGGTTGATCTTTCCTACAAGGTATTCTCTCTCAAGATATATTTTCCTATCTCGCTAGTGGGATGTATTGTATCTCTGCCTCAACCCCTTGACTCCGAATAGCCTAAATGTACGAACCCTAGTGCCACACTTGCAGTCTAGAATATCTCTATTCTTTGACTACCCAAGTGTTGCTTTAACCATGTCCCTAGAAGTTATCTTCTCTTGATCTCAAACTCCCAACTTTAGCATGTCACGGTTAGCCAAACAATAACATGTAATTAAACCCAGGATTAAAGCAAACGTATGAACTCATATGAATATTCAAATAAGCCACAACTGAAAATCAATCCATCAAACTGTGGTTAGGGTTGGAAAAACCCTAGAGAAAAGAATTAGTTCATCATATTATTCATTATAGATTGAAGAATTCGAATCATGAAGTAGGTTGAAGGAAGAACTACAAAAAAATCCGTCCTTCGGCGATCTTTCGAGATAGTCTATCTTGATATCTCCTTACTTTTGTATCTCCTTCTTCTTGTCGATCCAATCCCGCTTTTGTGAAAAATCTTTACTTTTATACCTCGAGGCGGGCCATGATGGCTAGAAAAATTAGGGTTCTCACAGTTCCAGTTTGGAAAGGGACCTCTCTACTTAGCGTGACAAGGTTGCTTTGCTCTTGAAGAGCGAGGCCCTCCAAACTGATCTGCGGTTTGTTCTTTGCGAGGGGTCTTCGCGGCGGCGAAGTGCTTGGCCGTGGCGGAGCGTAGTGGGCGAACGGTATCCCTTCTATTGTCGCCTTTTTGTCATTTCTAAATACATTTTGTTTTTTTATGTCTTTTAACATACTTTTGATTCTAACATCGCCATATTCTATGAAACGATATAATATGAGGATTAGCGATCTTAATGAAAAAGACTATGAATCATGCATTTTAGTTATAAAGAACACTTAGGGAATTCAAGTAAAAATGCCGCATGATTCATCTAGATCAACACCCACTAGCTTGGCTTCTTGCTTGTCCCCAGCGAATAGGCCTCCACCGGGGCACTGGGAATAACGTGAAGCATATGACGATATAGGTTAAAGCACACATGACAATGACAAGAAAGAGTCCATATTAACTTGATTAGATGCAAGGGACTACCTTGATTGTTTAGCTTTCAGAAGAACTTGCAGGTCGGTCACGGTTGACTAGTAGGTCGACCCCATTTTTAATGCTCAATTTTCCCCGAGATTTTAAAGTGCGGTTAAGTGTGATCTCCAATGTATAGTTCATTTACTAATACTGAACTTGAATCGAACTCGCCTGTTGCTAACTTAACACGAAGGATGAGAAGCATGCCAATTTATTCCTTCAGCTACACCTAAGGATTAACTCTAAGACAAATTTGGGAAAGTACTAGTGCCCAGAGGTTTAGGTGAGGTAAGGCGAGGATCCGTGGTGGCTACACGCCCAGGTTGGTTAAAGAACGCAGGACGTCAGTTCCACTAGAACTTCACCACAGAACACTGACCAAACCTCGAGGCCACTAGATTGTGTAGATCATCCATCCTTTGTCCCATGTGGCGGGCTGGGTGAAGTCGATGGCCGGGCCGGTTGGCTCGGCGTTAGGCTGTGAAAAGCCCCTTAATTTGTTCTCGAGGTTAGATTAGATGATCCACATTGTTATTACTATTCTTATTATTATTGTTATTTATTTATTTATTATTTTTATTTTTATTTATTTAGGGCTCAAAGGCGATCCTCTTTTTCTAAGGTGTCCCATCACCTAGGTGTTTACTTCCTAAGGTTCGTAGGACTCTTGTATGGTGAGTTCGGAGTCAAAGCATGCCCCGAAGATCACGTGTGTGTGTGCAGGATAGCCTACTTCGGGAATTGAGTTCTTGAGATCTAAAAAGGGTGGCCAGACATGGTTAGTCTCGACTTTACACAACGCAATCCCAATTGTCAAACAACCTCGGAGTCCCTACTTCATTGAACATGGGTTGTTTTGCGTGCCACAACTCCCTTTTGTTGCCATCATGCTCAAAATTAAGGTGGGGATACTCAATACCAACTTTGGAGACTATCATATTATAATATGTGCAATTTGCATACATGTTGGTGCATGGAAAACAACCTAACACACGCCTAAAAAAAAAATGGACCTAAGCATGCAAAAATAGCAAAGATAAACAAAATTGGACCTAACATGCAAAAATAGCAAAAATAACCCAAGTCAAAATAAACTAAGTCAAAATAACAGTCAAAATAAAATAGGTCATACATAGTCACACCCGTACACCCACACTGAGCTTAAACCGAGATAGTGTCCTCGATGGCGAAAGAAGGGTAAAGAAATACGTCGAGAGCTCATT
The DNA here is from genome assembly GCA_016808115.1 of Tetrastigma voinierianum. Taxonomy (NCBI): domain Eukaryota; kingdom Viridiplantae; phylum Streptophyta; class Magnoliopsida; order Vitales; family Vitaceae; genus Tetrastigma; species Tetrastigma voinierianum. The sequence continues at coordinate 188,403 of JAEQBH010004025.1, read as the reverse complement.
GCGGTGTGGTGGCGGCGGTGGCGGCTGTGTGAAAATGATAAAATTTGGGCTAGTTCTTTGAGCAATACGGATTACGGTTGGCGCGGATGATGGCCATCTCAGCCCTGATGGAATCCATGTCTTGGCTCAGGGTAACCCGGTGCTCCTACGACTCGTCTCAATAGGCGTCGAAGCGGGTAGTGAGTGCATGGATCACAGTCGGCTAGGGCCCAGGTCATCCCAGAGGACCTCAGGTCACGCAGATCATGGAGTAAACTCACGGCTGGGTGGCGGCCGGGGACATCATCGCGGTCTTGTCATCGGACTAATGGGCTCCCGAGCTTCACCATGAGCGGTGGAATGGGCGAGGCCTGGCGTACGCTCCTCGAGTCAACAGCCCGAACTCAGGCGGTTGGCATAGCTCGTGTCGGGGAGGGGTGGATCGGGCGCAGTCACGAGTGTTTGTGGTCGACTCGATCAACCCAGAAGCAATGGCCGTCCGATGTTGAGCCCAGAATCCCTTGGTAATGGCATACAGGAGGATTGTCTTGTCCTTTGTCATTGTACTGAGATGCAGTGAAGGTTTAATCTTAACACATAAAAATTATATCAAACCTTCGCCACGGGTGTGAGCGTTGTCATCGGAAATGTGGTGAACTCGCCCGTCGACGGATGGCACCGCCACACGCCCTAGCCCTATGTGAGCTCCTGCATCAGGCTCTCGAAGTCGGTGGCCACAAATAACGCTTGGTACTTCTCATTGTCGTCCTCCATGGCGTAGATCAAGTTTGATGAAGCATGCCGAAGTGGAAGCCCACCTCGCCGGACAAACACGGTGGTGCCAACGGCTCTGAGGTTGGAATGGAACTCTTATACAATTGGGACCACTCCAGGGGTCGGGGGAGCACATAGTGTGTACCATCCTCTGGTTTGGATGGTGAGGTAGGAAAACCCCTCTTCGGAACGAATGAACGGATGTAAAGCGACTCGTGGTAGAGTCGCTCTGCCTCTCGGGAGATGAATCAGCGGGGATCGTCCGAAGGAAGAGGTGCCACTCGTGATGTGGAGCTGGAGCGGTGTCGTTTGGCTTCTTACGGTCTTCTTAGAACCATAGTAGTTGCGATTGGTAGGAATCTTCAAAAAGAGCACACACCGAGGAAAGAAGCGGGAGACAAAGGGTCGCACAAAAATAGGTGGAGGGAAAAAAATGGACAACCGCGGGTATTTATAGACGTTAAATCGAGTCGCTTAAGCGCGTGAGGATCGCTTAGTCGTGGCAGTATCCCTTCTGCGGCCGAACCGTACTCTGCTTGACGGTGAAGGGCTCTTCATTGCGCGGCGGGGTAGAGCCTCGCGGTGGTGAAGCTGACCGGCTGCTGCGGACGAGGCAGCTTCAAGATTGTTTGCCCTCGCGGTGGTGGGCGGGCTTCGTCGCGGCCGAACCGAAGAATCTAGGAAGCTGTGTTTTGCCCTTTGCCTTGAGACTCGCCTATCACATGAAAAATAAGCCGCAGGGAAAACGCCCCGAAAACAATAATTTAGCATGAAGCAATAAAAAGAATGGAAATATCACATAGTTTTAGGGAAAAGAAAATCTCACAAAGCTTGATTTGCCTCCGGCTCTTTGTTTAACGTCGGTGGCTCGGCAGAATTTCTGTAGCGTGCATGTTGTATTCTAGAGGAGCTGGGAATCTTCTTTTAGCCGTAGTGCTCAAAATCATTTGCTCGGGCGGTTGGACTATTTTGGGTACCATGCCCTTGATCTTTGGGTAACTTCGTTTGTCTTCTGTAAAGACTTATCCGGGGGAGTTTACCATCGCCTTCGCACGAGATCTCATTGGGGTGGAGGACCGAGGTATCTTTGTTAGGGTAGTCATCTGGGAGCTTCATTGGCCGGAATACATGAAAGGTGATCTCGTCTCCTAAGGCTCTCAATTTCAATTCTCATACGCATCAATCATTTGCCACGCGGTCGCTAGAAATGGCCTGATATGATAGGTATTTCTTTATCTTCCATATCGAAACGATGAAATCTGAGATGAACTTGTCCACTTTGACAGCGTCTTCCTATCACCCCCTTAGGTGTTTGATGACCTGTTGCCAGCTAGGTGTGTGTGGTTGGGCGAGCTTCACCCCAATCCTGTCGATGCGGATATGAATCACAGGCATGAGGTTAATACTTGCTCCCAGATCACACAAGGCCTTCTTAAAGATGGAATTTCCAATTGTTCACGGTATAGTAAAACTACCAGGGTCTTTCAGCTTTTGTGTCAATTTTCGTTGTAGGATGGCACTACACTCCTTAGTGAGGTTTACTGTCTCAAAGTTTGATAGTCTTCTTTTCTTGGGCCAGTGTTCCTTCCATGAATTTCACGTAGTGGGCATCTCTTATGTCGTCGACAAGCGGGAATGTTTATATGCGGTTTTTCTTGAACACCTCCAGAAACTTAGTGAATTGCTTGTCCAATTTACTCTTCTTCAGGCATTGAGGGTAAGGAATTGGGATAGTGGGTTAGGTCACATTGTGGTGGAGCCTCGGACTGTTCTTTTCACCCAACTTTTTTTGATAGAAATTTTGTTCCCCTGATACCTTGTCGATGCGGCTGAGAATTTTGGATTACTTCTTTTGTCTCCTCCCATCAGCGGTGGTACACTTACAGTGTTGCTAGTTCTTCTCCCTCATAATCGTGACCTTTACATGTTCATTTACCTTCTTGCCTCGGGTTCACTTGAATTACAAATTGTGCTCCCATTGCCTCTCAGTGTGGGGTGGCCCATTTGGCTTGTTGCTCTAAGTTTCTTAGTTGTGTTGCCTGATTGTTCAATTAGGTGGTTTGGTTTTGCAAATTCGCCTTGGTTTCATTCATAAAGGCGGTGTACGAGGTGAGCATTTGTGCAAGTGCTTGCTCCAAGTCTACTTTCTTTTCGAAGTGGATTCGTTCACTGGGGTAGTGGCATGTTGATACAGTTATTCCTCCATTATAGTTAAATTATTTACGACTATTACGATTGCCTCTCCATCCCTGACCTACATTTTGACTATGATTCTGGTATTTGTTTTGATATGCATTGCCCCCACACTGCCCTTTTTGTGGTTGATTCTGTTAATTCACATGACCAGGCCTACTCTCTTTAATCATCTCGCCTTAGTACGACACTCCGTATCTTGTCTTTATCCTTTGAGATTCTAAAATTTCCCATGGATTGTGCGAATAGCATTCTTGTGCCTGTTTAGCCTGCATTTGTCTTACATTAAGCGTCAGACATGGTTTACTAGGTTCTTGAGAACCTACGTATGCTGCTCTAAGGGTTTCTTAGGTGCTGATCTATCTCGAGGCCACTGATTATCAGTAGCTGTATCCTCCAAGATCTCATAGGCTTGATATGTGGTTTTCTTCATCAGAGCACCTTATGTTGAAGCATCAATGATTGTCCTAGCTGAGTCGCTTAAGCCATTATAGAACGTATGCACCTGCATCCACATAGTTAATCTATGATGTGGGAACCTCCTCAGTAGCTCATGAAATCTCTCTGACTTCAGCCCAGGTTCTCCCCCTCCAGGTGTCTAAATGTATTAATTTCTTGCAACTGGTGAGATATTTTCGCGGGTGGGAAAATTTTGGTTAGAAATTTCTGTACCAAGTCATTCCATGAGGTGATAGTGCAGGTTGGTGATCGACCGGTGTTTATTTCGATCGTAAGTAACTGATAGAATTCTGACGATGCGAGAGCTTCTTCAGTTACCCCATTATACTTGACTGTGTCACAGACTTCAATAAAGCTAGTTAAATGTGCATTCGAATTCTCACTAGGTAGCCCATGGAATTGTATATTGTGGAGCATTTGCAACATTACTCCTTTCAGATCAAAGTTGTTTGCTTGTATGGGTGGTGGACATATAGCTGACTGAACAACTGTAGGTTGTAAGGAAAACTCCTGCATATGCGATTAATGCCATAATGGCGCGGTGCTCGATTTCTATAGTTCGCTCCATTCGTTCCACCAGGGTTCATCCCTATCATGAACTGCCTCGCCTACTGATGTCGCATGATTTCAAGCTGAAGTTACGTGGCTTCTTACGTAATTGATGCAAAGTTCGCTCTTATTCGTGATCGACGGAAGCATTCCTATGCCCCTGTTTTTGCATGCACTCTGCAACACTTTCTTGAATCACAGGATAAGAACAAACCAAATCACAAAGACGTATGGCCACAAATAAAATACTAAACCAGAATAAAAAGAAAAAGATCAAGAAGTGAGAAGAACTAAAGAAAGTAAAATTGACAAAGTACTGGCCCATGGCACTATGTAATATCAACACTAAACTTCTCCCCAGCAATGGCGCCATAAACTTGACGGGCCGAAAGTGAGTGTGCAAATTAAAGTGGAACGCGAAAACCCGTAAAAGGCGTAAGTATACGCTACGAAAGGGATATAGCGTAGTGGTTAGTCAAGGTCGCTCCCCAAGAGAAGTGCGTTGACTACCGATTTAATGAATTCATTACTTGATCTAATCCTAAAGCTTAATTACTTAATAAATTACTAGAATTAACAAAAACTTAAAATCAAGTATCAATTATATCGATGATGAGAACCCAGGGTTTTACCGCTCTCACCACATCACAGATGTTGTCACTAAGAACTTATTTGTATGACCTATATGAGTTATGTTGGCGTAAGGTTGGGATTTTTTTCAATATTTCTCTCATGATATATTTGCTTATCACGCCATGGGATGTATTGCACTTACCTCAACCCTCGACCCGAACGCCTAAAATAAATCCCAGGCCACACTTGTAGTCCGAATATCTCTATTCTTCGACACCTGGCGTTGCTTAACCATGTCCCTCTCAGAAGTTATCTTCTCGATTTCAAATTCTAGCTTTAGGCATGCTTGTTGTGACAATACATGTACTCAAACCTGCACTAAAGCAAATGTATGAACTCACATAATATTCAACAAGCCACAACTCGAAATCAATCCATCAACTGTGGGTTGGGGGTTGGCAAACTCCTAGAGAAAAGAATTATTCATCATATTATTCATTACGCATTGAAGAATTCAAACTCATGAAGTAGGCTGAAGGAAGAAACTACGTAAAAATCCGCTTTTGCGATCTTCCTGAACTGCCTAGATCTCACAGTCAGAGATCTCTTTCTTTCTGTCGCATCCAATCCCCTTTGCTTCAAAATCATCCTTTTATAACCAAGACACGGGCCCACTGGCCCAGCAAAATTAGGTCTCCGCGAGTCTCGCTTTTGAAAGGGAACTCGCTACGCAGCCGGCGATAAGGTTGCCATATCGCGATGGTGCCCTTCAAACTTTGATCTACCGGTTCGCCGCTCTGGCCTCGTGAGCAGTGGCAAGCCACGGTAACCAGCAGCACTTCGCGGTCCATTCTTTGTCATTTCGTCATATGTTTTTCTTTTCTCGTCTTTTTTAGTCGTCTTTTGATTCCAACATTGCCATATTCTATAGAACAATATAATACACATATGAGGGATTAGCATGATATTAATGAAAAGACCGTGAATCATGAAGCAGAACATCGAGAATTCAACCGAATACATGCATGATTCATCCAAATCACCGAGCAATAGATCAAGCGGATGCAGATTCAGCGTCCGCGGCTATATTCTCCTCGTGAATGGGCAATTATAAACGGTCTCTTTAGACGCGGCCAGATTCAATTGTCTTTACCACACGTTGTGGCGATATGGTGGAACTCCACGAAAGGGTATGTGGAAACCAACCAAGCGGTAGAACTTTGGCTCACAGGGCCCATATGCAAGGTTATTATTGGCCAACCAAGAGAGCAGATGCAGCCACCTATGTCAGGAAGTGCGACCGCTTCCAAAGACAAGCCCCATCTCAAGGGTGCCGACTCAAGATCTAACCAACATCATAAGCCCCTGGCCCTTTGCTTAATGGGGGATTGATATAGTTCGACCGTTGCTTATCGCCTCAGCTTAAAAAGAGTTATTATTGGTTGCCATCGACTATTTCAGCAAATGGATAGAAGTTGAAGCCTTTACCTCCATCAAAGATAAAGAAGTCATTCAAATTGTTTGGAAGAATATAGTTTGCCGATTTGGAATACTCTCACTGACTGTAACCTATTAATGTACCATAGTTTGACAGTAGAGTATTCAGAAATTTTTTCCATGAGTTGAAAAAATCAAAACTTGCATTCAACCTCACTGCATTCAGAGAGGCACAATTTCCGTTGAAGCATCTAACAAAAACTCTCTCGACGCTTGAAAAATTGACTAAGCATTCGCTAGGAAAATAAAGTGCATCTCGCCATCTGAGTTCTTTGTGCCTATAGAACAACTAATTGAAATCCGACTGGAGTATCCTCGTTTGCTCTCACCTACAGAATAGAGGCCTTAATTCCTACGAAAATTGGGGTGCCCATGGTTCGAATGAAAATCCCTAAGAAGGCTAATAGTGAAGCCATTGGCAAAGACTTAGACATGGCATATGAACTTCACGAAGCTGCAGTTGTACATATGGAATTGTATCAACAAAGAATAACAAACCTATACAACAGGCGTGTAAGACAACGTGCATTTCAAGCCAGAGACCTAGTCTTGAGAAGGGTCTTTGAAAACACAGTTGACCTAATAGCCAGTAAGTTCCAACCGAATCGGGAAGGGCCATACACGATAGTTAAAGTGGGGATAGCCAGATTGTACGCATTAGATAAATTGGACGGGACGCCAGTGCTCAGGATGTGGAATGCTATGCATCTTAAGAGGTATTATCAATAAAGTTTCCTTTAAAGAATTTTCTTTCAATTCTAGGAATATTATTAATAAAATTTTCTTTGAAGGTATTATCAATTAAATTTTCTTTAAAGTATTTTTTTGTTATTCTTGGAATAGTCCCCTTAACAAAGACGAGAAGTGGATTTTAGCCTGTTGGAACTTTCAAAGACCAGATTTGGCTCCTAGCTTGCTGGCACATTCAAAAGACTAGATGTGGCTCCTAGCCCGTTGGCACTTTCAAAATACTAGATGAGGCTCCTAGCTTGTCGCCACTTTTAAAAGACCAGATGAGGTTGCTAGCCTACTGGTACTTTTGTTAACTGCATTATGATCATAGCTCACCGGTACTTTCAAAAGACTAGATGGGCTTCCTAACCGCTGCTAGCAATCTTTCAAGAGACCATGCGGTCTTGGCCTACTAGCACATGCCTAAGCACAACTTAGTTTAATGTCATCAAAGCCAAACCCGTAAATGGTACTCCTTCCCTGGACTCCATGTGCGAACCCTCCCAGCTTTTAGCTCTTAAAAAAAAAAAAACTTAACATTGATATCCTTGAAGCAACTATCCTAATCAATATTTGTGGAAAGAAGTTGTCAAATAAGAGTTATCAATTGCATAAGTAAACTGAAAATTGTATTTCATAAGTACGCCAATAGCGTCAGCAATTCCAAAAAAATACATATGTGTTCTGGCGGCCGCTTAAGGCCCCTTACAGAAATTAAAAAAAGAAAAGAAAAAAAGGGAGAGAAAAAAAAGAGATAAAGATGAGCTTGATCCCAGCTGGCGCTTCTCCCCTCAAAGCTCATTAGCCGTCTCGTCTAATCCACCTTAGCCAAGCCGTGGCTGATTAGGTGCCTCAAAAGTGCTATTTTGAACCCTATTCAAGATAGGTTTTGGGTGCTTTTTGCGCACTAATCATATCATTGCCAATTAATGTGTGCAGTCCACTTGGGGTTCCACCGATGCCACTTCGGTTTGTTTTTTGGTGATTTTTGCAAAGTTTTTCCTCTCGCGGCTCCTCACCTATTTAGTTCGATGTCAAGATATGTGCCGAATGCTGAGGATTCACAGTGTTATCAACCATCAAAAAATTGAAGAAATGTGAAGTGGATGTGAAGAAAGAAGGTTGCAGGAGGATGCAGTAGCAAATCAGGCACAGCAGGGATTTTCGCTATGATTGCGAAAATTTCGCTGGGATTGCGAAAATTTCGCAATCATAGCGAAAATTTCGCAATCCCAGCTTGGGGCCGCTGTGTGAAGGCCTCCTGCAGTAGGTTACGAAATTTCGCCATTCAGCGAAATTTACTGCTCCTAGCGAAATACCCAGCCGCTATCTCTCACAAATCTCTCACTAGGTGCGAAATTCACCGGCTCCTATTAAATCTCTCCTAATTCTCGCTATCTCAGAATTCCGCCAGGCTACGAAATTCGGGCTAGGTTAGCCAAATTTTCGCCATGCTAGCGAAATTTCCTCGCATACAAATCTCAAACTGTGTTTTGAATTCTTGATGCCAAACGACCACGCTTCTTGATATGTTACCATTTTCATTCCTTATGTAATGTCATATTTTAGGCATTTTTGTATTCACACTTTGGGGTTGACTATATAAGCCCCTCAAATTCCTTGTAACCCTTAAGGAATTTTTCATTTTATAAAGTTTTCTCGCAGCTTTCATTTTAGGTCTCATTTTTTAGCCTCTCTCTCCTCTTTCTCTCATTTTTCAAATTTCCTCGCAAACACACCCCTTGAGGGATGACAACTCAAGGGATGCTTGGCTAAGCCTCATAGCCAGCTTGGTTTCTTTGGGTCACGCAGTTGTCCTCATGCTTTGATTATTACTGTGCATCGCATTTATGGTTCCCACCTTCAAACCAAAGGTTTAATGCCATTTAATGTCTTTCTTCGTCAATACTTGCTATGCTTAGTGGTTCAAAGGTACTTTACGGTATGCACTGACATTCTTAGATGTCATTTACGAGCCATGGAATGAGGTTAAATGCTGTAGTTCAAAATCGAATGGGACTTTAAATGCTTAGTACTCGGGTCAGATCAATGAGAGTGGTTTTGTGGTTAGGTTTATAAATTAAACAAAGATCCCAGGCTTTGGCTTTGACTATATGTCAATTGCCCTAATGCGGTAGAAATAACCCGAGGACACCAGAATACCCCATGTTATCAAGCTAGTGACCCAAGCCTTCATACAATGCTATATTTCACACTTCACTTTAAACCATTACAGTTAGTCGCTGAACAAACAACCTATCAAGCTTTTAACAAAATCCACAAATCTAAACAAAAGCCCTCACCATTTTCCAAACACCGGCGTAAAATCATTCGTGGGATGAAAACCCATCCCCGTGTTCGACTCCTAGACCGCTTATACCGCAGTAGCTTGACTAATGGCAAAGTAGAGGAACATAGAAACAAATATCGTTGATTCAGCCACCCTACCGTGGCACGACCGTTGGCCTCGTGCTGGATGCCGGGCCTGAGGCACTGGGTTCACGGCCAACTCTGCAGGAAGCGGGCTAGGAGGAATCAGGCGCATCTAGAACCTCTGGCAGGATTCTCTGGCATGTTGTGTTTGAACACACAACACTTGTAACCGTAGGCGAAGATAAGCTCTAAGGCCTTCTAGTTGTCATTCTCTATGGCCTCTTTCTCCTTGCCTGCTTAAGAGTGGAGAGAAGACACTTCATCCTTAGCCCTCCCAATCTCCAGTAGGAGTGAAGTTCGTTTAACCTCTAGGCAGGTGATGAGTCTAAAAACTCATTTGATTTTTAATCCATTTTTCTGAGTTTATTACAAGTTAATTTGGCTGACCATATACGTAAAACCCGTAATTTGCTCAAATTTAATTTTACAGAAAAATACAACAGAAGCAAAAATCCCAACAAAATCGAAGAATTCAGTCATAGCTGCGTAAAGGAGGTCGCAACTAGAAAAAGAAAGTCGTGACAAGGAGCTCTTTTGTTCATTTATTTCCAGGTCACAACATCACCAAGACCAATTAATGAGGTTGCGACTAAGAAAACGTGGTTGAGACGAAAGAGACTATTCAGCGGTTTAGGTCGCAACGCTAAGACGAGGTCGCCACGCCATCCGCTTCGATGAAGCCACGTATGAGGCTCCCGCAAGAAAATTTGAGGTTGCAACCAGTTCTTAAATGAAGGACTCAAATTGAGGTCGCGACATCATCGTGAGGTCACGACATGGAACTGAATAGGGAGTCACAACAAAGAGATTTGAAGTTGCAACTACAAGAGATGGAGAAGAAGAAATGAAGTCGCGACATCATCTTGAGGTCAGCGATGTAACCCGGCCGAGCCAAGCTAAGTCCCAGTTAGAGAAATCTAAGTTGCAACCATTTTGTTATTCAAGGACCCCAAGAGAGGTCGCGACCAATCACTGAGGTCGCGACCTAAAGAAACACTGAGAATTACAAAACCATGTCGTGACTTAATATTGAGGTCGTAACCTAAAAACTCGCTAACGAAGTCTTTGCCAAGCAAAAGGGAGTCACGACCACTTAATCAGTCAAGAACCTAAAAGGAGGTCGCGACCAATCACTGAGGTCGCGACCTGAATAAACTCTGAGCATCAACATCCAGGTCGCAATTATGTTTAAAGCAACTAAGACAACCTGCAACCAGAAAGGAGCAACATGAGGTCGACCGCTCAAAGGCAGTGGCCATCGCGCGCCAGGATTCCATCAGGTCGCGACATATATTCTAGCTATATCAAAGCAAAAGACTGAAAAGGAAGTCGCAACCTGAAAAAGAAATTCACAACCTGAGGTAAGGCAGTAGAAACAGAAATGTGGTCGCAACCTAAAACTGAGGTCGCGACATGCAGTGTAGTAAGGAAAGCAAGTCCTGACCGAGAACCAAAGTTGTGACAACTAAAAGGAGGTCGCAACCTAAAACTGAAGTCGTGACTTAGAGTTGCAACAGAAAGGAACTACAATAAGGTCACGGCGTGAGACTAAGGTCGCGTACATCACCCCGAGAACACCGAGCCGTGAGTGGTCGCGACCACAAATCGAGGTCGCGACCACTAATCAACGGGGTCGCAAAGAAACTTCTTTACGCAGAACTCGAAGAAACTGGTCGCAAATTGAATCGAACAAATAAAGGGGGAGTCCAAGTCGCGACATCAACCCGAGGTCACGACCGACATGTTGAATCGGGCTTTTCTTTTGAGAATTCCACCTGGAGTTTTTTTTTTTGAGATTCAGCCCAATTTCTTTTAACAGTTATAAATAGACAGTATGAGAATAGTAAAATAGCTTCCATCTTCACTACTCATAAAAAAGGGAACGAAGAGGAACTCAGTGTATAGTTTAGAGTAGAATTTTATTTTCTTTATTTTTATTTTTTTTATTTTATTTCTTCTTGAATTTTCTGATTCGAACTGCGAACTGCGTGTAAACGAGTGGAGATGGATTTTATTTATGTTATTTTCATCTTAAATTATCGCTGAAAATTTATGAAATCTAGATAAATTTCCGAATTCATTTCTCCTCGCCATCAAGGACATAGTGGATGTACGTGATCGGTGCTCCATTTCTTTAATTGTAATGCAGTAATTGGAATGCGTCACTGACTGGAGCATACGCTTAGCTGCTTTTCGCAAAATATAGAGAAAATTATTCGCTTCGATTTACTTACTTGCGTCGCTAATCGATATTCCCAATGGTAAAGATCAAATACCAGTCGAGGGAAAGTGTATCTGCCTGATTTCCGTGGATGCCCGCGTGACACACGCAGTCGAGATTCCCGAGCCGGTGAACATTCACTTACGGGTATGCTGTACTACCATCATGAACTCCGGCCGAGCTCGGAAGTTCATTTTGATAAATCCCCCATTCGCTCATAAAATGAAGTTGGAGAGGAGTATTTAACAATATAAATAATTAGAGAGTTCACCTTAATCTAAAGGGAAGCTCCCAAACCTGTGTTAGTTGAGATCTAATCAAGGGAAAGGGACGAACCAATAGATCTGGAGGATGAGCCACCAATTAAGTGGTAGAAACTTTGCAAATATCCTGAGAAGGAAATGCAAAAGATCTGCAGTCATCAAGAAATGGGTGTGAAGTATTGAGAAAGAAAAATGCCCAGATCTTGCAAGAGAATAGAGAAATATTGTGTAACCGACGGATCTGCTCTCGAGAGAAGCAAGGGCTTCTCAAACTAAAGTTGAATATGGAGAAACTAATCGCAGCCATATAGGCAATCTCGACAAATCCAGATTCATACATAAAACAGAGCAATGAATTGCAGGAACTGACCGTTTAATTGTAATTCTCGATAGTTTTGCTTTCTCACAGAACTCATTCATCCAAGATTTTCGTTACACTTATTTTAGTCATTTACTTATATTTTGTTTTAGCTCAATAGTAGTCAATAGTCTATGATCTTTATTTTTCTAGATAAAACTTTCACTCGAAGCCTTTTAGTCCAAATAGCATAGAATCTCCCGAGGTCAGTAGTCGATTCTAATTTTGTCAATCTCGTGGAATGACACCCGACTTACATTCGCATTTTTTACTACTTAGGCGACTGTGACACTTGCGTTGTCATGTATCAGACCCATATTTTTAAATCATGAACATTAAGAAAGAATTATTTTATCAAACAAATTTATCCAAAGTGACATGGCTGCAAGAGAAGTGTAAGTGCCTGTAACTATGTGAATTCGAGGGTTTTTATCATAAAGAAAAGGCAACAAGTTTTACGGGCGCTGCTACGGATTGAAAAGGATTGAATAGATCAATATTCTAACCAAAGAGGAAATGCTAATTTGGACATTTTCTAAACATTTTATAAAAGAAAAGACTAAAAACAAGTGATAAGCAAGTATTTATCACGACCGACTTTAACAAGCCATGTTGAAAATAAATTTTTAGGCTCCACTAATCCCATGGATCTCGGGAGTATGTTTCAATTTCGTGAACTTTAATGCATTACGGTGAAACAAGATTCGACCACACAAGCAGACATCGACCGAAAGAACACTGTAAGTTTAAGAAAGACTAAAAGAGTAGAGAATACAACCATGGCAGATGAAAGACATGACCAGACAAAGGAGCAAAGGACAACAAATTTATGCCTCCGGCGCATCGACAATAATGGAGGATTTCTGAGGCCTATCATTCAAAGAAGAATATTCAATCGACAAATTCTACTGTATGCAAACAACTTAATTAGTGCCAGCCTTTGATAACAATGGTGCAAAGAATACGCTCATCAAGCCACCCACCGAAGACCCCAACGAAGCACTGTGCAGAGCCGATGGCAAATACAATGGAAACCGAATGGTGGAGGCCAGAGGTGATAAAGCCGCATCTCTTCCAGTTTTTTAAGAGATATAGCTAATTTGGTATGAGTCATTACCATATGGTCTACTGATACTTGGGAAGAGCCGGTGGAAGTATTACTGGGCAGTGTTCTTCCATCTCTACGACCCGAAGAAGAGAGATAAATAGTTGTTCGAACAGTGGGGAAGATGAGAGCCTATATATATCGAGAGATTCAAGAGGTCATGAAAGGTGCCCTATGATGAATTACTTTAAAAACCTGTATGGATATAGTGTATCATGCCTTAAACGATACATCGGCGGAATCATCGATGCTTCGCGGCCGTGGAGCATTCAAAAGCAAAAGTGGCCAAGAGGCTAGAGATCCGGAGAAGATCTCGCTATGCAATATGAAAGCTCCATCCGAGCTTTCTGGCGCGGGTAAACAACAGAGAAAAGGTGTCATGGAACAGTAAAATGACGCCTATGGAAGAGTTAGATGCCATCATGCAATGTGATGGACAAAACAGAAAGTAAATGCACACCGCCACAAAGTCAGGAGCGGAAAGAGAAGCAATGAGAAGAAGTGCGAAGTACCAATAGAAGAGATCCAGCAGGGCCGAGGAGGTTAAGTACGTGAATGAACCACAAATACTACTGGCCAAATCCTAACTCGCCTACACACATGTACTTAAAGATTCAGGAACCATGAGAATTTCATATGGTGGAGGGGCAAAGATAAAGGCCCAAGGCATGGACAGAATCCCCAACAGATACTCAGCCTACCATGTCTCGCCATAGCAACACTGGCGTGCGGCAGAAATGACTATCAGTGGTCATAGGGAGGACTCAACCACTAAGAACAATGTCAGTAGCTCATGGGGACAAACAAGAGGCTTATATACTTCCATGAACAAACGGTCTGACCAAGCTGTCTAATACTCAAGTATTTCAGAAGAATACAAGTGCCCCATCAAGAATCCTCTGAGACAAGTAGGGCAACTCGGCCCTTAGTATGCCAAATCAGCAAGGGTACATTCCTAGTGACACTCAAAGAATCCTACAATCTATGGCGTCAAAGAAGTAAGAAGTGGGCAACAACAAAGAAGAAAGAAAAGGAAAGAAGAGACCGAGGCGTAACAAAAAAAGAAACTGAAAGGAAGGAGAGAAGAGCAAACCTCGGAAAGATCTATAGAAGTGAAGAATACACAGACCAATGTACTCAAGGAAAAGCAGAGCGTAAATAGAAGGAGAGAGTACCGCCTATACACCTACAAAGGCTATCTCCCAGGCTTCAAAAAGGGAAGAGCAATTTTCTAGATTCTTGAACATCTTCAATATCCCTTTATGTATAATCAACCAAATGCTCTAACTATGCAAAAATTTCTAAAGGAGATACCTAACAATAGAAAGAAGATAATGAGGAAGAATATGGAACCACCTGCATCAAAGTATCCAAGAAAAGCTCCCAAGAAAAATGAAGGACCTAGGCGCTTTCACCATTCCCATTCCAGATAGTGGAAATATGAATTCAAGAAAGCCTTGTGTGATTCTAGTGCTAGTATAAATTTGATGCCTCTGTTAGTGGTGCAAAGGCTTAGTTTGGGGAACTTAATCAACAACAACCCGCGACGTAAAATGGTCAGACAACCAATGGCACAAACGTAGGCGTGTTTTTGAAGATGCTGTCAAGGTGGAAAATTCATCTTCCCGTGGATTTTGTGGGATTATGAAGATGGAGTGAAGATACCCAAGTCTTTGTTGCTAGGAAGACCTCTAGCAAATCTGAGCTTTGATAGATGCGTAAAGGTGAATCGACACTAAGTGGGTGGGGAAATGAAGCAATGCACTTTAATCTTAATAGAGTTTGGAACACCCCGATGTAGATGCATAAAGTTGTATGGCTGTAGAAAAAAATAGTCTTCAAAGGTTGAGTTGAATTCTCGACTGCATTTCAACCTTCTATCAATGAAATTGAGATGAATTTTCGATCTTGAGAGTATTGATTGTGAAATGTTGCCTTCAAATTTGTATAACAAAAGAAACCGTCGAGCATAAATGAAAAAGTCGAGATGATGTATCACGGCCAGGGACGTAAAACTACGACGAGAAAACCTTAGTCTGAAGGAGTTATGTGAAGGAATTACTTGATCATTTGAAATATGAGTTCTTAGAACCAGAAAGAAAACGATCGTTATATCAATTTGCGTTAATGAGTCTCGAAGAACATAAAGCGTTGAAATTCGAGAAAGTATAAGGAAGCTATTGTTTGAGTGATTGAGGATCCCAGAGGGTATCGGTCCCTCAAGTTTGCATGCACAAAATATTGCTGAATGATAATGCAAAAACTTCTATTGAGCATCAAAATTTGAACCATGTGATGAAAAGTTGTTAGAAAAGAAGTTACGAAATGGTTAAGCCTTGGGTTTATATATGCTATATCGGATAGTTCTTGGGTGAGCCAGTGCATGTAGTTCCTAAGAAGGTGGATTCACTATGATCGAAATGAAAAGAATGAAGCGATTCCTCTGAGAAGCTGTGACAGGATGGAGGTGTGTATTGACTACTGAAAACTAAACAGCACAGCAAGAAAGGATCATTTTCCCTGCCTTTCATTGATCGGATCTTTGGATAAGGTTGAGCGGGACACCTACGCTTATGTTTTCTTGATGGATCTTCTGGATATACTTCGAAATTTCCATTGCCCCGAGGATCCCGGGAAAACCCGTTACATGCCCATTTGGGTACTTTTGCTTTTAGAAGAATGCCATTTGGTTTGTGTAGTAACTCTGGTACATTCAAAGATGCATGATGTCACATATTTTACGATTTGCGGAGGATGAGCCACCCGATTAAAGTGGGTAGAAACTGCGGAATCCCGAGAGGAAATGCAAAGATCTGATCATCGAGAAATGGGTGTAGTATTGAGAAAGAGAAAATGCCCATATCTTGCAGAAATTAGAAATCTGAGGAGTAACTAAGTTTGATCTTGTCTTCGAGAGAAGCAAGGGCTTCAAACCAATGAATATGGAGAAATCCAATTGCAACATATAGGCAATCTTGAACAAATCCAGATTCATACATAAAACAGAGCAATGAATTTTCGTGTAGGAATTGATTATTTCATTGTAATTCTTTGATAGTTTTCGTTTCTCACAGGAAACTGATTCAGTCCAGTATTTCCGTTACAATTTATTTTTAGTCATTTACTTATATTTTGTTTTAGCTCAACAGTAGTCAATAGTGTCTTTATTTTCTAGATAAGAGCTTTCACTCACGAGTTTTAGTCCAAATAGCATAGAATTTATTAGTTGGGGTAGTTGATCTCTAATTTTGTCAATCTCTTATTGGAATGATGCACGGACTTACATTCGGATTTTACTACTTGTATGACTATGCACTTGTAGTGTCATGCATTCAGACCAATATTTTAAAATCATGAACATTAAGAAAGAATTATTTTTATCAAACCAAATTTATCCAGAAGTGACATGAGTGCAAAGAGAGTGTAAGGCTCTTGTAACTATGTGAATTTGAGGAGTTTTAGTCTATAAAGAAAAGGCAAACTGACGGTGGCCTCGGCAAGGCTTGAGCCTAGCCTCCTCACGTGTAGGGCATCTTGGACCCTTGCAGTTTGTCTCCAGCCCAGGCGCCTCGTGTCACTGCTTGGGAATTTGACTAGCTGAAGGCGTCTTTGCGCCTCTTCGTGGCTTCATCCCTCTCCTTCTCCGCCCTCGCAATATTCCCTGCACCAGCCTTAACCTCTCACTTCTAGTGCTTAGACCTAGCTTTAGCCTCGACCAGAGCATCGTCTAAAGCCTGGTGCTTGGAAACAGCCGACTGAGCATAAAGCCGTAGCTTCTTAGCATCCCCCAGCCTAAGGTAAAGCTCCCTATGCTAGCGTGCCATGTTTCGAATATCGGTGACAACCTACAAAAAAAGTGGTGTTAGAAGAGAACCATAACATAAAGCCCACGCTCTAACGTTAGAAGTCTAGCCATACGAGCTCGACCGTCTCGTCAAATTCGTGGTTGTGAATAAACATCCTGTCCTCAGCCACACGTTGGTAGGATTCCTTATCCATGTAGCTAGGGAAGGGAATGGAATACTCCTCACTACGAGCCACTATTGGCATTCGGAGATTTTTGGGGTAGAGTTCATGCATATGTGTGGCAGAAGAGTCCCTCTTGTTAAAGGGGTTCCAATGGTCAATAATTTCCTAGGTAGCATCTGGACCAGGAGTCGACAGGTCCTCTAAAGGACGGCCCCACTCCATTGGCTTAACATACTAACCTAGCACTAGCCTATCAGGCAGCCTCTCCCTGCTGGTCCCGGGAATTGCAAGACTGGACCGTTTAGCCTACAGCGGCGGGACAACAGTTGCCTCTATAGAAGGAGCTTTGCTTATAACTTGATTAGCGTTAGGAGGTCCTTCGGCTTAAGCCTTGATGGGTGTGAATTATGCATATGTTTCAGTAAGATTTCCATGTGTTTTTATAACTCAATTGCATGATTCACAGTCATATTCACTAATATTGCGCTAATCCTCCATATTATAATGTTTTGCAGGACACGACGATATAAGAAGCAAAGAGGAAGCTAAATAAAGCAAAGGAAATACCCAAAGCAGAAGCCTCGGGTACGCAGCGATGAAGCACTCCACGCTGCAGCGTAGTGCTTCTTAGCATCTAGGACCCTGCAGCCATGTTTCAAACCAGTAGGGGAAGGAATCTAGTAGCCTCGAGTGACTGCGGTGTAGTACCCACTTCACTTGGGCGTAGCGGATATTCTTTTCGAATCGGGGCATTAAAAACTCTTACAGATTACGGGTTGTGAGTAGGGCCTCGTCTCGAGATGTAAGAGAATCATTTCGGCGAGAGGTTGGAAGTGGGTGAAGAAGGACAGACGGATGGGGAGATTGGGCGGAGCGGATTAGAGATCGCGAAGACGACTTCTTTTTTATTTCTTTTCCTGATTCGGTTTATGTTAAAAATCTTTTAGTCTGTAATGAAAATCACTATGAACTAACTTTTCTCTCTAGGGTTTTGTCAACCCTAACTGTAACATTATGGATTAATACATTAATTGTGGTTTATTTAATATTGGTATGAATTTGTATGGTTGCTACTCCCTTTGATTAATCTGTGTTATTATTTGACGGTGTGGCGTACTATTGCTAAGTGCAGAAATTGAGAGAAGATGACTCATAAGGGACATGGGTAAGCGACACTTGGTCAATCGGGAATAAAGATATCTGCGTTCAAGTGTAGCGATGGGTTTGTACATTTATGCATTTCAAAGTCAAGGGGGTGACCGAGGAAGTCTGATACACCCCATTGGCGAGATAGACAGATATATCTCGAGAGAGAATCTCTTTTAGGCACGATCAACCCACTAACATAAGTCATATGAAATATTGTCGTCACGCTATATCTTGGTTAAAATTCATGGTGTGGTAGGTGTGGAAAAAACCTGACTTTCTCATCATATTACTTTGAATATTGAAACTCCTTAAATTAGTTAAATTAGTTATAATTCATTATAAGACTGAATCAAATATTATCCTAGGTCACTAAGCCCGATTATTTGGCATGCTTCTTTCATAGAACGACATGATGAGCCATATACTCGTGAACTCGGCGGCGTATACTTGCTTGCGATACGGGTTTGCACATTTTTATAACTTTTACACACTCACTATCAACGGATTAAGTTTTGTCGGCTGTTCTTAGGGAGAAGTTTAGTGTTGACATTGACAACGATTATATAGATTCTACTTTGGATCAGAGTTTATTTTATTTAGTTCTTTTTACTTATTAATCATTTATTTCTCTTTGTTTTGATTATTTTGCCTTATTTCATTGTCTTTGTGACTTAGTCTCGACTTCATACTTGTGATTTCGGGGAAAATGAATTAGTGTGCATCTGAGTATAGATCGTGGGGAATTACTTCAATTGATCTGAACGGAACGGACATTGCATGATTACAGAAAAGGCACCGCATGACCCGATCTAAAATCATGCAGAATCAAGAAGACGAAGGGCAATTCCAAGATAGGAATGAACCATAGGTGGATCAGAATGGACATAATGATTAGTACCCCGAATGGTGCTATTTTGGGCCTGACATCAAGTTTAAACACTTTGTGTACTAATCAACAATAACGATTGATGCATTGAGGTCAGGCTTTGCTCTGATCATTTTATGGCTATTTTGTAAGGATTTTGGTAGGCGAATAAAGTCATTTTTCTTAGAGCCGATTCAAACCACGCAGTGAACGAGCGAACTTCAGATGCGTAATTGGGAAGACATTTGGGTAATCACGGAAGAGAAGGAAGGAAGTGTGGAATTTAGCGGGTGTTGCGAAAATTCGCGGATTCTGAAACTCTTGCTCCCTACTTGAGTTGATTGCTTGCAGCCCACTTCTTTTTGGCTTTATTACAAATATGCCCTTGATGTAATTTTGGTTCCTTTATACATTTTTGTAATTTCCTTGATGCGAGCACCTATATAGCGCTGGTCAGAGCTTATGGCACCTCAATTAAGTTGGCAGTCCATCAATCATTCAATAAAATTGGCGCCAAGTTTCCTCTCCTCCTGCTGCGTGTGATTTTCTCTCCCTTTCCTTCACTTTCTTGCATTTTCTCACCAGCCAAACACCGCAGTGATGACAAATCGAGGATGTTAAACTAAAACCCCCTCATCCTTGGAGGGGAAGGCCACTGGATGCCAGTTTTGAGGTAAACTAATTGTTCTCTTGCGTTTCATGTGAGCATTTATGGGTGTTTACGTTCCTGCTTTTCACAATAGGTTTAAATCTTCAAAACATGCCCTCACCAACCTGTATTTGGCAAGCTTTTTAGGTTCAGTGGATACTTATCACTAGATCCCGCGATACCCGATTAGTTGTCTCTATTGAATTCTTGAGATGGGTTTAGGAGGTGTGTTCTCCGCCGTCTGGAGCATTTATGCTCATTAAATGCTGCATTGTTCAAGAGGAAAAATCATACGGGTTTAGGTTTTAAAGCTAAATGAAGATCGGGTTCGGAAATGACTATAGGTCATCCTCCGTATGAGGAAAAGACCAGGACATGTCGGTTGACTTAGAACCCTAAGCCCAGGTGTGAGACTTCAAAGGGTTCTTTTATGCTATTTCGATTTATTTTCCAGTTTACCAGCCATTTAGAAACCCCTTTGTTTTGCAAAAATCTTGAAATCCAAAGAGGAAACACCATTTTCAATCCACTGCAACTCTTCTCTCACGAAGAAAACCCATCCCCGTGTTCGACCCTAGACCACTATACTGCAGTAGCTTTGCTATGGCAGTAGGAGGAATTTTAGGTTATAAATATTGATGATTCCAGTACCCCTACTATGGCACGAATCAAATGGCGCCATTCAGGGATGGTGCCTAATCTGAAAGAAAATTTGTCAGACCTTGATCCACATTACATGCGTTGGTAAATTCCTCGTTTCTTTTTATTTTACCATTTTCCCCATTTACGAGTTCAACGTAGGGGAATTTGGAATTTTAATCTTGTTCATCTGATTTTCCTTGGTTTTATTTTAACTAACATCAACCTTTATAGTAGCCTCGTTTTTGTTGGTTTCTTGCTTGTTTGTGTGTGCTCATGGCGACATGTGCGGTCATGTGGCTGCTGCCGAGGCCGGTGGAAGGCTTAGTGCTCTAGTTGAACAAAGTGCGTCCTTATGCCCCCTTTACCGGTTGCCACGACAAGCGGATGGAGCCCTACTGAAGTAGCGAGGCAGCGCGGGGGGTTCAAAGGGACCCCGATGCCTACGGGTCATGAGGATCACATGCCGCAAGTGAGTGCATCCTCATAGATTATACCCCTTCCTGAGGATGTGGTAGTGAGGCCTTATCTAGTTGCCCTGCTCCCAACTTTTCATGGTATGGAAAATGAAAATCCATACACACACATCCGGGATTTTGGGGAAGTTGCACAACTTTCAAAGAAGATTGCAACGATATGGAGCTCTTTGAAGTTAAGCCTTTTCGCTGACCCTGAAGACAAAGCAAATTGGTTTAATTCACCCAAGGCCCGGGGCCATGTTGAGGCTGAGAGGCGAGCTATAGAGCGAAATTTTTGAAGAAGTTCTTCAATGCCCACAAGACCAACAATTTGAAGAGGAAAATCTACACCTTTGCAGCTCATGAGAGTGAAAATTTTTATCAGTGCTAGGAAAGGTATATGGAGACCATCACTGCCTGCCCTCACCATGGCTTTGATACCTGGATGCTGGTGAACAACTTCTACGATGGAATGTCCCTTGCCATGAAACAACTCTTGGAGACAATGTGTGGAGGGGACTTCCTCAGCAAGAATCCTGATGAAGCCATGGACTTCCCTCAGTATATTCTTTGAGACCTCAAGCTTAGGATGAACCAAATCCCGAGCCCGATAAACGTAAGCCACGATAAGCGAGGGGAGGTATATACTCCTTTGTCGAGAGGATGTGGAATGAAAGCCAAGCTATCTTCGTTGACTAAGAAGGTTGGAAAGCTTGAAATCTTGAAATCGGTATGAAATTACGCAGGCGTAAATTTGAAACACTGTACTTCTCGGCCATTTTTGTTGCGATCAAGCTTAGTCCTGCAAGGGAGATCAGCGCCCGGTGCTCACGCCGATAAGGGTTTGATCGCAGAGCGGGGAAACATAATTAGATTGAAGTAAGCCACCCGACAAAGCTCCATATGGGAACACTCTGATCTAAATTGGAGAATCATCTAATCATCATGAAGCCAAAACTGACTTATCGCTCCCGCGAGGTTCCACGAATGGAAGCAACCCCGTCTAAGTCCCTTGTAGAGCAAGCCATTGTGAATTTGAGCAAGGTTGTGGGTAACTTTGTGGAAGAACAGAAGACGGTGAATGCTCAGACCACTCAAAAAATCGAAACATTGGAAGGCACTTTCAATAAAAAAATAGATGACTGCGATTACTTTCGGTTTCAGTTGACTAACGGCTAGGTCTGAAAAGGAAAATTCCCTCTCAGACACAGCAGACGAGAGTTGCGTAGTGACTCTCAGTGGGCAACCCGAGTGAATGAGGTCAGGTAATCATCACACTAAGGAGTGAAGCGAAAGAGCTTACCGGTAACGCAGGTAATGGAGCCCGGGCGGGAAGCTATAGAAGAACTGAACCGGAGGTGGTGATCGAAACGGACCTCTTGAGAAAAGAAATAAGACATCCCCACCTTTCCCTTAGCATTAAAAGCTAAAGGCCGTGTCAGTGAAATGTTAGAGTGTTGAGGCGAGTAAAGGTCGACATCCTACTTGACATGGTAGCCAGCGAGTCCCCACCTATGCAAAATTTTGAAGGACTTGTGCACGCCGGTGAAAGAATTTAAATGTCGACAAAGCCTTCACACGATTGAACAAATCGGTGCCATTATCAATCATGAAGACTCAGGTGAAATATAAAGATCCGGGTTGTCCGACCATCTCGGTTAATATAGGAGGCACTTGCGTGGAGAAAGCATTGTTAGATCTGGGTGCAAGTGTGAATCTCCTCCCCTATTCGATGTACAAGCAGCTCGGGTTGGGAGAGCTAAAGCCCACCTCCATCACATATCTCTGCGTGGTCCATCAAAATCTGAAGGGACGGAGTTGAAGATGTTACGTCTGGTAGATGAATTCTCTTATCCGGTAGATTTTGTTGTAGCGACACATAACCCGGCGACGAGGGCCCGATTATGTACCTATCATCTTGGGAGACCGTGCCGCCTCAATGCAATTATCAATTGCGAAATGGTGTCATGCAACTCACCTTCGAAACATGACCACTGAGGCTCGACATCTTCCATCCCCAACTAAAAGTACTTGCAGCAGTGGAAGATGTCCACGAGGAAAGAATTATGCATCATTGACACCATCCTGGAGGAAAAAGCTGATCAACAGGGGATGTAGGATATGCTAACTGAAGAGTTTGCGGAGTGTGCGAGGAAGAGCGTGAGGGGCGGCATGAAATCGTGCGGGGGCGTGGAAGAAACATGGAGGAAAGTCTCTTGCGGTTGGTAATCGAAGAGGAGATCAGTAAGCCCCAGAAAATGGAGCTCAAACCCTTGCCTGTGGAGCTGAAGTATGCTTATTTGGAAGAGCAGGAGCAGTGTCTAGTGGTCATTTCATCCTTGCTCCAGTGCTTGCATAGGAGGGTAACATCTTGCGATCCTCGGAGAGGAAACAAGCCAGTACAGGGTGGAATATTACCGATTTGAGGCATTAGCCCGACGGTGTGCACCACCATCTACTTAGAGGAGGAGGCAAAGGGAAGTCGGTGAGGTAGCCACGGAGAAATTTGAACCCACATATCGAAGTGGTTAGAACGAAGTCTGAAAACTGCTTTGTGGGTGGCATCGTATATCCAGCTATCGGATAGCGCTGGGTGGTCAGGCCAGTGGTGCCTGAAAGAAATTAGGGGTAACCACGGTGCCTGTGATAGGAAGGAGAGGAGATACCCACTCGCCTCACCGGGTTGGTATGCATTGATTATCGAAGGCTAAATGAGTAACACGGAAGGATCACTTCCTACACCATTCATGGATCAAGCTGCTCGAGGGAGGATTTTACCGGTACCTTATTGTTTCCTGGATGGCTATTCAAGATATTTCCAGTTGAGATTCTTTGCGGATGACGGGGGAAAGACAACCTTCCACGCCCATTTAGCGCGTATGCATACGGGAGGATGCCACTTTGGCCTTTGTAATGCCACATACATTTCAACAATGTATACTTTCGACATTTCAGCAATTTGGTAGAGTGCATTATGGAGGTTTACATGGATGATATTACAGTCTATAGAGGGAGTTTTGAGGAGTGCCTAATCGGCTTCGTATCTGCACAGGTGCATAGAGAAAAACCTAGTCTTTGAAGCGGGAGAAATGCCATTTATAGCCCGGCTAGGAGCATTGTATTGGGGCATATTATTTCGGAGAAAGGAATTGAAGTTGATAAAGCAAAAATTGATTTGATTTCCAAACTGCCTCACCCCACCCCACAAATGTCAAGATTGTGAGGCAATTCTTGAGGCATGCAGGCTTCTACAGGAGGTTCATATAGGACTTCTCAAAAATTGCCAAGCCACTTTATAAACTACAGAAAAGATGCGAGTTTGAGTGGGATGCGAATGCAATAAGGTTTGAAGACTCGAGGCTTACTTAACCACTACACCCGATAGTGAGGGCCCCTGGCTGGTAGTTGCCTTTCGAGGTTATGTGCGTCTGAGTGACCTCATTGTCGAGAAGCGATTCTTGGACAAGAAGCGAGAGGGAAGCGTATGTAGTTTACTATGCTATGAAGCATTGAATGAAGCTAAGAGAGATTACAAGCACCATAGAAAGAATTGTTGGCGAGTGGTTGCTTCACCACAGACGAGGATTTGTGGCAGTATTTGATGAGACGGAAATATAATCATCTTCACGGATCATTCGACTTTTGAAATATGTCGCTTCACTAAGAAAAATGCCAAGGCTAGGCTTATCGGATGGATCCCTCTTGCACTACGGAGTTCGACACAAGTTCGGGATAAGAAGGGTGTGGAAAATGTTGTTGCTGATCATCTTTCCAAACTAACCATAACACACAACACCCACAACCCTCCAATCTATGACAAATTCCTAGAGGAGTCTCTACTTATTGTGGACAGTGCTCCTTAGTTTGCCCACATTGCTAACTTTTTTACAGTAGCAGGGAGTTACCCGACATAATGAAAGCATAGGGCGAAAGTTCTTCCATGCAAAAGTCACTCCTACTATTAGGAAGAACCTGTTTGTTAAAATATTGTGCTGATCAAATAATGAAAAGTGTGTCTGGAAGGAGAGCGAAGGATACTCGTGCGCCATGACGGTGCTGTGAGTCATTTCGCACCGAAACATGATAGAGTCTTTACTTGACGGGTTTATTGGCCTTCTTTGTTTAGGATGCCTAGCCATGTGCACCAAACAATGCGACAAATGCCAAAGGTTAGGAAAAATCTCTCGTCGTCACATGATGCCCCTGAACCCTATTTTGGTTGTTGAGTTATTTGACATTTGGGGCATCGACTTCATAGGACCATTTCCTACTTCCTTCGGATATACTTACATTCTCGTGGGAGTTGACTATGTGTCGAAATTAGATTCGACGGTCTTAGTGTAGACGTGGACCACAAGACCATATTGAAATTCTTAAGGAGAACATTTTCTCGAATTCGAGGTCCAGCCATAATCGGTGATGGAGGTTCACATTTGAAACAAACCTTTTGAGAATCTCCTATCCGAGTATGGTGTCCCGAGCCGCAAGGTGGCCACCCCTTATCATCCTCGGGCCAGGTGGCAGTAGAGGCTAGACAAGGAAATCAAGACTATATTGATGAAGTGGTGAACTCGACGAGGAAGGATTGGTCTCGAAGCTTACGCGGATTCCTTGTGGGCACTCTGGAGACAACATACAAGACCATCCTTGGAATGTCCTATCACACAGTTTATGTGAGGCATGCCACACTTTGTAAATTGAATATAAGGTATGGTGAAGCGATAAAAAATTGAATCGGACATGGGAAGAGTGGCCTTAAAGACTCCCTTGATCTCGATGAGTTAGAAGATCTTAGAATGACCGCCTACTTCAATTCGAAAGTGCGAAGGACAAATTAAAGAAGTGGCATGATCGGCTCATAGCCGGAAGAACTGATCGGGGACTAAGTCTGCACCTGCGACTCAGACTCCACATTTTCAGGACGAGCTCAAATCAAGATGGATTGGCCCATTCATCATTCATCAAACGCCTCCAATGGTTCGATGGAATCACCTTTCAGCCCGAATGATAATAGAGTGTTCGAGGTCGATAGCGGAGAGTGAAGCCACTATCAGCGACGGCCTGCTACGGGACGGGGAGGAGATTCTCTCTGGACCCCCATGAAACCCTCGGGCTACACATTTGGAGTGGCTTTATTTGTATCTCGGAAGGTGCAGTGAAGTGGCAGCCACTCCCACCCAGGAGGCACCTCGGCTAATCGGCTGAGGGCGATTCTTCGTCGATCAGGCGAGAGGTACCACTTATCGGCGTAACTTTCCGATCCACCCCATTGCGGACAATGGCATACTAAGTGGGGGGGAGTCAGTGTTGGAAGCTCCCCTGCCAGTTGACTGCTTTTTGACCCACTTCTTTTTGGCTTTGTACAAATATGCCCTTGATGTAATTTTGGTTCCTTTATACATTTTTGTAATTTCCTTGGTACTGAGCACCTATATAAGCTCAGTCAAGCTTGTAACATCAATCAAGTTGGTAGTCCATCAATCACTCAATAAAATTGGTGCCAAGTTTCCTCTCCTCCTGCTGTGTGTGATTTTCTCTCCCTTTCCTTCATTTTCTTTGCATTTCTCATAGCCCGAACACCTTGATGATGACAAATGAAGGGATGTTCGGCTAAAACCCCCTCATCCTTGAAGGTGAAGGCCACTGGGTGCCAGTTTTGAGGTAAACTAATTGTTCTCTTGCGTTTCATGTGAGCATTTATGGGTGTTTATGTTCCTGCTTTTCACAATAGGTTTAAATCTTCAAAACATGCCCTCACCAACCTGTATTTGGCAAGCTTTTTGGGTTCAGTGGATACTTATCACTAGATCCACTGATATGCAGTTAGTTGTCTCCTATTAGTTATTGTAGGGTAGGTTTAGGAGGTGTGTTCTCACTGTCTGGGAGCATTTATGCTCATTAAATGCCATTGTTCAAGAGGAAAAATCATAGGGTTTAGGTTTTAAAGCTAAATGAAGATCCGGTTCGGGAAATGACTATAGGTCATCCTCCCAACCACGAAGGAAAAAGGGCAGGACATGTCGGTTGACTTAGAACCCTAAGCCCGGTGGCGAGGACGAGTTCTTTTATCGCTATTTGATTTATTTTCAGTTTACTGACCATTGAAACCCCTTGTTTTTGCAAAAATCTTAGAAATCAAGAAACACCATTTTCAATCCAACGCAACTCTTCTCTCACGAAAACCCATCTGATGTTCGACCCTAGACTACTATGCGTAGTAGCTGCGCTCACTACTTGATGGGAGAAATTTTAGGTTATAAATGTGTTGATTCCGATTACCCTCTTGTGGCACCGAATCACATAATCATAGAAATCAGGCCACCGGATCGTTTGTACAGCCTGATGATCCTCATATGCTATTTAAGGAGTTCGCCTTGCCACCTACAGTTTTCGATCGGCTATCTGGCGACCACCCATTAATGAGAACAACTTTGAGCCTAAGCATGGCCGATTAGCAGGAAGCTCTCAGTTAACGTTTATTCCCACTTGTCATAGCGTAGGAGCTAAGCATTAGTTGACTAATAGCCAACCATAGAATTCCATTACCTCATGGAATGACTTAGTCTGAAATTCGACCAAATTCTTCCCACCCGCAAGATACGCACAATTGGTGCGAGATTAACACATTCGGACAATTTGGGGGGAGGAGCAGCTAGAGGCCGGAGAGATTTCATGAGCTGCGAGGAGATGCCCACATCACGGGTTAACTAGGTGGATGCGAGGGTGCACACGTTCCTGATAGTGTAGCGTTTGTTTAGGAGCGATCGGTGATGCCTCGGTAGGAGGTGCCACGATGAAGAAGGCTACGGTCGAGCCTATGAGATATTATTGGAAGGCTGGATCACTATCTTGTCGGTGCTCGAGATAGATCGGCATGCAGGAAGTCCTTGGCGGGAGGCGGTTATAAGTTCTTAGTGACCTGGTAAACCATGTCGCGCGGGTTAACTAAACGGCTACGAGAAGCGGCGGTATGGTGAATCTTGTTCTACAGATAACCCACAGGAGAGATTTGCGGAGGAGTCTTGAGGACAACATGATACTATGGATTTGTCAATCGGGCGGATGTGATCGAAGCGAGACACAGTATGTGAATCAGCAAAATCAACAATAGTAGGGACAGTATGGAGGTAATACCTACCAGAGCAGTGCGAATCGGAATCGAATCAAGGCCGAGTTGGAGAGGTAACCGAATAATCGAAGCGGAACTATGGTTGGAGAAATAACGAGAATAATATGCCATCGCTAAGCCCAATGAACCACCACGGAGAAGAAAGTAGATTTGGAAGAAGCCTTAGCTTTCGTATGATGACTTCCCCCGCAACCACATTTATTAATGGGAATGAGCCGCGTCTCAAGCGAGCCTAGCGGGGCATTTCTGAGGAGATCAGAGGCCTAACTTCGAGAGCACAGGTAGAAATAGGCCAAATGGCCACATTGTTATTGAGAGCGGCCACCCAGATCATTATCTAGTAACCGAGGTGAACCCGAGACGAGAGGTAATGAACATGTAAGGCTTGTCACATTGAAGTGGTAGAGAATTAGTAATACGAATGGAGTCACCATTGATAGGAGGTAGCGGGAGCTAATCCCGAGCGGTCGGAATGGCCAAGGCGAGAGGGAGCGGCCCGAGAAAAGTACGTGGAAGAAGAGCGGGGCTAAGATCGACCGAAGCCCACAGTTGAATCCACTTGCTCCCGATTCGTACCCTTAACACTGAAGAAGAATAAATTGAATGACGATTCTAAGTTTATGGAAGTGTTCGAGAAACTGCACATAAACATCAATTTGCCTAGTTATGTCAAATTAAACGAAGGATAACTTCTGATCTCACACTCGAGTTAAGCGAGACCAGGTCGGCTAAAGCATCCGGGAAGGGGGGAAGGGGGGTTGATAGAAGACATTTTGGTGAAGGTAGACAAGTTCATC
Organism: Tetrastigma voinierianum; assembly: GCA_016808115.1. Classification (NCBI taxonomy): domain Eukaryota; kingdom Viridiplantae; phylum Streptophyta; class Magnoliopsida; order Vitales; family Vitaceae; genus Tetrastigma; species Tetrastigma voinierianum. Next base: position 159,612 of record JAEQBH010004025.1, on the reverse strand, counting down.
TTCCCGGAAGATTTCATTGTCCTGGACATGGAAGAAGATAAAGAAATACCCATAATATTGGGTAGACCATTTCTCGCAACTGGTAGGGTAATGATTGATGTGAAGATGGGAGAGTTGAAAATGAGAGTGCAGGATGACGAGGTTAAGTTCAATGTGTTTGGGGCTATAGGACACCCAGACGGAGAAGTGATCGTGCTTTGTAAGTGCTTTAAGGCCTCAATGTCTCGCGAAGTGGTCTCAGTGACCTTTCAGATACTAGCCCGGTCACCAGTGAATCGGAAGAGTAGGAAGAGGCGAAGAGTATGTGAAATGAATGGACTCCTTCCAGCCTAATAGAAGGAAATACTACGAACCCTTAGGCAAAAATACTAAAACGCCAGTTCCATCCTTTTGAGCCTCCTCATCTGAACTACAGCTGAACTGATTTGAAACGCTTCTGCTTTGGTACTGAGTTGGTAAGTTTCCCTTTTGGCGGTCGCTATTTCGGCTTCGCGCATGCGAGGAAAATCCGGCCGTAATTTAAACATATCTTCCTTCTACCATTAAGCGACTCAGAGATTGGATCGACCCGATCCACAAAGCCTTCTAATCCTGCGCCGGTAGCCTTAATCTGTCTAACCTTCTTTGCCTTATTTCTTTTCGTCTTCTTCGTCGCATGGGGGGCAGGTTGTGAATCTTATTCGGCCAAAGATGATTGGTCAGGCCGAACAAAGGTAGTCGAGGTTTCTTTAGCGATCTCGATTTAAGGCTCTTGAGCGGACCCCACTCGTGAAGAGCTACTGTTGGTAGACCAAAAGACATATACAAATTTATGACACCATTACCAAAGGACTATTGTCTAATCCCCAGCCATAATGCCATGAAACTTGTTTGTTATATTTCTTTGCAATTATACTCATTAAAATGCATTTCCCTTGAGATTAGATAAATTTCTTTACCGCTTTGATCCAAGATCCTATGAAGTGCAGTCAGACAGTAATAAATAGATTTAAGTCCAGATATCGATCCCACAGAGATCTCAAGAATTATCAATCAACTACCCTGACTAATCAAATTCACACTATTTGGACTTTAAAACGGCAATTGAAATTAGCTTAGAAAGCCTTAAAGTAATGATAACTAAAAAGAATTGAATTAATAACAAATGAATTGAATACTGAAATAATAAAATTTCAAATTTAGACTGAACAGTTATCTTTTAAAGAGAGCATTGAAAATACAGCTATTGTGAAACATCAATTCCTGCCAGTTGCAGCACATGCGTTGCTTAATGAACCACACCAGTTTAAAACTAGTCCAAGGAATATGATAGTGCGGGTTGGATCTTTCCAAACCTCACCCAGTTCATTATCTAATCTTCCTTTGTTTCTCGAAGGCAGTGTTAGATAAGCTACTTTTAATCACAGGTTGCCTTGTTACGGGTATTTTTTCTTTCTCGATACTTCATACCTGACATGAATTTGCAAACCTTAGCTCCCCAAGATTAGAAGTCATTGCATAGGTTTACACTATCTTTGGTTTCCCTTCCTCAAAATTAGAATAGCTCATTCTTTCGCCAGTTAAGATCTTTGCTAATCTGGAGTTGAATTCATTATTCGAATCGAGGCGAACTCTATGACTTAAATTGATAAAAGCCCGGCCCATTCTCGTCTCAGTGAGAAGAAGATTTATCGGTTTAATTTCACGAGGCACATAGATCGACAATATCGGGTTAACATACCTTCGAGAAATTGTTCATTACTCTGGAATACCTTTTACGTGTCACTCGGAGGGCCTCTGGAAATCGGGAAGCAGAATGATCCGTTAATGGGTATGAAGGCGATATTGGGATCGATAACGAGAAAAAATACCTGAAGACCCGGCAAGTGGGTTACAAGCCCGAAGTTCGGCTGTGAATAAAATTCTGCGGGAAGATAATTTACGACAATGGCGTCAATTCAATGGAAAGTGGGTTTCTAAAATCCTTTGGATTACACCATCTGATAGCTTCTTGTTCGAAAGCAAGCGTAAATGACGGTAGTAGTTCGAATTCCAAAATTTATCTGAAATTCACACAACCAGGACAATTTTAAGGAAATAGAGTGCGCATCGACTAAAGTTTAACGACTAACGTTAGGATCAAATTTAGGCAAGAACAAACTAATCTAAAATAAAAGCAAAACAAGAAAATTAAAATACGGGGCCTTGGCTGCCAGGATCTCTCTTTTAGGTCGCGAAAACTACGTTCATACGTAGGTACAACGTGTTATAGGAGTTACGAAGTTGGGCCCTAATTTCGTGCACCTCTTTTTGGACTTCAATTAACTGGCCCAGTTGGTTGTTGATGTCGCGACATCTATTCTTTGTCGCGACCTTTGTTATCTTGATTATATCATGAAGGCTTTATTTGATCGTGACGTATGCGTCATTATCTCTTGGGCATGTATGACGGCTAAATGATGTCGCGACCTTAGATTTACTTATTATGCGATGTCGCGACAGGCGGATGGCATCGCGAACAGTTATTCTGAGTGATGTCGCAGCCACTTAATGATGTAGCGCGACCTCAGCTACGTCGCAGTATGCGTGACAAGCGAATGATGTCGACAGCTTATGATGCGTGTTGATGTCGCGACCTCGACCGCCGATCACGGTGTTGATATCGCGACCTACGGCTGATGTCAGCGACGGTAGTGTTCGATCCGGTGTACATCTTATCGCTGACTTCTATTTGGTGTCCACGGCAACTTGTCCCTTTACTGCTTGGGGTTTGCAGTGCATCCGCGACCTGTGATGTGTGACCTCATGTCTTTCTTCATCAATTCATAGTTGCGACTTGGAGTTTACAGTCAGCTCAGCTCGTTTGCCTTCAATTACTCTTCACATTTGCAAGCTGGAGTTTGTCGTCGCGACCTTGATATGAATTTTTATCTCTGTCAAGGCTTTACGACATCAGGTCCTTTAATCCTTGTGTGCCTCTCTCTTTGCATGCTTCTTCATTTTATTCTGACAGTCATTCTCATTTCGGATCTGCCACTTTACGCATCTAAATGCTGCAATATCTCCTTTCTTATAATTCCTGCTGAATAACAAATTGGTGAGTTTCTTCATATTTCTGCATATTAATCATTCTTTTTTTGATTAAAATCAAGCAGAAAAATGGACTAAAAATAGATGACTTTTAAGCTCATCAGCTACCCGGGATTGACTTTAGAAGGTCGGCGATGACAAAGTGTTCGCCCTCAATAAGTTCTCTTGATAGCGGACGGGGGATGATAGGGACTATGTAAGGGAAGGGGTTAGCCCCTAATTCTCGCAAGTTCTTCACGGATAAAAAGAGCTCGTGATTTCTCTCCCCCTCTATGATCTCTAGTAGCCATTTGATGCGCTCCAGATTGGCCTTCTCCACCTAGCTAACAAGTTGGCCTCACCTGGGCATACCTCTGAAATTTTAGAAAAGAGGGCGCCACTCAAAATGCGTAGAATTTAAAGAGGGCATGTAAAAGGCAGAGACAAGATAAGGGAGTATAGAGTCATAGAGTTGAAACAAACACAGGAATAGAGAAATTGGTTTTAGATCAAAGGGAAAGCCCTGGAGAGCCCAACATCTTATAACACAAACCTTTAACTAAAACAATCCATTTCGCTTCAATCTTAGGGGAGTCTAGGAGCTCGGTTAAAAATTAAAGCTAGGGGCTGTGGGCCGACATAGATAGGCGGCCCCCAATCACAAGCTTCAAAGTGTAAATAAAACAAATCTCTACTAGCAAAATATCCAACTGGTAGAAAGTTTAGCATATAACCCGTCGAGTCGGAAAGACGTGGATGTATGAGTGCGGTGACCTAGTAAAGTTCGAGGGCGCTACGTGAGCCCAGGGCAGGGTCGGCAGGTGTGATCTGACAGAAACAGGGGATGCTCGGTTTATTTCTTTTCTTTTAATCAAATCCCTTTAGTTATCGTTTTCTTAAATTTTATTTTTCAAAAGTGTTGACGAGATCCACGGCAGGCAGAATGGCGGATTCGAGGCAAGACAGGTTTACTCAGAGCATTTAATTATCTTCTCAAAACATTTTGTTTTGTGTTATTAATTTTTAAATTTTGTAATTTCGCGAAAGCAATTCATTTTGGCAAGCCCATAAAACATTTACAATTAACAAAAGATTCATAACATTTACATTTAACAAAATGCCTTTACAAAAATAATGATCCAGAGTTCAAACTGTTTTACAAAATGTCAATGTTCGAAAGAAATGGAGTAATGCATATGACGAAGCATACTCCGTAATTCCTTCTCTATGACTCTGAGCTCCTCGATCTTAGGTCTTACTTCGATGTCTATCACTTTCGGTACACAACGCGTTGATAAAAACAATCGCTAAGCATTTTCGTACTTAGTGGATTCTATACGATTCTGTATTCCATTTCGTTCATATAAATCATGCATTTATCAAAATAATGCCTTTATCGATATATGTGAATAATGTAAACATACTTATACAAATACACTTTCAATACCATCTTTTTAGTTTTTCGGTTTGTGATTCCACATGGCTATAGAATTCGACATCTGACCAGTTAGTTAGTGAATCCACACTTTGTTTGTCATTAGTAGCAATGTGGTTTCACATTCAATAATACCATCTCACGTGACTATAGAAGTCGACGTTAAGCCGGTCGGTTGGTGAATCTGTCTTGTTTGTCATTCATTAATAATGTGATTTGCGTTAGACAAATACGGTTACCTTCATGGCCAATTCAATTGGGTGAATCCGTCATGTTGGTCGTAATATCTCGTTTCAAAATCCATTTACTTTTATGTAAGTAAATTCACTTATGTAGTTCAAATCACAGACACACATGCATATATTTGACAAACATTTGAATAACAATGATTCAAATCAATATATATGTATTTCACAAATAGAGAATGAAGAACAAATAAAAAAGAATAAAACGAATTGCCAGAGTCAAACCAAGATTATCGATTCTATTTCTTTCTCGATGTCAATCTACAGGTCGAGTTATCGTCTTCTTCGCACCTAGTCAAAATCTGATTTATTCACTTTTAGTGATTAAGCAAATAATCATACTAAGCAGAATATACGTAGGAGGCAAAGTGAAGATTTTAGGGTGGCAAGTCTGATGCGTTTTGACTTAGTCTCATTCTTATTCCTCTGAGTCTACTTTGCTTAGAGTGGAATCAAATTTCCTGTCGGATTATCGAACCAAAGTTATGGCATTTTCATGCCAGCTAGTCAATTCTGGAATTACACAGAGTAGTTTGTATTACTCATTTTTTACGAGTCTTAACTACATATTTGACACTACGTCTTTGTACTCATTTAAATCTAAGGTGCTAAGGTTCTATTCGATTGGAATCACCCAATTCGAACCGAACTTAAGATCGTCGAAGCAATAGCGGTCTGCTGCATGTTCAAGCGATGCGAATCGACTTGAACATGGCCCCGATTTGAGTGAATTTTGGGCTGCCGATTCATGAATTTGTGATGTCTATTTCTTTATGTTTGGTTCTCCTTTAAGTCTATTTTAATTTTCCACTTGAACCACTCAAATCGGATAAGAAATGAGAAATTTATGGCCAAAATACAAAAACGGGTCGAAACAGGAAAAGCAGAATAGGGTGTACTGGTACATGTCTAAGGTGTACCGGTACACCTTGGCCAAAAATGACCAGAACCCAAAGTGTCAGAATCTGAGTTCGAAGTGTCTCGGTACATCCACTTAGAAAATTACCCGAGGAATGTGTGTTTTTCACCCATTTTTCCATATTTTGATACCCCATCAACTCTACACTTCAAACACACATCAAAACCATTCCATATATCTCTTATAACCTCTTTGCTACTCAATTCCTCTTTCATTACTTATCTTATTTCAAAAATCCATCATGGATTACTCTCGAGCCCACTCTAATATAGGTAATAACCCATACATAAACCAAATAAAGAATTTGTTAGGGTTTGGTTGCTGACCCCTTTGCTACTGGTCATAGTAAATTCAACCTCGAAAGGGAGGATTCCATGTTTTACCATTTAGGGTTTACCCTCTAACCTCAAAATTTAAGGGTTTGTGTGATCTTTCCACAAAACCACTCGCAAACGGGAGGAACAATTCTCAACCCAAGGCCTTAAAATCACATCACACTTGATCTGAGTTGAAAACATACCTTATCGATCTTCTTCCTCCTCTTCCTTCTTCTTCCCTCTTCTTCTCTCCCTCTTCTTCTCTCTTTTCCTCTCCCCTCTCTCTCTCTCTCTGGTTGGTCCTCCAAAAATGAGACCAAATTTTGCTCTTATCCATGTTTTGTTAAGGCCATTTGGCGAAACAAGAAAATCCATTTTTTTAAGTTTTCATTTTTGTATTTAGGTCCTTAGGCTCCTTTCTTTTGCAAAGCAACTTATGCCATATTCTAATTTAGCCCCTCATTTCTCTCTTATTTCCAATCCAACTTATTTTATTTCTATTATGGCCCGTCTCTACTCCTTTTATGATTTTATATCCCTTATGGCAAATTTCAATTTTATCCTTGTTCTGGTACCCCAATTTAAGTTTTCACTAAATTTATCATTTCATAACTTGTCAATTTATCAATTTTCCCGGAAAAACCAAAGTTTGTCTCAATTCATGCCCATAATATATAATAAAATTATTATAAAAATTCTAGGGTATTTTTGGGGCGTTACAATTCTCCCACGGCAAAAATTTTGTCCTCGAAATTTACACTTAGTTAACGATTCGCGGATCTTTCTTGCCATATGCGTTTCTTCACTTTCCCCGAGTAAGCTATGCTCGGTCTTGTGGTTTCTCACAACACTTTGATAACGAATCTTCTTGTTAAGTAGTTCTTTCCCCTTCACGACCAAGAGCCTCCTCGCGGCTCTTCTTACGTATGTCAAATCACAGTCAGCTCAATTGTCTCAGGAAGAGACTACATGTGATGAGTGCGAGCGGTACTTAAGTAGCATGGACACATGGAAAACATTATGGATCTTTTCCAAGTCGGAGTAAACCAAGCGGTATGCCCTTGGACCCACTTTCTCGATTACCTCCATATGGGCGATAATCGGGGCTGACTTGCCCTTTTCCCGAGATCTCATCACCTTTTTCAAAATGATACTTTGAAAACACTTTTCACCAATTTCATATCAGATATCTTTTCTCTTCCTTCGGCATATGACTTAAATGCAGCCGGTGGACACTTTTTAATCTCTCTACAATCATTTTAACTTTCTTCGGAGTCTCTTGTATCAAATCGGGGCAATCCACTTTCTTTCTCTCAGTCTTGTCAACACAGCGGTGTTCTACATTTTCTTCCATATAGAGCCTCGTAAGGCGCCATTCAAATACTTGATTACTGATTGTTGTGTACCTGAAATTCAACGAGGAATATATCGATCTGACACTTCCCTCGTAGTCGATCGCGCTCCTTCAACATATCTTCGAGATCACAGATCCTCCTCTCGATTGTCCATCCTTACGCGGGTGGGCAATGCGATATTGGTCGAGTGCCCGCTGGCCTCTTCGCGATTTTCCCCGAAATCTCGAGTAAACCTCGGATCTCGATTAAAATAATGGATCTGAGGAATCAGGTGTAAGCAGAGACTATTCCTTGATATGCATCACGCTGGCTTGTCAGGCGAATGGTCGGTTCTCCTTTGGTAGGAAGTGGCGACTTGGTCAATCGATCCACTCGATGGCCAGGTCATGCTTTTCCTATCGGTAGGTAACCAAACCCCTGAAATCCATGGTTATTTGGTCCCATTTCCACTCGGTATTTTGATAGAAAACATGATAATCTGAAGGAACTTGATGCTCTGCCTTTACTCTTTGACACACCAGACACTTGGTTACAAATTCTGATACATCTCTTTTCATTCCGGACCACTAGAATGACATTTTTAAATCTTGATACATCTTTGTGCTACCGGGATGGATAGCAAAAGATCCACTATGTGCCTCTTCAAGTATGGCTTTTCTCAAGTCATCATCGCCGAACCCACAAACCCGATCCTTATAATACAACCTCCATTTTCATTCCATACTGTGAACTGAGTTTCCTTACCATCTCATTCCCGATTCATTATAGCGGATATTTTTCTCATCTTTCTTTTGTGCACACAGTACTCGATTCAAGCAAATTCGGTCTCGCTATCAGTGCCCTCTTTTGTACACCATCGTCGATAATGACAAATTGGCGACTGCGCTCGAAGCGTTTACCTTGTCTTCCTACTCGAAGCATCGGCCTGGCAGCGCTCACTGAGTGATAATCAATCATGGTCTTAATCTTTATCAATTCCATCCACCTCCGTTGTCTCGAGTTAAGCTCTCGTTGTGAGGGCAAATACTTAAGACTCTTGTAATTAGATATTAAATGAAACACTTTTCTCCATACAAATAATGTCTCCAAATTTTCAACGTAAATACAATTGCGTCCAATTCCAAATCATGCGTGGGGTAGTTCTTTTCATGTGGCTTCAATTGTCTTGAAGCATAGGCTACCACTTTACCCTCTTGCATTAGGACACATCCAAGTCCATTTAGTGAAGCATCACTATAAACCACATATTCTTTACATGGTGCAGTGATAACACTTAGGAGCCTCAGTTAAGAATGCTTTGCTTTAAAAACTTCTTTGACATTTTCACTCCATTCATACTTTACATTTTTTAAGATAACCTCGTCGTGAGTACACCAGTCATAGAAAACCCCTTAACAAATCTTCTGTAGTAACCTGCTAGTCCTAGGAAACTACGTACTTCCGTAACATTTCTTGGTGGCTTCCATTCGACAACCACTTCTATTTTCTTTGGATCCACTCGGATTCCTTCTTCGATAATGTACCCCGAAAGGACACTTGATCGACGAATTCACATGGCGGAGTTTCGCATACAAGCGCTCTTTTCTCGAAGTCTCAGCACTGCTCGAGAGGTCGCGTGTGTGACTTTCTCGATCTTTCGAATACCTGGAATGTCGTCGATGAACACTCGACCAGGCGATCCGCTCTCGGTCGGAAAACACGATTCATTAAGTCCGTAGAAAGCGGCTGGGCATTGGTGAACCAAACGGCATTACAAGGAACTCATAATGTCCATATCGCGTTCTAAATGCTGTCTTATGCACATCGGCATCTTTAATTTTCAACTGATGATACCTAGATCTCAAGTCAATCTTCGAAAAGATACTTGCACCTTTCAATTGGTTGAACAAATCATCAATTCTGGGTAACGGATACTTATTCTTTACGAGTCGACTTGTTCGAGTTGTCTATGTAATCGACACACATAAGCAAGAAGTGTACCATCTTTCTTCTTGATAAAAGCACAGGAGCTCCCCATGGTGATACTTGGTTAGACCAAACCGCTTTTCTCTGCTTGGGTTCTTGCAATTTGTAATTTCAATTCCTTTAACAGTGGAGCCATTACATCTGGTGTAATGGATCTTGCGGTGTAGCGCTTTGGTCTGACGTCGATACTTAAATTCAATCTCCCTCTGCCAGGCAATCCTGGCAACTCTTTTGGAAACACATCAGGAAAGTCACTAACAGATAAGGGATGCTCCGGGATACACTAGGCCTTGCCTTCTGTCATCGATCACATCGCCAAATTGGCTTCCGGTATTTTTCCGCCCATTTTTCTGGCCCTTTGCGGATATCACATTAGAGGTGATTCGGCCTCTCATGCGATCAGAAAATAACCTCATTGTCATTCGAAATTCCTTAAAGGTCACTCTTTTCATTCTGATCGACTATCGCTGGTGTGGGATAACTTGATCCATCTTGATATCACATCAAACTCCTGAAGGATAACCAGTCAAATCTCCCGAAAACTCATACTCTTTGTATTTGATGGGACAATCTCTATACCTTGTCCCTTAGTTCCCTCGACCCTAAGGGGACTTACTAACACTCATTTGTCCTATTAAGACCGCGAGATCAGTCGATCATATTATCCTTTATATGCAATCACAGTACATGTCATAAACAATTTAAATCATTTACAAACAATTTCAAAATCACTTTGTAGAACTGCCTAAACCTAGGCTCTGATACCAATAAAGCTGTGGCGACCCCTGAGCCAGGTCCGACCCGATTGGTGAGTCTGAACCGAAACCCGGGGATGCTCGGTTTATTTCTTTTCTTTTAATCAAATCCCTTTAGTTATCGTTTTATTAAATTTTATTTTTCAAAAGTGTCGCGACCCGAATCCCCGGCCCGACCCGAATGGCGGATCCGAACCGGAGCCCGGTTTACTCCGACATTTTTAATTATCTTCTCAAAACATTTTGTTTTGTGTTATTAATTTTTAAATTTTTTAATTTCGAGCTTGATTCATTTGGCCAAACCCATGAAACATTCTGATTAGCAAAGATTCATAGCATTTACATTTAACAAAATGCCTTTACAAAAATAATGATCGAGTTCAAGCATTTTACAAAATGTCAATGTTCGAAAGAAATGGAGTAATGCATATTGGTATACTCATAATTCCCTTCTCTATATGACTCACAGGCTCCTCGATCTTAGGTCTTGCTTGATATCTATCACTCGGTACCTGCGCATTGATAAAAACAATACACTAAGCATTTTCATGCTTAGTGGTTCTATACAGTTCTGTATTCCATTTTCGTTCATATAAATCATGCATTTATCAAAATAATGCCTTTATCCAATATATGTGTAATGTAAACATACTTATACAAATACACTTTTCAATACCATCTTTTCGTTTTTTTTCGATTTGTGATTCCACATATGGCTATAGAATTCGACATCAGCGGCCAGTTAGGTTAGTGAATCACACTTTGTTTGTCATTCCATTAGCAATGGTTTCATTCAATAATACCGTCTCACATATGACTATAGAAGTCGACATTCAAGACAGATTCAGTTGGTGAATCCTGTCTTGTTTGTCATTCAGTAGTAATGTGATTTCGCGTTAGACAAATACGGTTACCTTCATGACGAATTCAATTGGTGAATCCCGTCATGTTGGTCATTCAATAATACGTTTCAAAATCCATTTTACTTTGTCGATAAATTCACTTGTAGTTAATCTGGGCACACAGCCATATATTTGACAAACATTTGAATAACAATGATTCAAATCAATATATATGTATATTTCACAAATGAAGGCAGAAGAACAAATAAGAATAAAGAGCGGGTACATGAACAAACCCGGTTTCTCGATTCAGGAACAACTCGTGTCAATCCTAGGTGGGGGTTATCGTCTTCACCCACGCACCTAGTAAAATCTGATTTATTCACTCTTAGTGATTAAGCAAATAATCATACTAAGCAGATATCGAGGAGCCAAGCGAAGATTTTCGAGGGCGAGTCTGACCACGTTTTTGACTTAGTCTCATTCTTATTCCTCTATGAGTCTACTTTACTTAGAAATTGGAATCATTCCTATTGGATTATCCAAACTAAAGTTATGGCATTTTCATGCCAAACTAGTTAATTTACCGATTACACTAGGGACAGTTTGTATTACTCATTTTTCCGGGGTCTTAACTTCATATTTGACACTAGGTCTTTGTACTCGTTTAAAGCTAAGGTGCTAAGGGTTCTATTCCAGCTGGGAGTCCACCCAATTCGAACAGACTTAAGATACGTCCGAAACAACACGGACTACTCTATGTTCAACTGATGCAGAGTCTGACTTGAACATAGCCCCACTTTGAGTGAATTTTTAGGCTACTTAGAGTCATAGTTTGAAGATGTCTATTTCTTTATATTTGGTTCTCCTTGAAGTCTATTTCAATTGACCACTTGAATCCTCAATCGGATAAAGCAGAGAAGTTATGGCCAAAATACAAGCTAGTTGAAAGCAGGAGAAAAGCGAATAGGGTGTCAGGGTACATGTCTAAGGTGTCTGCAGGTACACCTTACAACAAATATTGAACCAAAGTGTACGGTGCGAGGTTCAGGGTGTACCGGTACATGTCACCGAAAATTGCCTAGAATGTGTGTTTTTCACCCATTTTCCATATTTTGATACCCAATCAACTCTACACTTCAAACACACATCAAAACCATTCCCTATATCTCTTATAACCTCTTTGCCTACTCAATTCCTCTTTCATTACTTATCTTATTTCAAATCCATCATGAATTACTCCTCAAACCCACTCTAATGGGTAATAACCCACTACATAAACCAAATACAAGAATTTGTTAGGGTTTGGTTTAGCTTGAAACCCCTTTACTTTCTTGATTAAGCGTCAAATTCAACCTCAGGGAGGATTCCATGTTTTCTACCATTTGGGGTTTTACCCTCTTAACCTCAAAAATTTAAGGGTTTGTGTGATCTTCCACAAAACCCTAGACAAGGAACAATTCTCAAACCAAGGCCTTAGGAATCACAATACTTGATCCCAGAGTTGAAAACATATCTTATTGATCTTCTTGCTTCGTCTTCCTTGCCTTCCTCTTCTTCTCTCCCTCTTCTTCTCTCTTTTCCTCCCCCTCTCTCTCTGGTTTGGTCCTCCAAAAAATGAGACCAAATTTTGCTCTTATCCATGTGCACATTAAGGCCATGTTTAGCCCCGAAACAAGAAAATCCATTTTTTAAGTTTTTCATTTTTGCATTTAGGTGCTTAGACTCCTTTCTTTTGCAAAGCAACTTATGCCATATTCTAATTTAGCCCCCTCATTTCTCTCTTATTTCAATCCAACTTATTTTATTTCTATTATGGCCCATCTCTACTCCTTTTATGATTTTTATATCCCTTATGGCAAATTTCAATTTTATCCTTGTTCTAGTACTTAATTTAAGTTCCACTAAATTTATCATTTCATAACTTGTCAATTTATCAATTTTCGAGAAAAGTAAGTTTGGCTCAATTCATGCCCGAGAATATATAATAAAATTATTATAAAATTCTAGAAATTATTTTAGGGTGTTCTGACTTCACCCAGAAGGATGGGAGCGGAGTTTAACGACTAAGCGCTCTCGGGTAAAATAAGCGACATTATACACGCCCCTCTTGTGGTCGAGGTAATTAGTGCCGTCTGGCGCTTCAATCGATGGCGGCAGACATCTGAAGGATCTCAATTCCTCTACAAACATAGCAACGACTAGGCTGCTTACCGTGGGCATTTCTCGGTGAGTCCCCCTCTTACACCCAGCCTGACTGGTAGAAGCCTTTTCGTGACCTCTCGCCATTCTATAGGCAAAAAAAAAAAAAAAAAAAAAAAAAAAGAAAAGAAGGGGATCGACTTAAAACCCTCAAAAGATAAAAGAAATCCCCCTTTGGAGGATTAACAACTCGATAAGCGACAAAACCTAAGAACCTTGAACCAGGAACCTTCTCAGTACCTAATAGGATGTCTCTAAACCTGGGAACAACCCACACCCAGCTTGCAGCATCATCATCGGAACCCCATCGGCGAACGATGTTCATAACCTTAGGAACAAAAATTTTCTAACCCAAAAATACCCAGCAAATAGAGCCATAAAAAACGCATAAAAGCGACATAAACGAGTTTTGAAAAAATTCATCGGAAAATCGAAAGTTGTCAAGGGATCTCTGATAACTCATTTAAAAGAAATGTTCGCAGAAGCATAGGAGAAAGAAAATTGCAATGGGCAAAGAGCATCGTGAGTTCGTAAAAGAGAAAAGCATTCGGAGCCCAACCCCTATATACAGGGGCAAAACATCAATGGGCGCAGTAAATGTGCTGTCAAGACATCATGCACAACATACATGTTGGGAAACGTGCACTTCCCACACGCTTTGTATCAAGACGGGAAAGTCTTGAAGCACGTCTGAGAAAGCCAAGGTGTCTTCCCATAGATTAGCTTCAGGGCGGCTCGTCCAGAGTTTTAAGTCCCCCAGTCGACTATCCTACTGCATATGGGAAGTTCGTTATGGATAAGTACATGAAAGCGGAAAATATGCAAAAGAGATATTTATTAGTGGATTTCCTAGTTTCCAAATCCCTTATTTCTCGGAAGGTTAATCCTTAATAGAAAGGAGGAGATTTTATCCCCACAATTAAGAGATTTTATTCCTAAAATTAAGGAAAGATTAACGAACCATGCCATAAATCGGGGAAGATCTCCGTGGTAGGGCATTTGGTATGCAAAGTCACCTGGCTTCTTTTCTCAAATCTTTCGGCGGCAATTATCAGTGGTGGCCAACACACCTCCCCCTTTGGATCATCTTTACCCAAGTTAGCATTACGCTTTTGATGCTCGGAGGTTCCAATGATCAAGGTAATAACAGGTTTCACATTATGTGATCGTTTTGGTTAAATTGGACAGGGAATTTTTTTGGATTTAGAGTTCACGAAATCATTTAATTATGTTAATTTTTGTTGGGAATACTTAGATGTCCTGCTTGGATTATAACTTTTTCTTAGTTTCCTGAAAACTTGTTTGTATTATCCTTGAAATTTTTTGTTTGTATTAAACCCAGATTGCAACATTGACAGAGGCCTCAAAAGGAAATTAACTAAAGCCATGGATTCTACAAAATGGTTGGATCCAACAACCTCGTATTAGGACACCCAAAAAAATAAACACTGTCATTACCTGAATCGTCTGACCTCCGGGGCACGAGTGACACAATATAAACTCAGAAAAGGGCACCGACTTGCAGCCACCGCTCCAATGTGATTGCCAAGAAACATGGAGAAGAGAAAGCACAAGCCGCGCATTGAGTTGCCTACCTTTCCCTTGTGGGAAGTTTTTCCTTTATACTCGAATTTTTCCTTGATTATAGGAAAGATAATCTCATAATTTTGGTGATAAGATCTTTCTTTCCTTATCAAGAAGGTTTCCAACCATTTTCGAACTCTTGGTGGGTTTTTCCTCTGCTTTGCTTTCAATTTTTCTTGTATGGATTGTTTTGTATGTGTTGGTTTCATTTTGGACTCGCCTTGCGTTTTTCAACCGTCGATAGGGTTCCGACGATAGAACTGTACATAGTGTTTTGGGGTGTACTCATTCTTGGGTGTGCCCCAATAGTTTTTGGAAAGCTCCTCAACTAGGGTTTTGGTCTTGTTATCGTTTCGCTAAGAGATCCTCGAGTTGATCCCCGCCCCGCCCCCTCCCCACCCCTCCATTTTTTTTTTTGCCTGTAGAATGTCGATAGGTCAAGATGAGACTTCCACCAGCTAGGATGGGCACTAGAGGGGTTCTAGTGGGGAGTTGCCTACTACGAGCACCTTGTGGCTTCTATGTCTGTGGAGGAATTAAGGTTCTTCTGGCGTGTCCCCGACGGCGTTAGCCTAGAATTGTTGGACGGACCGACTTTCTCTACTGTGGGATAGGCGGATAACATTGTCTTCTTCACCAAGGAGCATTTCGTAGGTGGACTTCACTTCCCCATTTCGTCGTTGGTAAAGCAATTTCTGCACGTCACTCGGGCCCCTCCTGCACTTATTTACCCGAACGTTATTCGGATTTTAGTGAGTTGTGGTGTGCTTAACTCTCTTTACCAGCTGGATATTGATTCGTTTAGGCCAAGTATGTGTTCAGAATCAACAAAATTTATATCCTAGGATTCCTTTACTATCAATGAGCAAAGCTACTTCATAGTATAGTGGCTCTGTGGTCGAACACGGGATGGGTTTTCTTCGTGGAGAGAAGAATTACAGTTGCATTGAAATGGTGTTTTCTCGTTGATTTTTAGGGTTTGTTAAAAAACAAAGGTAGGTGAATGCTGAAAAACTGTAATAGCTTGAAGTAAAAGTTGCTATAGGAATTCCTCTCAAGTCTGCCACTCGGGCTTGGGGTGGTTTTAGGTTAACCAAAGATGTCATCGGTCTTTTTCTCTCTGCTGCTGGAGATCACACATATAGTCATTTCCGAACCGGATCTCACGAGCTTTAAAAACTAAACTCCCAAAGTTTTCCTCTCAAAGATGGCATTTGATCAGCATGAAATGTCCCTAATAGTGAAACATATCTAAAAACCTACCCTGGCAAAGAACTAATAGGAGACAACTAACTAGGCATCAGTGGATCTAGTGAAAGTATCCACTGAACCCAAAAAGCTTGCCAAATACACGTTAGGGAGAGCATGCCTAAGAGATTTTAACCTAAGGTGAAGAGCAGGAGCACAAATACCCTTAAATGCATACATGAAGAGCATGAGAACATGCAGCTAAGCCCAAAACCAGCACCTAGTGGCCTTCCCCTTCAAGGATCGGGGTTTTAATGAGCATCCCTGACGGTCATCATCAAGGGGTGTTTGGCCAGTGAGAAAATGCAAGAAAATGAAGGAGAGGGAGAGAAAATCACAAACTAGTAGAGGAAGCTTCGTGCCAAGTTTTTCTGATTGATTGATGGAGTGAAAGTTGATTTGATTACAAACAAGACTGAGCTTATATAGGTGCTCAATATAAGGAAATTACAAAAGTGTGCTAAAGAACCAAAATTACATGAGGGGCAAACTTGTATAAAACTATAAAAAGGCGGGTCAAAAGGGCCAAGGCACAGGAGCAAAGGTTATGAATTTCGTAACCTGGTGGACTCAGCTGCGAATTTTCACAACCCCCGCAAAATTTCCAATCGATCTCTTCTTCTCTTTAGTATTTTTATCCCTGCTTCTCTCGTTCGACTACGAATCTTCGACCCTACTTCTGGGTTCATCGTGGTTTGAATCCGCATTGAAGATGTTTATGTACTCTCATTCCGCAAAACTACAACAATATAGCTACAAAATGTGATCAGTAGCCAAGCCAGGGACCTCAATGCATTAATTAGGTTATTTAAGTTGATTAGTACACAAAAAGTGCCTAAAACCTGTAATAAACAGGGCTCAAAATAGCATTATTTAGGTACTAATAAGATATCTTGTTGGTAAAGATATGTTTTGTCTATACGTCAAGCCGGGAGACCTGGGCCGGCCGCTTATGCCACCCCATAGCGTCCTGAAGCAATTTGTAAACTGTGCCCCTTATTCCCAAGACGGCTGGCAAACGGTTGTCCTAGTTATGGGCCCGTGGTACGAGATGCTTAGCTCTCAAGGGCTTCCTTTTGACGTGAATAAGTCTCGTGGTTCCGTATCGGTCTTAGTTCCCATTAGAACCTACATTTTTCTAGATGGCTCAGGTGTCGACACATGTTCATTTTCGATGCTATCCGTAAGCTAGGCCTAAGAATAACTAGATTGAGAAGGTTGACTTGGAGAACATTAGATGACTATTGGAGATTATAGAGGCAGAGCACGACCATGAACTTTGTCACGGTGAGGAACTTACTTCGGAGCTCGTCTCGTCCGCTCCCTCTCTACATCATCCCTCGTCTCGCTCGCCACTGCTAAGCCTCGCGGAAGGAGAGCACTTTGTTCTCGCCGACTACTGTGTTGAGCTCGTAGCTCTTCTCAGCCAATGCATCAAAGATTAGGCGGAGGCCGCTACAAGGTCCTTAGTGAGGTATGCTCAGGACGTTCAACCCCAAAGTCCACGGCTTGCCCCTTAGCCTGAAAAGAAGAAGAATGGGAGTAGGACTAGGGCTAGGCAAACGAAGGTGTCACGCCCCGATTCCCGGTCCCACCCGATATCGATCCGAACCGAGTTCTGGTGCTGATCATACCGACTCTTACCTCGCTTTATCGACGCTGTCATTCCAAGTATTATAACCTGTGATCAACATATCATATACAAAATTACAAAATAAACTACCACCGTAGTGGTTACTACAAAGGTCATATACATACGCTCCGAGTCCCATTTATATACAAAACTATACATTTCATTTACATGGTCGAGTACCCGAACTCACAAAGGATGAACCCCTAATTGTGTGTACGTCGGCTCCTACGAATGCGGGAAGATCACTGTCTTCTTATTATGTACCTACACGGATTGAAAAACCCGTGCTAAGCTTTACGCTTAGTGGGAAACATATGTAGTATGCATATACACATTTATTCAGCATATAACAATAACGGATATAAGAATTTCCATGCATTCATACAGAATTTATTCTTATTCAGAACTTATGCTCATAATAGACTTATGTTTATTCGGATCTCCCGTAGGAGTTACAGAACTTATTCTTATTC
Organism: Tetrastigma voinierianum; assembly: GCA_016808115.1. NCBI lineage: Eukaryota > Viridiplantae > Streptophyta > Magnoliopsida > Vitales > Vitaceae > Tetrastigma > Tetrastigma voinierianum. Next base: position 141,591 of record JAEQBH010004025.1, on the reverse strand, counting down.
AGAACTTATGCTTATAATACTTTATGTTTATTCGACTCCTCCTGTGAGGAGTTACAGATCTTATTCTCATTCAAATACCGTAGGTATTATGTGTGATCATAACGATACACATTTGTTTACTCTTATTCATCATTCAAAGTTATTTTCATATACTATGGAATACTCTAAACCAAGAATAATAAATGAGTGAGACACAAAGACGATAAGTACCCAAAAGATACTCAGATAATACTAAAGTGTCAGAAAGCACAAAGCATGAGTGCCGAAGCACTAATCAGAACGGGAGTGCCGTAGCACTAGCAGGAGTACCGAAGTACTAATCAGATGTGAGGCCGTGAGGCACTAAAGTAGAGTACTGGCACCGATCAGAGTGTCGTGGTCATTTAATACCCTCGGGGTCTTAAGCATTTTTATGTGGATTATATGTATTCGTAACTTCCCTATCTTTATTATTGGGGCATGAACTTTGCTCCTGACTGAATCTCACGAGGCTAGCGAGATACTAAGACATTTTTCTACTTTACTTTTTTCTTATCTTAACCCCTGTTAATCATTTATTAGAGTTCCAATACTCTCGGTATGCGAACTATAGCGTAATTATGCAAAAATACCAAAAACAAGGGTCAAGAGAACTGGTATCGGTATCATCGCCTATTCTATGACGGCATCGATTCTGGCTTTCGAGGAAGCGCCACTCGCACCGCTTTGTTATCGTGATCAGCTGCATGGTGTACGGACGCTCCAGCGGTAATCGCATCGGTCTCCGATTCCCTCGTCGTAAATGGCAGATTTCACCATTTTTCATGCACTTTTCTTCCATAAACCACTTCTATTACATCTTTCATCAAAAACTAACATGAAATCCCTCAAAACAACTCCACCAATACTTTTAATTAGCAAAAGAATCCAAGGATTCATACCAAAGTTCTCCAAACTTTACAAAACCATAGACTTATGAATGATTCCATATCTAAGTCTTATTAAATAGGGATTTTCAACCCAACTTCCCTTAATCTAGAGTTAGAATGCATTCCTAACAAAACCCTAGAAAAGGGAACCAATTTAATCTCCAAGGAAAACCCTAACAATCCATACCCAAGTAGTTTATGTACAAAAATCATACCAAAATCCATACAATTCCATACTCAAACTCCAAAGATCCATACTAGAATCCATACCTTGACTTGATTTCTCCCTTTCTTCCTCTTATTCTCCTTCCTCTTCCTCTCTTCCCAGAAGTTTTTATGCCTGAGACCAAAAATGAGTTATTTTGGGTCCCTCCCCATTTATAATTAAAGTTTTTCTATTTGCATTATAGTCCTCCATCTTCTACTAATTTCTATTACAAGTTATCTTATTTCCCCACTTCTCAATTTAATTTTATCAATTCATGTCTTTTGACGCCTTTTTGACAATTACAATTTTGTCCTTAAGTCTTGTACAATTTCCGGGTTTCTAAATTTCCATTTTTTTCGCATTTAATTTACGAAAATTCAATTTATGCCTACAAAATACCCTAAGCATGTTGAAACAACTAGGTATAATCTGGGTGTTAAGGTAAGGTACTCGGTGTCAGGGTCGAGGACTCGTAGACTGATGGGCGCACTGCTCGTGAGCCCGCCAAGGAGGAGGGAAAATGTCTAGGGCTTGCTCGGTCGAAGTTCTCCTTACGCATGCGTGAAGCAGTCGCGGCCCGAGGGTGAGACCATTCCCCTATCTGATGGGAAGCGTCCAAAGCGGTCTTCACCGGATGAAGAGACCCAGAAAGATTGGGCAATAATTGTAGTGGACTCGCCTGTTTGAGCCTCCAACGATCAATCGGTCTTGGAAAGTGTTCCTAGTAAGGTTGATGCACATTTGGAGGAGGGGATCTCGGTTGGGGGGCCTTCCAATGTTGACGAAATTGGAGAGGGAGCCCCGTAAGGGGTAGCTATTGCTCTGGTTCTCCCTCCCAGACCTATAGATACCGAGTCTAGCAGAAAAAGGCCGCCTGACTAGGTGCTATTGAGCACGTACATTCCTCCACATGAGAGGGTCCACCCCCCAATGGGCATGGTTGCTCCTGACTTATGGTGCTCTGAGATCATCCAATCACCGGGTGCCTCAACGCGGAGCCTCTAATGAAAGCATACGCCAAATCCTACTTTACTCCGGAGTACTGGTAGCCTAAGTGGAGCAATAATTCCATTTCGTCTTATTTATTTGAATAAGGAGGTAAGGAGGCTTTGTAGTCTATGGCTGAGGACTGGCGCTTATCCGTAACCACGATCTCTCACCATTCAAATGAAACTGGGTATGTGCCGCTTAGCATTTCCAATCATTAGTTCTGCATAGTAATCTTCTTCTAACTTTTCTCTTTTAGGCTGTGACATCCATCCGGAATATGGCTCGCTAGCATAGGGAGTTTCAATCCTGGATAGATGACACCGAGAAGTTGCGGCTTTATGCCTAGTCGGCCGCTTCCAAGCAGCAGGCCTTGGATGCTTCCTTGGACAAGGCAGAATCCAAGTTGAAATGTTGGAAGTGAGAGGCCAAAGTCGGTGAAGAAAGATTCAACGGGTAGAAAAAAAAAAGGATAAGGCCAAGTAAGAGACTAAGGTGGCTCGTCTGACAACCGTAGCAACAGGTGATGCCAAGGCAAGGGCTAAGGATGACATGTCTAGGGCCCGAGATGCCTTGACATTTGCGGTGGAAGAAGGACGCAGGTTAGGTGCTAGGTTGCCTGTTTGTTGATTGAGCGAACGTCTATTTTGCTGGAGCTCGAGGCATCCAAGGATGAGGTGTCTTCTCTTCATTCCCAGGCGGGTAAGGACAGAAAGCCTTGGAGCAAATTTCGCTTACGGCTACGGATGTTATGCGCTCAAGCACAACATCCACGGTGACCTTTCATGGATTTTGGATGGTATACTTGACTCCACCGACCCACTTCCTCTGGAATTCTTTGTGAATCTCGGGTGCCCCTCTTCCCCAACGGCCATTGAAGGCAAGGCTGTAGAGGCACATCCGAGTGAAGCGAATTAGGATCCTGTTGAGGACGTCATGGCAGAGGAGCAGAACTAACTTCTTTCCCTATGTTAGTTTTTTCCATTTTGGGATATTTTTACATGGGGCGTTATTTTGCCATATGTACGCATATTAATCCTTGTAATCCTTGGCGCTTTTTAGCGCATTTTAATGGAATACAAGATACTTAGGACATAAACTATGTTTAATGTAAAATCCCAACAGGGCATCAACCATGGCTGGATTTCTTACCTCTTTTTATTATTATTATTATTTTTAAAATTTTAGCTGGACAACAACCATATATGGAATTTTTTTTAAATGCCAGTAGGGCAACAACCATATATGGACTTTTTTAGACGCTAGTAGGGCAACAACCATATCTGGACTTTTTTAGATGCCAGCAGGGCAACAACCATGTCTGGACTTTTTTAGATGCCAGTAGGATAACAACCATATCTAGACGTTTTTAGATGCCAACAGGGCAACAACCATGTCTGGACTTTTTTAGATGCAATCAAGGCAACAAACATATCTGGACTTTTTTAGACGCCAGTAGGGCAACAACCATATTTGGACTTTTTTAGATGCCAACAGGGCAACAACCATATCTGGACTTTTAAAAAGAAGGAATCATAGGCTTTCAGAAGGAATATAATTTTTATTGATGTTGGTATCCTCAAAGAAAAAATTAATGAAAATACTTCTTAAGGTGCGTAGCGTTCCACATTCTGGGCACTACAGACTCATCAGGTCTGCTTAACGCATAAGACCCGATTGTCCTTACTCAAACAACCGTGTATGGCCCTTCCTCGTTGGGCTGGAACTTCCTTTCGGGTTAGCCGTGTTTTTAAAGACCCGCCTTAAGATCAAGTCTCCGAGTAGAAATGTACATGGACCCTACACGCCTCATAGAAAATTCTGCCAGCTCTCGCTAGTATGACGCAGCGCGCACAACCCGCGCTCGAAGTTCGTCAGTTGTGTCTAGGTCTTTGGCTATGGCTTCGACATTTGCTTTCTCAAGAATTTATGCTCGTATGGTAGGCATCCTGATTTCTGTGGGAATGATAGCTTCCATCCCATACGTGAGGGTGAAACGGCCAATACTGGCTGGGTTGTTCGATAGCCCAAGCACCGTGGTAGTTCTTTTTCTATTTATTCCCTTGGTCATTGCGTATGTTTGTGAGGTTGATAGGAGAGTCTTATTTGATGCTTCTATCTGGTCGTTGATTTGCAGGTACCTTGGGGTCGAATACAAGTTTTTGATTTTCATTTCGCTCCAAAAATTCCTGTATACATGGATATCAAATAATGGCCCATTGTCGGTTACAATCGATTGGGGTATTCCGAACCTACACACGATGTTCTTCCACACAAACTGAACAACCTCTTTATCTATGATGGATGATGAGTCTAAAAATCATCTATTTTTAATCCATTTTTCTGGCATGTTTTTAACAATTTTAGATCTATTTTTATGCCAAATTATGGAATATTCACCAACTTTATGTTTTGCAGGTGTTATTTGAAAAAAAGAGAAAGCGTAAAAGCATAAAGGTGTAAAATGCAAAGCAGCCTTTTGTTATGACATACTTTTGTATGTCGAACATTAAAATTCAAGGTGCCAAAGGAACTATGTCGCAGCTGGCAACTAAATGTTGCAACAAAGCTCAGACAGAACTCAATGGCTGAATGAGAAATTTTGTCGCGACAAAGAGTTTTGTGTTGCAACATTATTGAAGAAGATTTTGAAGAAAACTGTCGAGACAATTCTTGACTTTGTCGCGACAATGATTAAAGCAGAGATCAAAGAAGCTGTGTCGCGACAATATAATTTATGTCACAACATAAAAAGCTGAAGGCTAAAAGATGAACTCTATCGCGACAAAAGACAATTCTGTCGCGACAGAAATTACTCAGGTTACAACACAAGTCAACTAAGACAAGAGTTTTTATATTGTGACAAAGTTTTTAGCATCAAGCCAACTCAAGGAAGAATTGATGTCACAACAAAGAAAACCTTGTCGCGACATAACATGCAGAATTCACAACCAAGAGCAACAAAATCTTTGTTGCGACAAAGATTATTTTTGTCACGACAAAAAAACATTAAGGAGGTGAATTCCCTGTCAGCGACAAGAAGTTGAAGTGCAACACAAGAAGAATGGCGACAAAGAAGTTTTATGTCGCGACAACAAAAGCTATGGAACTAGAAAATTTATCAAGGAGCAGAGAAAATTAGGTCGCGAGAAATTAAAGAAGAACTCGAAAGGCCAAAAGTAATTAGTGTCGCAATGTGCAAAAATTCTATGTCGCGAAAAATAGCTCAATGTTTACAAGAATCGGAAAGAAAAGTCTCTGTCACAACCAAGGGAGCTTCGTCGCAAAAATTGCAAGGACTCAAAGAAATCCCTGTCGAAATCATGGTCGACAGTCGTGGGCAACAAGCGCATCAGCATAGCGGGAAAATTATGTCGCAACAACCCGTAAGGACAAGGACATGAGAAGTCGGTGCAAACAAGGTTTAGTGTCGCCACAAGGCATTCCCATCGCGGATAAGATCAAGACTGCCGAATAATCATAGTCGACATTATCAAAGTATATCGCAACACAATCCAAGAACAAGCCTAGAGAACAGGTCGCGACAGAAAAACAAGAAGATACGATAAAGGCAGCGACATAGACTCGAAGCTCTATCGTGATAGAACTTTCTATGTCACGACAAAGAGACCAAATTGGGCCAGAATTTTGGGGATCCACAACGCAATTAATCAAGTGAAGCCCAACATCGGAAAGCCTATAAATACATGCTTTAGTGGCATCGTGCCTAAATATGTGCTCCAGACTCTAGGTGATTGGAAGATTTGTATATTTTTATTTTTATTTTTATTTTCTTTATTTTCCATTTTAGTAGATTTAGTTTAGTGTTTTCCTTTTTTTAATTTTTGATTTGGGTATTGTATCAAAGTGTAGCTTGAAATGTATTTCTTATAAATTCATCTTTTCCATTACTGTTTGATTTAAATGGATGATGGAAAGTTTATCGAGTTCATTTATTTTAGTTCATTCATGATTTCAGTGAATTTTCCTAACCAATTAGTCATTGATTTAAGTGAACCAGTTTTGAAAAGTTGAGCTCACTGGAAATGGGTCATTGATGATAGTCATTTTTCTGCATAAGGTGGAAGAAAGCCTTAATTAGAATTCTTGAATTTATTTGATTGGTATTTTTTATAATTTATTTGTTCGCAGATTAGTACCATAGAATTCAATGCAAGGTACTGTATCTCACTCTGATTTCCAAGAGGCCCTCTGAGTGACACAAAGATGGAGAACTCAGAGTAGAGCGCTCGCGGTATGGTAGACTCTATGGAACTAATGAACCCAGTTGGAATACTCGATAGATCACCAACTTGCTTATAACTTGAGGATGGTTGAATGAAGTATCTGCTTAATCACTCAGAGGTCTCTTCTCTATCCGCTCGACCATCCCGATCCCGTGTTAGCAAAGATTTAATCATGAGATGGAATTTTCATCGGCGTGATGAGGTGTGAATCAAATTGAGAAGGCTTGTAATATCCTGTATCTCTATGGGGTAGAATTCTTAGGTCTAAGATAAGTATGAATAAAAAGGAAAAATACTTAAATCTTAGAGAAAGAGAGGGTTACATATTATAAATGGCCCGATTAGAATCATGTCTTAGAAATGAATATGAACCTTTAATCCGTGAAAAGTATGGTTGAGGGAGAAATCTAAACTATACTACCTTGCATCTTTGACAAACTCAGTTTTCCAACTTATGGTTGAGCTATGAATCTAAATGATGCAGAAATTGATTATTATTAATTGATCCATGTCCAGTTTTGACTCACTCAGTGAATCCTCAACCCCAATTTTACTAAGCTTTGCTTTTGTATATTTAAGATTTCAGTCTTTGTCGCTACATTTTTAGTCCTCTTATCATCATATTAGTGGAGTTCAAATAGTAATGATCTTGAGTAGTTGGAGTAGTTAGTCATTTGATTTATCATCCTTCCTCATGGGAACAATATCTGGACTTTAAATATACACTTTTATTACTTGTACGACCTGTGCACTTGCAGTGATCAAGACCACCAACTCAATTTTTAATGAATACATTCTACAAAAAGTGAACAAATTCAAATATTTATGTATATGAAAAGTTCTTGAGTGGCAGTACCAGAAGTTTGGCATACAGTAATCACATCATACTGTTTGGTCTTAACAAGTTTTTGGCGCTGTTGTCGGGGATTTTAGTTAGTTTTAGTCCTTTGGTAATAGTGTCATAAATTTTTATATATCATTGGTCTAAACAAGTTTTTGGCGCCATTGTTGGGGATTTTAGTTAGTTTTAATCCTTTGGTAATATTGTCATAAATTTGTATATATCATTGGTCTCAACAAGTTTTTGGCGTCGTTGGCCAGGGATGGAAATGATAAATTTAAAGATCAATATTATAACTAAAAAGGGTTTACTAATTTGGACATTTTTCTTTTGATATTATTTTTCAGAAAATCACAAAAGCGGTTTAATGAAAATGGTATTGGAAGAGCTCTTACGACATTTTCTACTCTTAATGGATATAACTGTCTCCCATAGAATTTATTTGATCTTAGTGAGTTTCTATTTTAGGAAGATTTTAAATGCATAGAAAACTAGAAGCAGATCTGGTGCCTTTGGACACTGAAATTGAGAGAACACTAAAGAATCTGAGGAAGATCACGGTTGCAGAATACAGAAGTATGACAAATCAAAGAGAAAAACTATAGGCTATTCCAAAAGAAGAAGAAGAAGCAAAGAGAACTCAGAGGCCTAATACTATGGAGGACTTTTGGAGGCCTATTATCCAAGAGGAGTACTCACAGGTAAGACATTTTGCCATAGAAACCACGATTTTGAAATTTGAATCGAGCATTGATTACCATGGTACAGCAACACCAGTTCACTAGTCATCCCTCTGAAGATCCTAATGAGCATATGGGGAGATTCATGAGGATGGCTAACATAGTCAAACTGAATGGGGTGAGACCAGAAGTAATCAAGCTCCAGCTCTTCCCATTTTCATTGAGAGATGTGGCAGCAACATGGTTTGATTCATTTCCAGTGGGATCAGTGAACACTTGAGAAGAGTTGGTAGAGGCCTATATGAGCATATTTTTTCCTCTAACTCTAAATACTGAGAGAAGAGGAGAAATAATTGTCTTCAAGTAGGGGGAAGAAGAGAGTCTCTTCAACGCATGGGAAAGATTCAAGAGACTGTTGAAAAGATGTCCTATGCATGGAATAGATCTGACCACTCAGATGGATACATTCTATCATGCCATGAATTATGCCTCCAAGGGTATAATTGATGCATCTTGCTGTGGAGCTTTTAAGAGAAGAAGTGCAGAGGAGGCAAAGCAACTGATTGAAGACCTTGCCAAATGCAACTACAAGGCTCCATATGAAGCTTCAAGGAGCGCGGGGGGCGAGGGGAAGTGGTTTGATTGAGAGTACAGAGCCTTAGGTATGGCCTTCATAGAAGCAAGGCTGGATACCGTGATAGATTAAATTGGGAAGCAATGAAAGGAGGAATGCATACTGCACATAGAGTGGGACGATAAAAGAAAGGAATTAAAGACGGTGTTGAGGACCGGGTTGAAGAAAGGCCTACCCGAGTTGAAACCAAGTATATGAGTGAGAAAGAAGTTATCACTTGAGCTGACCACGACTTGCCCTTTTCTATACACGGCCAGCGAGGAACCATGAAAACTTTTCATATGGTAGGGGAGCCTGGCCAAGGCCCCCGGACTTGGGCGAATTACCACTAGGCTTATACTACGACCGGGTTCGAAACGGCAGCAGGGAAAATAGGAGAATATCCCGGGGTGGACTTAATCATTTGAAGATTAGATGTTGCATTTCATGTCAGAAAACAAAAGAATTTTGAATATGCATGAGAAAAGATTTTCTGAACTTGAAAATTTCCAATCAAACACAACTGTGCTTCAAACAAATACGAATGCCTCTTTAAAGAATTTGGAGACTCGGATAGGGCACCTGGCTCTGAATATGCAGAATCAGTCCAAGGGTTCAGTTACAAGTGACACAAGGAAGGATCCAAGGGAATGTATGGCAGTGCTTCCGAGAAGTGGCAAAGAATTGGATGAGAGAAGAGTTGGAAAGGACATTGAAGAAGAGAATTATGCTGAAATTAGAGAAGAGTTTAAGCAACACAGTTCAGAAACTAAAGAGGAAGAGAAAACAATAAAAATACAGCTAGAGCAACAGGTGGAAAAAGAAAATCTAGGGAAAAAGGAAGAGGTTAAAGCTTATGAACCTCAAGTTCCATTCCCTCAAAGGCTGCAGAAGGCAAGGCTAGAAGAGCAATTCTCTAGATTCTTAGACATGTTTAAGAAGACAGAGATCAACATTCCTTTCTCAGAAGCATTGACTCAAATGCCTCTTTATGCAAAATTTATGAAAGAGATATTGAGCAGAAAAAGAAAAACTGCTGAAGAAGGAATAGTGAGCCTCACAGCAACCTACAGTGCAGTAATTCAGAATTCTTTACCAGAAAGATGCGAGGATCCCGAACTGACTTCCTTTGTTGCCACTGCTTGAAGTGGGCATCTTGATGTGGGAAAACCTTTGTGTGATTCTAGAGGCGCATCGACTTGGAAGCTTTGTGCGTTGCTAAAGACTAAGTTTAGGGGAACTTACTCCCATAGCCATGACCTTGCAAATGGCAGATAGAACACTAGCCCATCCTGAGGGCATCTTAGAAGATGTGCTGATCAAAGTGGGAAAATTCATTTTCCTAGTGGACTTTGTAGTCATTGATATAGAGGAAGACAAATAAGTCCCACTACTGTTAGGAAGACATTTTCTTAGCAATAGGAGCGAATTTGATCGATGTGAAGAAAGGAGAATTAACTCTTAGGGTTGGAAATGAGGCAGTGCATTTCAATCGATTGAATTAGCAAAGGGTACTATTTTGAACCACTATTTATTATAGGTTTTTGAGTGCTTTTATTACTAGTAATTACAATTAACCGATTTGCATTAAGGTCCCTACTATTCTATTGATGCTTGTTTCTTGAAGAATTTCACGATTTTTGCGAGCTAATTATGCCAAAATTGTTAGTCGATCCAAGCACGAAGAATTGAGTCAAACTTCGGCATTGCGGATCAAAGACCGAGGAGAAAGAATAGCATAAAGCGAAGAAATTGGAGCATTACGGGAAGGCTTTCTGCGACAGCGTGCATCTATGGTCTGCTGTTCCTCCGGTGACTGTTCCACAACTGGCCTTACTCAGCTTTTTATTTACAATTTTGGTTTCCTATTTTAACCCTTGTAATACCTTATGATTTTGGTTGCTTTTGTAATTTCCCTTGACTCTGAGCATATATAAGTCTCAGTTTGTACAAAACAATCAACTCACTTGACGTCGGCAATAGAGAGCAGCAGTTTCCTCGTAGCTTCCTTTCTCACATTTTCTTTCCCCTTTCGGGCGCAGAGCCTCCCTGCGAGGATGACAACTCGAGGATGGCCCGAAAGCTAGATCTTCCTCATGAAAAGGAGCTGCGCTAGGATTTGAGAGTGGCGACGGTCCTCTGTTTTTCAATACCATAGCATTTATGGGTATTTATGCTCTGCTTCTCACCTTAAGTTTAAAATCTCTTAAGCATGCTTTCCTTAATGTGTGTTGTATTTTTTTGGGTTCAGTGGATACTTTCATTAGATCCATTGATGCCCAGTTAGTTTTCTCCTATTAGTTATTGTGGGGTAGGGTTTTTGAGATGTGTTTTCATTGCTAGGGACATTTATGCCTAATAAAATGCCATCTTTCAAAAGGGAAAATCATAGGGTTTAGTGTTTAAAGCTAAATGAAGATGGTTGATGACTATATGTCATCCTCCCCGTCGAGAAAAAAAACCCGAGGACATGTTGGTTGCCTTAAAACCCTAAACCGGTGGCTGACACTTGAGGGTTCTATTTTACATTTTTTACTTATTTTTAGTTGGTCGTTAGTGCTTGATCCTTGTTTTACGAATCCTGAAAATCAAATTTAATTCACGATTTTGAACCTCCTTTGTTAGTCGTTTGTACAAGAAAACCCATCCACACGAGGTTAGGCCACTAGAGGCAGCTATCTTGCGATGAAAGCGACTCTGACGATGAAGAATTTAGGATATAAATATTGTTGATTCGAAGCACCCTAATGCCACAAATCACAATCTCGATCACGGAGTTTGAAACAACTTTAAGCTAAGTAATGTTGATTGTGGTGTAAGAAACAAAAATTCCATTAGTTAAGAAAGGCTTTGATTAATGAATGTATTTTGAGAATTGATGAATGAGAATGAGATATGAATTCCCATTATGTAAAGGCATCTTGAAGTTGAATTTACGGACTCGATGTTAAATTGAAAAGCGGTACTAGGTGTTGAAGGAAATATCTGAGAAAAATCAACGATTATGAAAAGAAAAATGCTAAAATAAAAAAAAGTTTAGAGGGTTTAATTCTAAAAGAATTACCTGGACATTTGAAGTATGCTTTCTTGCAACCAAAAAAAGGAAAACCAGTCATCATTACTTGTTCGGTGGCCCGAGCTTGAAGAACACAAACTATTGGAGATTCTTAGAAAATATAATGAAGCAATAGCTTGATCCATAAAAGATCTAAAAGGAATCAGCCCTTCATCTGTATGCACAAGATCCTGTTGGAGGAGAATGCTAAAACATCTATAGAACATCAGAGAAGGCTGAATCCAGTAATGAAAGATGTCAGAAAAGAAGTTCTGAAATGGCTAAATGCAGGCTTCATATATGCAATCTTAGACAGTCCTTGGGTGAGCCCAGTTCATGTGGTTCCAAAGATGGGAGGAGTCATTGTGATCAGAAATGAGAAGAATGAATTGATTCCTACAAGAACTGTGACAGGATGGAGAGTGTGTATAAGATTCACGAAGGCTAAACCTTTGCTTACCCGAAGGATCATTATCTCTACCTTTCATTGACCGTCTTTGAACGGAGTTAGGAGGACACTCCCATTACTGTTTTCTTGATGGATATTGGTTTATACTTTTTGATTACAACCAGGAGGATCAGAGAAAGCTACATTTACATGTCATATGACACCTTTGCTTTTAGAAGGATGCCTTTTGGATTATGTAATGCTCCTCCTACCTTTTCAGATGTATGATGTCTATGTTTTCTGATTTGGTGGAAGAGGCTATGGAAATCTTTATGGATGACTTCTCAATATATGGATCCAATTTTGAGCATTGTATGGAAAATTTAGAAACAATACTTGAGTGTCGAGCCAATCTAGCCAGTGGGAGAAATGCCATTTTATGGTGACAGAAGGTATTGTTTTGGGACACAAGATTTATGCTGCTGGATTGGAAGTAGACCAAGCAAAAGTTGCTGTTATACAAACTCTCATGCCACCTACAACAGTCAAGGGGATAAGGAGCTTCCTTGGACATGCTGGTTTTTATAGAAGATTCATAAGGACTTCTGAAATCTCGGAGACCATTATGTAGATTCTTTGGAAAAAGATCACAATTTTGATTTTGATGAATCATGCAGATCTGCATTTGAAGAAATCAAATCCAGATTAGTGATAGCTCCCATCATGTTGACACCTGACTGGAACAATGATTTTGAAATTATGTGTGATGCTAGTGATTATGTAATGGGAGTTGTATTGGGACAAAGAACTGGAAAGATATTCAAGGCCATATACTATGCCAGCAAAACCTTTAGTGAGGCACAAGAGAACTACTCCACCATAGAAAAAGAGATGTTGGCAATGGTGTTTGCTTGTGAAAAATTCAGGCCTTACATATTGGGGTCCCATGTTATAACACACACTGATCATGTTGCAATTAGATATCTAATGGAAAAGAAGGAGGCCAAACCAAGGCGTCGGATGGGTATTCTTTACAAGAATTTGATCTTGAGATCAAAGACAAGAAGGGTAGTGACAATGTGATAGCATATCACTTGTCTAGATTGGAAATGACTGCTAGAAATGAAGAAGGAACCGAAATAGCAGAAAATTTTCCTAATGAGCAGCTATTTTTGTTGTCAGTTCAAACACCCTGGTATGCTGATATTGTCAATTACTTAGCTTGTGGAGTTATGCCACCTGAATTTAGCTACTAGAAGAGAAGGAAATTGAGAACTAATTACAAAATCTATATTTGGGATGACCTACTACTTTATAGAAGAGGTGCATATATGATTATAAGGAGATGTGTTCCAGAAATAGAACAAGATGGTATTATGGAGAAATGTCATGCATTACCATATGGAGGACACTTTGCAGGAGACAAAACAGCCCATAAAATTCTACAATCAGGTTTTTATTAGCTGCACCTTATTGGCTTGTTTTGAGTGGGTAAAACATTGTGATAATTGTCAGAGAGATGGGCGACATATGCGAGAAGAAATGAAATGCCCTATGAGAGTGCAGTGGTGAAGATTTTTGATGTTTGGGAATAGACTTAATGTGAGCCTTTCCATCATCATTTGGTAACATATACATTCTCTGGCCCATGGATTATGTATCAAAATGGGATTTGAAGCATCAGCTTGTCTAGAAATGATGCCATCAAGAGTGGTTGGGTTTATACAAACAAATATCTTGAGCTGATTTGGAGCACCTAGAACCGTCATGTTGATGAGAAGCCATTTAGAAATAAAATTTTTGAAAAACTCATGAGCAGATATGGAATCAGACATGTGATGGGTTTGGCCTATTACCCTCAGTCAAATGGGCAAGCGGAAATTTCTAATAGGGAAATAAAGAAAATTTAAGAGAAAACAGTAAATGCAAGCAGGAAGGACTGGTCTATAAAGCTAGATGATGCATTGTGGACTTATAGAATCGCTTGCAAAACTCCCATTGGAATGTCCCCATAAAGAATTGTATTTGAAAAACCTTGTCATCTCCCTTTAGAACTGGAATACAAAGTTATGTGGGCCATCGAGGGAATTGGTGTGACTTCGAGTTGCTAAGGAAAGGCCTCGAATGAATGAATTGGAAGAGTTGAGAAATGAAGCTAATGATAATGTCAGAATTTATAAGGAAAAGACCAAGAGATGGCATGATCAAAAGATTATGAGGGAATTCAAGGCTGGAGAACAAGTCCTCTTATACAACTCCAAGCTCAAGCTATTTCCAGGGAAATTGAAGTTAAGATGGAGTGGTCCTTACATAGTGGTAACAAGTACACCCTTTGGAGCAGTAACACTAAAAGATGAATCTGAAAGTGAATTTAAAGTAAATGGTTAGAGACTGAAGCATTCTCTTAGAGGAAACGTAAGTAGATCTGGGTGTGAAAAGGGGAAGAGTTTCTTTGAAATGAAGACATTCTTGCAGCCGATTAATGCGGCTAAGGACATTAAGCGAGTAGCTTTTTGGGAGGCAATGACAGAATTTTCATTTTAATAGTTTGATTAATGTTGATTACTTTTATGAGTTTGAAGCTTTAGTTTTAAATTTTTGTTAAAATTTTTATTATGAAGTTTGATAGATTGCTAATTTTTATTTATTTTTAACGGGGAAGATCAACTGGAAAGAGATATTATTGGACAACACAATTTCTCAACTAAAATGTGCAGAAAAGAACTACAAGGGGATGTATTATATTTCCCTCAATTTGGTTTTTTTTTAATAATGCATAATTGAAGTTTAGGGGAATATAAAGATTTTTAGAGCATAAATTGTTAGACAACTTTCTTTAGCCAACTGCTTGAATACCTTTGTGAATATCTTGATGAATGATATTGAATGAAGAAAGAGATTTATTGTTTATACTTGAATGGAGATTGTTTGAAGAAATATGTGTTTTCACAAGTATGAACTAAGTGGAAGAAAATATGTCATTTGGTTTGAATGGTTGAAAGCAAGAAAATATGCAAAGAATTTGAGGTAAAACAAAATCCTGTCGCGATAATGATTGGCATGTCGCGACACTGGTTGAACTTTTTAGTGATAAAATAGAACAGGCTTGTGTCGTGACAAGCTTTCTTTATGTCACGACAAAGTTGGTGTTAAACTAGATAAGTAAGAAAAAGTTTGTCGCGACTTATTTTCTCTATGTCATAACAAACAACAAACTTGGGCCTCAAAAAACATGTTGCGACAAAATTTATGTATGTTGCGACATAATTCAATTGGAGCATAGATAAGATTGTGTCGCAACTGTTTTTGCTCGATTGTGACAAAGAATGGCCCTAGTCCAAACTTAAGTGCATAGTTTATGTCGCGACATCACTTCTCTATGTCACGATACCAATTTAAAAAGGGAAAACTTTAGGTCAAAAATCTATCGCGACAATTAAGGAAACACAACAATTCTTGGCTTATAAATAGAAAGAAGTTCAAGGCGAAGCGTCATACGCCTTATAACCTGACATTCTGGTCTCTCTGCGATTCTCTCTAACTCATTTGAAGCCCTAGTCCTAAATGGAGTCTCTCACTATGTACGAGGCCAGGAACACAGTTCAGGCAATGAAATCATGGAAGAATATGATGAGTTGGAGAATGAAACAGTTAAAGCCACTCAGGAAGTAATAGGGCAAGGTGAAGAAAAAGATGAGGTAAACGATGAACTTGAGCAGATAGTAGAAGAATCTAGGAAGAGGAAAAGAGGAAATGAAGGAAGCGAGAGAGGAAGTAGAACAAAAGGCGAGTGGCTGGGTCGATGTGAGTACTGTGCTTGGAGAGACAAAAGCTCTGACATGAGACTTCTTAGGAGAGATGGGTTTCTCCATTCCAAGAAATGGTTGAAAGCAAGGGATGGCATCTGTTTTTCTAGCATAAAGCTCCTGGATTTGTAGATGTAGTAAAAGAGTTCTACGCCAACATGGTGGGGATAAAAGATAAGGCTGTCTACTTCAGAGGAAAATGGATACCCTTTGGTATAGAGCAGATTGACCAGACGTATAATTTCAGGAAAGGAAAAATAGGTCAAAATTCAAAAGATTGTTGACTCTTGGCTGAAGATTTGTAGACACACTAACGATGTGAAAGGGAAGTGGAATACTGCAAGGAAGAACCAGCGAGTGTGGTAGAGAGTGCTTGGCGAACTAGCAAAGGTGTGGTTTTATTTTATGTTAGTCATCTGCAGCTGAAACATTTATGCAGTCGAGGAGAAGGAGACAATCTTATTATATGCCATCCTTAAAGGCTATAAATTCAGTGTGGGTAATATAATAGAAAACTCAATTATGAGTTATTACAGAGGAGGATATAAAGGGTTGATTCCTCACCCAACACTAATTTCAAGACTCTGCATCTTGGGGGTGTCTAAGGAGATTGGGAAGAAGGAGAAGCTACTAGACATCGCCCTTGACATTAAAACGGAATCTGAGGGCTTAAGAATAGAAACGGGGAAGACGAGTGGGAAGGCGTAGGGAAGAAGAAGAAACTAGGTGAAAATACACTTGACCCGGCCGAAGGTGACACAGAACTCCCACGGGGGTAGAAGTGTAAATGATACTAACCTTCTCCCAGGGTGAGACAAGTCCAACAGGCAAGGTGGCTTTCAGGCCTAGTAGCGTGTTCTGATGCTAACCTTACTACGAGACCATGGGGCGAAAGGAAATGGGAAGAGAGAGAGACAGTGAGTTTAGGCTCCAACTACAACTTAGGGATGAGTACATGGAGGTTGAGTTGAAAAGGAGGGACCAAAACTTGGAAAAGAACATCTGCGAAACGAGGCCATCGAAGGAAATAAGGCTTTAATTGAAAAAAAGACGAGGAGTGGAGGCGCCTGACAGGGAGAAGTGTTGAATTTGAAAGCTTGGGCGTGATCAACAGAACACGATCAAAATGTGTACTCTTGAGGTGAGTTTGGGGAACCATGAATTCTATTGGGCAAGGCAAAGTGGTAAATGAAACGCTAGCCACTGCTTCATGGGTGGTGCATCTTGGAAGCAGAAGTGGAGAAGAGGCGAGTAGTTGGGCAGCCCACTGAAGTCGAATCCACGATTTCTCACATACAACGGATCAGGTATAGTTGATCTAATTTAACCTACCATCCTCCCATAGGAATGAAAGAAAAAGAAAATATCTCACCCTACTCTTCCATCTCTTCTCCCTCTCTGTACCTAATGTCCATTCTTGAAACATTCAATGAAATATAAATTGTACATTTTTGTGCAAAAATTTGTGTGCAACCTGTTTGTAGAATATTCTGTGTGTTTGTGTATATGTTCTTTCCTTCTTTATGTTCACTTTTGAATAAATGGGAACTGATGAAGTTTCAATGAATAACAGTTGACAATTGAAACAGCTCTACTTGGATCTTGTTGGCCGAATTGCTGCATGTTTAGGTTGATTGGAGCCGATTAAAATGACACATTGTGGTTGTGTTTGATTGTTTTGAGCTGAATGCATGATTTAAATGAACCTTTTGACTGGTAAAGCAGCACAACAACAAATCTCAAAACCAAACAAAAATCTGATAGATGCATTGGGGTAGGATGAAATGAATGGAAATGGAAGTTGTAAGGTTATGAATAAATGTGTTGAACTTCAAGATTAAGGAAGGCTTTAACAAATTAATGGAATAGATAAGACCTATAATTATGTTTATTATGCTTGATTTAATTACAAAAATCCTGACTAAACTTACATGGTGACAATAGCTTTGAAATTGTGCGAGACTAGAGACATCTTAGGGATCCATCCTGAGTAAGCTCTCCAATGTCCTAGAACTTGTCAAATTATTAGTCAAGGTGAAATCCTAGGCAATACCACTAACAGGAAATGATTTAGGTCATCCTTGGAAGTTTGAGCCTTTCAAAGACCACCTTGTTATATGCATATGTATATACACTAGTTCCTTATTTGAGAATATAGCCAATCTCATCATCAACCAGCAAATAAGAAGCCTAATTCCTTGCTTACACATGATCCTATAGTAAAGAACTCTTATTTACCCAGATTACAAGATGAATTACATCAATGAAGGAAAGGGATAAGTTTGGAGGAATATTATTTCAAGTTGTAGAGAAGGATAAAAAGGGATGAGAAAGAAAAGTGCAGTGAGATAAGAAAAGATGAAGAGAATTGATTCGTGCCACAGTATTAAGTGAGATCAAACAATGTTATATATACCTAAGTTCCTCCCTCTTTGCGTGAGTCAAACTCTTTGAGTATAGTGGTCTAGGGTGAACACGAGGATGGGTTTCATCCTAGGAAATGGTTTGCATTAGGAGTGAAGGTGGGCTTTCTATTTGGACTTTTTTGGTTGTGTCAAAAGTTGTAAATGGTTCAAACTGGAAATTGCAAAAATATTGGAAATGGTAAAGCGGGAATTTAAAGTGAAGAGATTAAACTTTTGAAGATTTAGGTCACCAACTTGACAAAGCTAGGGCAGAAACACATGTCCTCAGGTTTTATCCTCCTATGTGAGTCAACCTGGGGATGCAGTTATGGCCCCTTTTGTTAAAACCTAACATTCCTTTATCATTTTCTAAGGCTGGTAAAGACCATCTAAGAATCCGCAGTGCATCTCACCAGAACGCCTTTGAACCTTTAAGTATCATGGCCAAAACAATAAAGTCAATGTTATTTAACCACAATTTGAAGAACCACTAACATGTAAATGCTACCTCGAGGCAAAAGTAAGGACCATCTAAAGAGCCTGATACACTGTCTCTTGGATCTAAGCATGGAAGTATTGGCGAACAATAACATCCCACGTGTTATGCGTGATTTTGAAAATAAGGGCCATAAATACACTACCCAGTGACTTTAGTACAAGAGGAACGACATGCTTAACCCCACCCTGCCGCTAGCTTCCTTCCTCTTCAAGGAAGGAGGCTTGTAAAAACATCTCTTGAGTTGTCATCCTCAAGGGGTGTGTTTGCGTAGGAGAAAAGTGAAAGAAGAAAGAGAGAAGAGAGAGAAGAAGAGAGAGAGAGAAGAGAGAGAAAATAAATAAAAGCAAAACTAACTTTGTACAAAATAAAAACTTACAAAATATCTTCTCCCCAATTGTTCCTCCAATTCTCCACAGAGGTTACAAAACAAGAGGGGCTTATATAGGCCTCCTCAAGGTATGAAAATACCAAAAAACCTAATAACTAGGCTAAGTTATCAGACAATTGGAGGTAATAAACCAAGTTTGGAAGGCGGTTGCATTAGTCTGAGAGGATGACAAGGGCTGCCGATTTAGCTAGGAGGAATTTCGCTAATTGGCGAATTTGGCAAGTGTTTAGCGAGGAATTTGGCGTCAGTCCTGTGAACTGGCAAGTGTTTGCGAATTTGGCAGAGTGTTCTGCAGGTGCTTGAGTTGGGCCCCAGCTAACAACGAGTTATTCAGCTAAGCGAGGTAATCGGTGAGAAGCGAATTTATGGCCTTGGGGTGCAAGTTGGCTAGCAATTTTACTTAATTTGTGCTTTGAGATTGCCGAACTGTTTCGCGACGGTTCTTGGTCGCTAGGATTGGAGGTGGTTGCGAACAGGTTGCGGGTAGCTAAGATTGCGAATGGTTGCTGACGAGTTAAATTTACGTTTCTTGTTCTGCATGCCTCTCGTCTGTCTTCAGCGCATCTCATTTCCTCCACTTTTCCTTTGTTTTCCATTGATTTTGGGCTTGTTGATACAAATTTGAGACTAAACTTCTGACCTCATGATTGATCATTTGCATTGTGGTTGAAGCCTGAAATTCATAAATACCTACAAAACAACCAAAACATGCTCCAAATGGAATGATGTTACTAAGATGACATGAACACTTCAATTGGTTTATATGACACTGATTAATGCACCAAAAAGTACTCAAAAACCTATCTAATATAGGGTTTGAAATTGTACTTTGGACGCTAATCACACCCTAACCAGCGTTGCTAGTCCCTTAGCAATGCAAAATAAGAATTGAGATGCATGTGGTGATTTTCAAAAGAGTTGTGTTTCAAAAGGTTATTGTATATATACAAACTATTACTTTAAAGTGAACAATTGAAATAACATTTGAAAACCTATATCTGAGAATAAATCCATAAGAACAATTTTGAAGAACAACCTTGTTTCCCTTGATTTTCAACTTGGATTTCCACCTAAGTCCTAATGGTTCATTTGTACATCTAAGGGTGATCGATAAAATGCAAATTTGTTTCCCAAGCTTTAGCATTGGCTTGTGGCGCCGTGTTGAGCGATTAAGATGAGGCTGGTTACGCCTCTTGCTTTCTCAATTATATTGTAGGATGCAATGCTTAAAAATCCGACTTCACCAAAGTCCATGTAGCGAGGGTCCATAGGCGAGCTCGACCCGATTAGGTTTAGGGCATCAAGCGAAAGGATAAGACCACTTAATAAAGGCTTCACCCTGGGACTTCATGACTTGAAAATCAAGCACCTACAATTCGCTAAATTCTACCTATCCACCCATGCTTGAACACAAAATCGATGACTCCCGACGATGAGCTTAGGGCATCGGGTTTCAAGAGCTTCGCCGCCCACCCCTCGAATGGTGCTCGGGTTTCAAAGCAAAACTTCACGATTTTATTTTTCTTTTTCTTCTTTTCTTTTTCTTTTCTTTTTCTTTTCTTTTCCTTTTTGGAAGACAACATTGGTCTTCAAATGTGGGTAACTCAAACCTATCCTAGGTTGTCAACATGCCTAAGGCCGGCTTTGCAAGCGAGGAGGCATCTAATTTCTAACCTATTGAAACAATCTGAAGTGCGAGTGTGTGACATAGCGCCAAAGGGGAAATTTCAAGTTGAACATGCTGGAACAGTGACTGAACACAAATTGTTTCAAGCATGGAATTTGTTTTAGCATATAGGTGACAAATATGATGATTCAATTATCAACTTATAGCAATTCAATTGTCCAGTTTGTAGCAATTCAATTGTCCAATTGAAAAGATAAACATTTACACATGGCAAAGCACAAAACATGATATTTACAATTACCTTTAACCAACTTCCCATATATGGTGAGAAATTGTAAGGCTCGGGAGGATCAGCGAGGAGGAATTTCTTCAACTGTGACTCAGCACTTTCCACATGGGTTTCACTCCTACGTCCATTGACTTTAAACACCTTGTTATCATACGGATTGATTAAATCTACCCGAGCAGTTGGAATATGCTTGTTGGACTATGAATGGACATGTCGTGACTTGAGCTTGCACGGGGAAATAGATGGAGTTTGGAGTCATATAAAGAACTTAGTCTCCCTCTTTAAATCCTTCACGGATTTATCATTTGATCATACCGTCTTTACCGATTTTTTCTTTGCGATCTTGAATTGAATAGGCATCATTCGTATTTCTTCGATTCATTGGATCAAGGAACCTCTTGATTCGGCTTTATTTAAATCAATTGACTTCTTAATTGCCCACCATGCTTTGTACTCGATTTCCACCGGAAGGTAGCCGCCTATGAACTGATCGATGAGGGGACATTCGGGATTGTCTTGAAAGGCTACGTGCAACAAGCCCGTAGTAATTGGCAGTTTGATAGACCAATCTTTCACGGTAGTGCTTACACCTTCATTAGAATGGTCTTGATCTCCTGTTGGCTAGTTCTACTTGACCACTTGTTTGAGGATGGTAAGGTGGCCACTTTGTGATTTCACACCATATTTAGTCATGAGGTTTTCAAATAGTTTATTAAGTAGGGAACCTCCATCAATAATGGTTTGGATACCCCCGAACCTAGAAAAGATATTGGCTTTCAAAAATTTAATTACCACCCTCTTTGTCATTGGTTTTGCGAGGGAATTGCTTGACCATTTGGAACATAGTCGACTCACAGAATGTATGAATTACCATATGGCGAGGAAAGGTCCAATAAAATCAATACCCCACACATCGAATAATTCCATGACTAAATTGGGTTTAAAGGCATCATATGACGGCGAGACAGCTTCCCAAGCCGTTGGCATCTGTCACATACACGGCACAGTTGGTGTGCTTCCTTGAATAAGGAAGGCCAGTAGAAACCCGACTGTAGCACCTTCATTGCTGTTTTAAAGAAGCAATGACCACCACAAGCACTCTCATGAGTGGTTTAAAATTCATATTTGTTCCTCTTGGTACACATTTCGATGATTTGATGCACTTACTGATATTTGAATAGAAGGCTCTTCCCAATAATAGGAATGAATTTTAGCAAAAAAATATTTCCTATCTCCTTTCGCTCAATTTGGGATTTCTCTGTAGTGAGGAAATTGTGATGTGAGCATGCGAGCTTTCTCAGTGCATTGATTCTTCGGAAATTCATCATTAATAGGAGAATTTGTGGTATCATGGGCTATAGTTAACCTTGACGGATGATGCACTTACCACATTTCCACACCTTTCTTATCTCTAATTTGCAGTTGAACTCACAGTAACAAAACCCAACGAATGAGTCTTGCTTTTGCATTTTGTTTGGTTAAGAGATATTTCAAGCCAGAATGATCTGTAAAAATGACTATGTCGACCCCGAGCCGAATATGTTGAATTTATCCTAAGGCATATACCACTTTACCCGACAACTCTCGATGGTGGTATAATTCCTCTGTCATCATTCAGGGTTTTGTATAATACACCACATGAGGTTTCCCATCTTCTCTTTGGCCAAGTACCGCTCCTGTAATGCTCATCGCATCACACATCACCTCAAGCAGTATTGCGATTAGGTGCTTGAACTATTGGGGCAGTAGTCAAATGAAATTTCAGTTCCTTCAAACTCTTTGGCAATTTTTCTCCCAAAGCAAAGTGCATCCTTCTCAAGAAGCTTGTACGGGGTTTGTAATTTTGGAAAAATCTTTAATGAGCCCAGTCGGTAGAAGCACATGACGAGGAATTGTCTAGTGTTCTCACATTTGTTGGGGGCGGCAATTTGGAAATAATGTCGACCTTTGCTTTATCAACTTCAATTCCCACCTTTGAAATAATGTACTTTAAATACAGTTGTAGTTTACCATAAAATGGCATTTCTCGATTAAACTCAAATTCTTCTCTATGCACCTACACCAAGATGGCTTCAGGTGGTTAAACGTGCTTCAAAATCACCCCCGTATCTTTGTGATATCATCCGTATACCTCCATTATCACATCTGCCATGTCCTTTGAACATCACCGAGCATACATCGCTGAAAAGTGGTACAAGGCGTTACAAAGCCAAAGGCATCCTCCTATAAGCATACGTGCGAATGGACAAGTAAAAGTAGTCTTTTCTGATCTTAAGGCGATTTCAATCTGGAAGTACGAATACCCATCAAAAAGCAATAGAAGGGTGTCAGAAACTCTTTCCGAGGAGTTGATCGATGAAGCGGCAATGGAAAGGCTGGTCTTTTAAAGTGTGTCACTAATTGGGCCTTCTATAATCTATACACACTCTCAGGCCCAGTTGTAAGTCGGGTAGACAATTCTTCACCCTTCTCGTTTTCCACGATTCCCACTCCTTTGATTTCTTAGGCACCACACGAGTTAGGCTAACCCATGTGCTATCGAGAGAATGGGATAAATGATACCGACTTGGAGCAATTTCAAGACCTCTATCTGAACTACTTCACCGTAGATAGGGGATTCAACCTCGGGTTGAGGCTGCCTAACGACTTTAGACTCCTCTTCCTAAATAGATATGATGAGTACAAATGGAATGGTTTATGCCTTTCGGATGGAAATTTTCCAATGATACTTGCTTATTCTTTTGAGAGGTGCGAGGAGATTATGCTCTTGTACGGTGGTTAGCGAGTGAAGAGAAATCACAGAAATTTGGAGGCCTTTGCTCATTTCATCCAAAACATACTTTAAATCAATGGGGAGGGGTTCTAGGCGGTGAGGTTCCTTGGAGTTCATTACCCCGGTGATAGAAGTAGGTACACATTCTTCTTCTCAGTACCTGTACTAAGCTCATTTCTTGAAATTCATGTTGCTCTGCAAAGCTGATCGGATAACTACGAGTTAATATATCTTACTTCTTGTTAGTTAGCTGTTCTTCGAGAATGGTATCTAAAATACAGACTTAACACAAAGTCATCCTCCTCAGGAGTGCATACCTTTTACCCATATGAAATATATTGAGTTCCAAAGTCCTTATTTCCAAATGTGAGTTGCATGACTCCATTCAGGCAATTGATGATTGTTGAAGTAGCCAAAATGGTCTCCCCTAATATGATGGGCTGATTAGGTCTATTGCAGCCCAGTTACGTATGTCAGTACAACAAAATCTCTGGATAGTAAAATGTCCCTTGCTAGAACATCCTCAATGGTTCCTTTTGGTATTTTAATAGACCTATCGTGACCAGTGATGGAAGTGGGTTGATTCCACCCAGGCAATTGTTTGTATACCTGCTTGCACCATGTGACAATTCACACTAAGCTCCAGTCTAACAGTGCTTTCTCACGCTGATGCCTCGATATTCAAGAGATCGTAGGACATCACGGATCTTTATGCTTCCTTTGGAGTCTTGCTCTCTATAATGGCACTAACTTGCTTTCGATTAAAAGGCCTTTTTATTTACATTGAGACCTTTTCTGGGTATAAAATCCTTGAGAATTTTGCGTAGTAAGACACATTTAATCATATCAAGGAAGGAATATTAGCTTTCACTTGCAATGCTGACATTTACTGTTTGGTGAAGCAGTACAACTCTTGAAGAACCTGCGGGAGCGGAGGTATTCTAATATTTATCTCACTTCCCTTTCACTATTATTCTTCACCACAGTGTGAATTGGCGTACTAATGGGCGACTACGTAGCTTTGATCTTGTTGGCTTTAATTCCCTTTCCACTTAGTAAAGTCTATGCGCCACTTCATCAGTTTTGCCTTTAAGTCCTCGGTGATCCTGTTTCATTTCACCACTTCGATATTTGTTGTCACTGGAAAAACCTTCCCACTTTTCTGGGTCTGCAGCTATGATTAGATAATTTTGAAATCTCCACATGCATATCAGTTTCCTTTTAGTGAACTTTCTCTTTGCTTCAATTTTACGACTAGTGTGGACGTGACACCTTGTTCTGAATATACCCCACCACCTTGCTTAAATTCGAGTTGCTGTTCAACGGGGAAGATAGTGGAGGCATGCATTTGTTGTAGTGAGTGAAATCAAAATCTTCTTGTGCTCGTAAAGGGGCGTATACAAGGGTTTGGATTTCCGCATTACAGTTTAGACAATTTCTCAATTAGAGTTATTAGTGTCACCATATGACATCATAGGTGGTTTATTTTGAACCATAGCATGGCGCTGGTCTTGGCGGTGCTCTCGGGAGTAATTATTTGATTGAGAATTGAAGCGAAAATTGGGATGAAGATAACTCATTAGCTATTTTGCATTTCATGCTGATTTTTCATTTCCAAATCATCGATCGTTGAGTTAAAGCTGATCAATTTTCATTATCCTATGTCTTGAAGCATTATACTTATCTCCTCATGGTGGATTCAATGACTGATCTTTCCAACTTCCCACCAGGACTAGGTTCATCCCGAGCTTTGGAGGTTTCGACTACATAGTTCAAAATCCAAAGCCGTCAGGATGTTTACTCAAAAAGTTACACATAGTTTCGACCAATTGTTTCATGGCGGGTGACATACCACCATAGAAGTGGTTCTGACATCTATGTATGTCAAATCCATAGTGTGGACATGCAGCGATGGTTTCCGCCAAATCTCTCAACCTTGTAAAATCTCTCACCCGTCACAGAATTTCACTTGAAAGGTATAAATTTGCCTTTTAATTATTAGTCTTATAGTCTTGAAAAACTTCTTCGGAATTCCGAACACTGACTATTGATTTCTTATGGTTCCTAGGCCTCGATAGGTTGGGCCATATCTTGCCTTGTCCTTTGAGTGTCGAAATGCCTTTGGCTTGTTAAATCCATGTCCATCATACTTCCCTTGGAAGGCAAGTCTAAACCTCTCAGAAATCCCTTATATGAGTGTATGGATTTTCATTTTCCATACCATGATATATGAGGTAAGGGTACCGATGAGACCTCCTTTGCTTTACATCTTATTGGGAGGAATGATCTGAGGATGGAATGTAACTCTGGGGTGGATGTGATCCCTCATGGTTCTATAGCCATTTTGGATTCCTTAAAAGGGTTCTGAGATTTAGCTCTGTTGTTTCCTCGGAGTATAGGATGTGGTATCGAGTTGCACCGCGACTTCACTAGCTAGGTCGATTATTGTATTTATCCTATACAATCTACCCGATGTCTACCATCCTTCTTTGCATACACAGTTTGTTACCTGATTAAAGGCAATGAGAGTATGAGCAGCTGAAAAGATTAAAATTAGCTAACAACAGTGTGTGAATGAAAAGCGCAGAGAAAGCTGAAGCGGTCGATTCTTTATGAGTGAAACAGGCGCGATTCCCTATGGCCGAGTTGCAAAGAGTAAAAGATTTACCTTCACTTGTGATGTGGATCAAGTACTCTTCTAACTTACCATAAGTAGTTTGGCACCATCCGCTGCAGCGCCATTTGATTCTCGTGCCACGGTAGAAATTTGCTGAAATTTGAATCAACAATATTTATATACCCTAAGTTCCTCCTCTGTAGTAGTCAAACTCTGCGATATAGTGTCTAGGGTGAACACGGGGATGGGTTTTCATCCACAGAAGTATGGTTTGCATTAGAGGCGTAGAAGGTAAGGCTTTCTATTTGGACTTTTTGGATTTGTGTCAAAAAGTTGTAAATGGTTTAAAGCGAGTGGCGGAAATGGTAAAAACTGGAATTTAAAGTGAAGAAATTAGACTTTGAGATTTAGGTCACCAACTTGACAAGCTGAGGCAAACACATGTCCTCGGGTTTTATCCTCCTATGTGAGTCGACACGGGATCACGATTATGGCCCCTTTTTATTTAAAACCACAACATTCCTTTATCATTTTCTAAGGCTAGTAAGACCATCTAAAGAATCCATGATTGCATCATCTACCAGAACCTTCGAACCACTAAAAATATAGAGTATTGGCCAAAACAATAAAGTCAATGTTATTTAACCTAAATTTGAAGAACCACCCCAACTGTAAATGCTACCTCGATGATAAGGATACTCCCCAAGAGCCACGATTTTTGTCACTAAGCCTTTGGATCTAAAGCATGGAGAGTATTGTAGAACAATAACATCCCATGTTATGCAAATTTGAATTTTGAAAATAAGGGCCATAAATACACTACGAGCTTTTTAGTACAAGGAGACTGACATACTTAACCCACCACGAGGCTAGCTTCCTTCCTCTTCCAAAAGGAAGGAAACATCAACATCTCTTGAGTTGTCATCCTCGAGAGGTGTATTTTAAGCGGCCGGGAAAGTGAAAGAAAGAAGAGAAAGAAGAGAAGAGAAAATAAATAAAAGCAAAACCTAAAAACTTTATTTACAAAAATAAAAACTTACAAAATATCTTCTCACGATTGTTCCTCCAATTCTCACCACGGGTTACAAAGCAAGAGGTATAAGGCCTCCTCAAGGTATGAAAATACCAAAAAAAGACCTAATAACTAGGCTAAGTTATAGGACAATTGGAGTAATAAGCTAAGAGTTTGGAAGGCGGTTGCATTAATTCTGAGAGGATAATGAGGCACGCAATTTATTTCTGAGAGAATTTCGCTAATTCGCGAATTTGGCAAATGTTTAAGCGAATTTAGCGATAGTGCAGCGAATTTGGCAAGTGTTTGAATTTAGCAAGGTTAGATTTATTCGCTGGCGAATTTAAATAACTAAGCGAGTGGCAGGTGAAGCGAATTTCGCAGCGCCGCGGTCTAGGATTGGCTAGCGAATTTCGCAGTTTGTCTTGAGATTGCGGCTTGTTGCGAGGCAGGTTTGCGAGTCGCTAGGATTGCGAGATTGGTTGCGACAGGTTACGAGTCGCTAAGATTACGAATTGGTTGCGAGCAGATTCTGTTCTGTTTTGCTGTTCTGCATGCCTCTCGTCTGTCTTCAAGCGCATCTCATTTCCTCCGGCACTTTCCTTTGTTTCCATTGAGTTTTGGGCTTGTTGATGGCTGAGACTAAACAGCCTCTTGATTGATCATTTGCATTGTGGTTGAAGCCTAGAAGTGCATAAACGCACAAAACAACCAAAAACATGCTCCAAATGGAATAAGTGTTACTAGATGACACTGAACACTAGGTGGTTTATATGACATGATTAATGCACAAAAAGTACTCAAAACCTATCTAATATAGGGTTCAAAATTGTACTTTTTGGACACTAATCAAGAATTATGAAAGAAGCTGTGAAAAGTAAAACATCAAGTAGGAATGAGTTTGGTCTTGTAGCCTTCCTCCCTAGAACAATTGGAAGTCATAGGGATTATTTCAACACCTAATACCTAATGCGATTGGTATGGGAGTTATTGACCCAAAAGTTCGCTAAGGGTGGTAGAAAGCCCAAAAGACAAAACATACGTATGATTACTGACTTGGAAAGGATGAAGTGAAAGACTGGAGTAGGGAAGGAGGTGTGTTTGGGGATGGACAGTGAAAGTTGTTGAAAAATATGCGAGAAAGATCTGGCATGATGGAAAGGTTGGAAACTGTCGAGAAATCGAGGATGCATCGAAGGCGAGTATGAGGTGTCGGTGAAGTGCAGGTAAATTGAGCCTAAAATGTCTAATTAACTACCTCATTACCCAAGCCACACATTACAAGCCTAAAAAACCTATTTGATTTTGAAGGTGGTGTTATGCCTACATTAGTGGAGATTAATATGATAAACAAGCATATGAGACTTTAAAAATGAAAGAGAGTATTATCGAAGATTGGCGATTTTGAAGAAAAGAGTAAAGACCGTACCCTGAAAACCGAGTTGAATGATTAAATTGTTACACAATCTGAATTATTGGTTGGTTTAGTGAACTTAATTGAAAATCTTCTTGATTCTAGATTTGAAACATCTCTACAACTGACTTATGTTTCCTGCCCAATTGAGCTTTAAACAGAAAAAAGTCCTTAAAAATAAAAGGCTGAATTGTTTGAGGACAAACAAGATTTCTTTTCTTTGTTTGGGGATAAGTAAAACTTTAAGTTTTGGGGAATTTGATGACTTTAAAACTCATCTATTTTAATCCATTTTTTTTGGCATGTTTTTAACAATTTTAGATATATTTTTATGCCAAATTATGTAATATTCACCAACTTTATGTTTTGCAGGTGTTATTTGAAAAGAGAGAGAAAACAAGTAGAAAAGAGGCAAAAAGGTGTAAAATGCACTTGATCTTTGTCAGGCATAATTTTTCGTATGCATCGCGGCACAAAATTCAGCAGACGAAGGAACTATGTTGTAGCCAGAAACTAAATGTCGCAACAAAGCTTAGACATAACTCAATGGTTGAAAGAGAAATTTTGTCGTGACAAAGAATTTTTCTGTCGTGACATTATTGAAGAAGATTTTGAAGAAAACTATCGCAACAACGATTAAAGAAAAGAGCAAAGAAGCTTTGTTGTGACAATACAATTTATAACCATGACATAAAAAAAAGAAGATTTTAGAGAGAATTTAAAAGATGAACTGCAATAGGACAAAAAGACAGATACATCATGACGAAATTGCTGAGATTCTGAAATAAGTCATTCCGAGCGAGTGTTTTATCTTTGCATTAAAGTTTTTAGCATCAGAAGCTAGCTCGAGAAGAATTCTTTATCACAACAAAGAAAATCTTGTCGTGACATAACATAAGAAGAATTCACCCAACCAAAATGACAAAATCTTTTCGCGACAAAGATTCTTCTATTGGCAAACAAAACATGAAAGAGGTAGATTCCTTTTTATCAGCCAAAAGATGAAAGAGCAACATAAGAAGAATGGCGACAAAGAAGTTTTTTGTTGCGACAATAAAAGCTATGGAATGAGAAAATTCTATCCATTAGAAAAATAAGGTCATGACGAGAAATTGAAGATGGAATGGACAAAGCTTGATTGTATCATAGAAGGTATGTCGCGAAAAATAGCTCAACAAGCGATAAGAATTGGGAAAGAAAAGTCTGTCGATACCAAGGAGTTTCCTGTCGCCAAAAAAATTTCTAAGGACTCAAAAATCCTATTGACGGAAAGCTCTGTTGCGACGGGAGTTAATAGGTTAAAGTAAATGTTTATCGCGTGAGGAAAATTATGTAGCGTGAGCTCGAGTACAAAGGACATGAGAAGCTGGGTGCAAACAGGTTTGGTGTCGCGACACAAGGCATTCCTGTCGCGACAAGAACAAGACTGCTGAAATAAATTTATGTCGTGACATTATCAAAGTATGTCACAACAAATCCAAGAACAAGCCCGGAACAGTCATGTGAGAAAAAACGAAAATTTCTGAAAGAAATAAAGCGAAAGCTCTGTCCGCAGCGAACTTTCTATGTCGCATTTCTTAAGGACCAAATTGGGCCAGAATTTTGGGGATCCACAACGCAATTAATGAAGTGAAGCCCAACATCGGAAAGCTTATAAATACATGCTAAGGGCATTGTACGCGACCGGCGGCTCAGATTTACGGGTGGTTGAAGATTCTTGTATATTTTTATTTTATTTTTATTTTCTTTTATTTTCCATTTTAGTAGATTTAGTTTAGTATAGTTTTATTTTATTTAGTTTTCCCTTTAATTTTTGGATTTAGGTATTATGTCTTGAAGTGCGGCTTATTTGGTATTTCTTTATAAGTTATCTTTTCCATTATTGTTTGATTTAAATGGATGATGGAAAGTTTGCGGAGTTCATTTATTTCGGTTAGTTCATGATTTGATGAATTTTTCTAATCAGGTTAGTCATTGGTTGAGTGAATCGGTTTTTGAAAAGTTGAGCTCACTTGGAAATGAGTCATTGATGATAGTCATTTTAACAAGGTGGAAGAAAGCCCAACAATTAGGATTCTTGAATTTATTTGATTAGTATTGTTTGTAAATTTACTTGTTCTCGATTACTAGTCACAGTGTACCCAATGCGAGTCTTTATGTCTCGCTCACGATTTCCAAGAGGCCCTCTTGTGACCGCGAGGATGGAGAATCCTGAGAGTGTAAAGCAGATCCTTGTGGGTATGATAGACTAATACTATGGAACTAATGAATTTTGAAGGATTACCGGATAGATCACCAACACTTACCGCTTGAGGATGGTTGAATGGAAGTATACGTTTAATCCTCCCAGAGTCTCTTCTTTATCTGCTGGATTGATTCTGATCCCGAGTGTTAGCAAAGATCTAATCAAGGAGATGGAAATTTTCATCAGAAGTGTGGGATGAGGTGTGAATCAAATTGGAGAAGGCTTGTAATATCCTGTCTATGGGGACAAGAATTCTTCAGTCCCAAGATCTGAGTCTGAAGTACTAAAAAGGAAAAATACTTAAATCTTATAAAGAGGATTACATATTACAAGTAACTGATTAAAATCATGTCTCAAAAATGAATATGAACCTTTATTTAGTGAAAAGTATGGTTGAGGAGAATCGAGCTATACTACCTTGCATCTTTAATGAGCTCGATTTTCGATTTATGGTTGAGCTATGAATCTAAATGATTCAGAAATTGATTATTATTAATTGATCCATGTCCAGTTTTGACTCACTCAGTGAATCCTCAACCCCAATTTTATTAAGCTTTGCTTTTGTATATTTAAGATTTCAGTCTTTGTCGCTACATTTTTAGTCCTCTTATCATCATATTAGTGGAGTTCAAATAGTAATGATCTTGAGTAGTTGGAGTACTTAGTCATTTGATTTATCATCCTTCCTCGTGGGAACGATATCTGAACTTTAAATATCCACTTTTATTACTTGTACGACTTGTGTACTTGTAGTGATCAAGACCACCAACTCAATTTTTAATGAATACATTCTACAAAAAAAGAACAAGTTCAAATTTTTATGTATATGAAAAGCTCTTGAGTTGCAGTACCAGAAGTTTGGCATACAGTAATCACATCATACAGTTTGGTCTGAACAAGTTTTTGGCGTTGTTGTCGGAGAATTTAGTTAGTTTTAGTCCTTTGGTAATAGTGTCATAAATTTGTATATATCATTGGTCTCAACAAGTTTTTGGCGCTGTTGCCGGGGATTTTAGTTAGTTTTAGTCCTTTGGTAATAGTGTCATAAATTTGTATATATCATTGGTCTTAACAATGGACGCAAAGGCTTCGGCTTCTATCCATTTACTAAAATAGTCGGTGGCAACCAGTTGTAGCTTCCTCTAAGTCGGGCGGTGGCGGCCTACGATGTCATCCCCAGATTCGCGAGATGACCCCGGGGGGCCGTTATAGTGGATTAGGTCTTGTGCGGTGCACCCTCGACCGCGGGAGACTGTAAACTACTGGCGATCGCACTTCTTGACATAGGCGATTGCATCCGCGTGCATAGTTGTCCAATAGTAGCCTTAGTTATGGGCTCTATGGGCCAAGGTTCTGCCGTCTGGATGATTACCACATACCCCATCTTGGAGCTTTTCCAAAACATGCCCCTGCTAGTGAGTGAGGCACTTAAGGTAGGGCCCATCCAGGGACCATTTATATAGTTGATCGTTCACGGGTGAAAACCGAGCCGCCTTGATCTGGATCTTGTGGGCCTCGACCTTGTTATCTGGAAATTCTCCCGTTTTTAAATAGAGAACTATTGGAGTCATCCAAGAAGGACGTGCTTTGTCTATTTTGTTTACCCGATTGCTAGTGATCGATGATTCTGGCTGGTAGTAGACGAGTAGGAGCACCGTTTCTTTTATCGGTAGGGACGCGACCATGGTTGCCAAATCATCTGCCTTCTCGTTTGAACATCTTGAGACGTGCTCTGAATTTACTGACCACGAGTTTCCGATCCGGTGACGGACTTATGTGGTCATGCACTTTAGTCCCCTTGTTTCATATTCTCCATTTACCTGCCCTACCAAGAAGTGAGAGTCGTTTCTTATGATTATTTT
Organism: Tetrastigma voinierianum; assembly: GCA_016808115.1. Lineage (NCBI taxonomy): Eukaryota > Viridiplantae > Streptophyta > Magnoliopsida > Vitales > Vitaceae > Tetrastigma > Tetrastigma voinierianum. The sequence continues at coordinate 108,727 of JAEQBH010004025.1, read as the reverse complement.
TTTTGAGGAATGATTAGTGCCCAAAAAGTGCTATTTTGAGCCTTATTTATTGTAGGTTTTGAGCACTTTTTGTGTACTAATCAACCGAATTAACCCGGTTTGCACATTAAGGTCCCGGCTATTCTACTGATCGCATTTTGTGGCTAATTTTATAGTTTTTGCAAGCTATTAATGCCAAATTTTTTGAATTGATCCAAGCACGAAGAATTCGAGTCGAACTCAGCGTTGCAGATCAGAATTCAGAATGAAAGAAGAGCAGAAAAAGCTGGAAAATCGAGCACTTCGCAGAAGGGTGCGAAATGCTTGCCCTTTTCACTCAAGCCACTTCCTTCTCTATGATTTTTTTTTTTCCACTCTTGCCTTTTTAGGACAAGTGGGTATTGAGGGTATTATTGTCTTTTTGCTTACTTGAGCACTATATAAGCTCAGAACAAATCTTGTAATGGTGATCTTAACTTTTATTTTCTGCATTTGATATACAAAGCACTGGGCGGGAGTTCTCCCGCTCATTTTTCTTTTCCTTCATTTTCTCTCACTTTCTCTCATTTTCTTGACTGCCAAACACCCCTCTGAGGATGACAACTCAGAGGATGGTCAAGACCGCTTCTCTCCTCAAGAGAGGGTCGAACTAGTATTTCGAGGTAACCGTTGGTTCTCTCGTTTTTAACGTAAGTTTTACTGCATTTATGTTTCACCTCTTAGGTTTTAAATCTCTTAAATGTACCTCGATTAACCCGTATTTGGCAAGATTTTAGGTTCAAGGATGCCATTGCTAGATCCACCGAGATTCATTGGGTTTCCTTCATTGGCTTATCAGAGCAGAGGCTTAAGGATATGTTCTCACACGTATACATTAATGTCCAATAAAAGCCAGATCGGAAGGAAAATTATTGTGGTTCGTTTTAGCTAAATGAAGATCCTGGGCTCGGGAAATGACTCACAGGTCATCAACCCAACGCGAGGAAAAGGACCTCGAGGATCTCTCGCCACTCCTGTGTGACCTCAAACTAAAGGGCCCAATGCTCAAGGAGTTCTTTTATATTTTATTTCCTACCTTATTTTCAGTTTTCAAATCATCAAACCCCTTTGTTTTTACTTCTCAAACCCAAACCTAAAATTGAATTCACCATTTTGGCCTTAACTGCAAATCATTTACACGAAGAAAACCTATCCCTGTGTTCGACCCTAGAGCTACTATACTGCAGTAGCATTGCTACGGTAGTAGGAGGAATTAGGTTTATAAATTTGTTGATTCCGGCACACCTACCGCATTATACACGAATCAAGGACATAGAGATCACAAGGTCAACTCGCCATGATCGCTCAGATTCACTCAATATTGGAAGGAACTAAACGTATGGCACATGCTCCTATAATTTCCTCCAAATGAGTTTTTAAGTCAGAAATTTCAAATTCTCGATCCCGTTTGTTGTGAAGCTCCATCCACATTCAGAGTCCACTAGTCGAAACTGTCTGGTTCCATTTCCTGTTGAGGAATTTATAAAGCCGCCCACCTGCCCCTAGCCTGCAGCAGGTTTATATTGAATTCCTCGAACTCACTACCAATCGCCCACCGAGCCATTCGTCCTAACAAGTCGGGCTTATGTATAGTGCTTCTTAGAGGAGGTTGGTGAGTACCGTGATAGGGTGTGCCTAGAAGTAGGGACGAAGTTTTTTAGCGGATACCTTGAGAGCCAGTGTCGCCTAGTTGAGACGGGTGTATAGGGTGTCTGGTTCGGACATGGACTTGCTTATAAAGATTATAGGCCTCTACTTCCGGTGTTCGTCTTCTTTTAAGAAAGCTACACTTACTGAAACATCCAAAACAATTATGTAAAGGTAGAGCGTCTCACCTGCCTCGGGGCTAGCCAAAATTGGAGGTTTGGTGAGACATAGCTTGATTGCCACGAGGGCTTGGTCACATTGTGTATTCCTCATTGATATGTTCGCCCTTTATAAAGTGGTAAAGAACGCCTAGCAATCCAAGGTGTATGAGAGATGTATTCAACGATAGAGCCGCTAACCTAGCTTGGCCAATAACTGTCGCATTCTTTTTTTGAGTGTAGGAGTCTGAGATTCCATAATGGCCCTGAGCTGAATAGGATTGGCCTCAATCCCCTTCTTTCAGCCACCATAAAGCCCAGAACTGGGCCCAGAACCGACTGCAAGCCACACACTCAAGGCTGAGCCTCACATCGCCCATGCAGAGCTCAAAAAAGCTCTTTGTATGCTTCGTATGATCTGGGTGTCTCTCTAGATCACGTTGATACGCGACATGTGACTCCATTGTCTCGTTTGCATCGCTGGTCGGAATATCTTGTCACCACTCCTCTAATAGGTCGTTGCATCTTTTCAAACCAAAGGCATTGCCGTAGCGTATAGCTCTGCTGTAAATGGAAGACCGCTTTTCTTCGAAGTCATAAAAATGAATCGTGTGGTAGTTATAAGTGGTCTGAAGATAAACATCCTCGTCGCTGAGGCATAAACTATTTGATCTATTCATGGCAGGGGGAAGCTATCTTTTGGGCACGCTTCATTGAGGTCTATGTAGTCTAAGCATACCCTCCGTTTACCGCCATTTTTTGGGACAACCACTACGTTGGCGAGCCATTCAGGATACTTTACCTCTTTGATAAAACCTGCACTCAGAAGATTGTCTACCTCTATCTGAATAATCTAATGACGACCCGGGTCGATTCTGGCCATGTTTGAGTAACTCCAAGCTAATATGTATGTGTTTCCCAACAATACGCGTTGTAGCTGCTCTTTTTCTTCGCTGGATAACAGAGTGCTGCCATATGTGAACTTGTTCGGCCCGTCTAGCGCTATTGTCTCTAGAGGATCCATAACTAATGGGACCTCTTTCTTTTCCGCTCACTCGGGCGGCGACCATGGTCGTATGAGGGAATGAGCCTTGCGGGGAAGACTATCTCAGCTCTTTTTTCTTTTCTTTCCTCAGATGGATAATTGGTGTGTTACTGTCACGCGGCTAGTTGATTGCCTAAGAGGTCAACCTGCCTCGCATTGGTCAAATAACTGACTATATCATGATATGTTGAGGGGACGACTTCATTGAGGCAAACGCAAGTTCGACCGCATTATGAAATCAGAAGGGGCCTTGTGTCTGGATTTATCAAGAACAAGACCGCCGGTGACTAGCCCCGCTTGAACAAGAAGTGTGATGTCTCCCAGTGTCGTGGTTATTGTGCCGTTGAAGCTAGAGAGGACTCGTTCGGTTGAGCTCAACATTCTAGAGGAAAGCTTCATCCGTCAAGGTGGTAATCGCAACAAGTCTCGCAGCTACGCTGGGGATCACCAAAGACTCCTATGTACATTCAAACCGCTAATACAAAGGGTAAGTACAAGTGCACTGGCACGGGGCACAATGACCCTATTTGGATTTACCGGAATGGGCTTGGTCTCTTCTCACCGCCTCTCAGGACAACGCTTACCGCGGTAATTGATCATGGCTAATCTCGCAGCATCTTCTATCGATCTTGATCGTATCGGGTCGTCGAAAGGTCCCCCAATATATAATCTATGGCCTACCTGAACTCGCATGGGCCACGCCCAAGCAGGCATGTCCGCCGTAGGGCCTGTATTTCTACTCCCATGGTCAACTTCTCCACATATCTTTAGGTGCCTCGCTTTAATTAGTCTTCCACTAGGAATTCCAGTTCGCATCATGGTTTCATGCTCATGATCTGTGGATAATCGCATCGCATTTGATGGGTTTCTTTGAGATGGGTCACCGATTGGTAGGCCATTTAAAAATCAAGTCGGAATGAGGGGCAAGAAATTTCTCGTATGTGATGTTCAGGAATGAACTAGCCTTGGGGCTCCTCTTTTTCTCGTGACTAATCCTCGTGGTCACTCCGATTCGTCGACTTTCTCGATTCAAGTGGCTTCTTCTCCTCCACCATCGCCTCCAGCTGGTCGCTTCAGATCATGACACCTCAGTTGCTGCCCTATGTTATCTTCAACGCTAAATATCTATCTCCATGTCCCCAGACAATTCTTCCATCAGAGCATGGTCTAAAGACAAAGTGAGGAAGAAAGTGTGGCAGATGGAGTAAAGCCCTCCCGAAATTCAAGGATCGTGATCCATGCTATAAACCTCTTCTACCGTATTGAACAAAGGTACTGAGAGACAAATATGGTCCAAAGATCGTTGAACGACCTCTATCGACCTCACGAGGTCAGGAACCAGCTAGTACATGCCCTTCTTTTGAGGTCACATAGAAGACTTTGAATAATGTATGGTCGCTGTCAAGGCTCAGAGCTCATCGCTTGGTCAGAGTGGAGCATGATCATAAGGGTCACTGAACCATCGAACATAGTGAAGGTTGCATGACAAAGCCTCTGGTACCAGAATCAAGATGTGTTGTCTTAGGGGAAAAGAGAGCATATCATAGGGACTTCTAATCGCCAAACAGCGTTTCTGATAGAGAGGTCTTGTACCGGCTGGTAAGAATGGGGCATGGATATAATATACTCGCTGGTAATGAAGACGCCGTTTCGCACCAATTTAGATGGTGGTTCCGTCTTCGCCCATTTCTTCTCGCCCGACTAACGTGCCATTATCTGTTGGCCATCGCCGGATCGATGAGAGCGCTTCTACGCGAATCTCGCCCCGCCAAATTCTTCATCGGTGAGTACGGCGACGCCGCGGACAACCTCGCCATCCGTCGAGGTGTCTATGCGTTGTCGTGACTATAGGCTCCTTCTCCCTTTATTACGGCGGCCGGGTGCCTCGCTTAGCCGCTTATCTTACACGCTCTTTCCACCAAGATCGTGTCTTTTCACTCAGCTCATAAACGATTGTTTTCACACTGCAAGATATCTGTCGCCAATTCTTACACCCTTCATCCGTCTCGTATGTTCCTCTTGTTTCTTCTCCATGTATTGACGCCAATGATGAAATTGATCTTCAAGCATTAGATCACTACAGTTACCGGGTCATCGCATCTGCGTCGGTTCCGGCGGCAGGGACCACCTGAGTTTACCGGGTGGGGAAGGGATATCGATAGTCGCCGCTTAAGCTTCCGCTCGTCGCTGGCGACTTTCAGCTGACTCCTGCCGCATCGATGCCAATCATGTTACCTGGATCATCTCCCAACCTTTCGGGGGCATCACGGTGATATAAACCTACAAAAAGGTGGTCCAACTACTGCAGCCAAATCCTCGCCTCTTCATGATTGCCGCAAAGCAGATAGAGAAGAGAAAGGGAAGTCACAGTGCTGAGTTGCCTACCTTTCCTCATGGGGAGTTTCTTTATATTTTGAATTTTTCCTTGATTATAGGAAAGATAACTTGCTAAATTGCGACATGAGACATTTCCTTTCCTCTTATCATGACTAATTCTCCTCATATTTCATGACTCATGCTTGACGTATCAACCTGAATGGAACCATGGATAAATACCTTTATATTATTCACAACCACTCACATGCAAGACGGCTCGCATTAGGCCTCTGTCCCAAACGAGGTTTAACAACTCTCCCTTCCGCTTTGTTCGCATGATTTGAAGGCGGTAGGTGGGCTGGGGCCGCCATACGCGCGCCTGCGTGCGCCACTTATTGAGTAGTGGTCCTAGGCCAAAGGCTACAGATTGCCACAAACATGATTCTCAGTTGTTTGTATCAAGAAACTATCGATCGTCATTTATATTTTTCTCTTTGGAAGCATTGTGATCATTCACTCCAGCACAAATCTGAAGTTGCTATTGCTATCGATTGTAGTCGGGATGTCACCAATGAGTTCAACAAAAAATAAAACAAAAATCAAGGATTTGATCATGGGAAGACATTTAGAATTTGTATGGACTTTAAAGAAAAGGCATTAGTCACCTTCACTCAGACATTGCTTATTTTGTAATAAATCTCTGCATCTTATTTAGTCATTAACATTTGGTCTTTTTATTTTTATGACTCACCTCCACATCAAAAGCCATGCATTTGTGAGCTGAACCAAGATAAATGGGATATTTTCTAGGTATAAGATAAAAGTTTCGATGGGGAGGCTTAGAACACTACTTATCATCATACCAGATCCTAAATTTCACTTCATTGATCATCACTGACTGCTAGATCATCATTTTAAATCTAATATGTTGAATAAAAAACAATGTCAAAATGGAAATGGGAAAAAAAAGGACAATGATGTTCAAACCATGAACAAACAAACAAACAAACAAACAAACAGACTATTAAATAAATCAATGAATACTAAAATAATAATAATAAATGATGACAAATAAAAAAATAATAACAATAGCATATGATTAGCCGTGATTTAGTTTCTGTGATAAAGAGATAATTCAATGGCTATAGGAGATAGACATTTCAAATTTTCCCGATGGTGTAAGAATGGATATTGTGAGTACTAGCGATCTTTAGGTCCTTGCTACTATCGGGCCTGTGACTCGCTTGACCAAGGCTAGAAATGATCAAAGCTTGTTTATCGTATTAAAACTAGGTAGATATTATCCAGCCAAGAGAGTCTTAAAGCTCGTATGAGGAAGCCAGGATGTCTTCTCAAAAACTCGCTTAGTATGCATGTCTAGGATTTTAAGTCCTCACTTGGCCATCCATTAAGTATGGAAAGTTCACATGGATAAGGATATGAAGGCGAATACAAAAGAGATATTATCAAACATGACCCAGCTTCTAAATCTTTGATCTCTTAAAAGATTTGGATCTCAAAATCAAGGTACATTTGTGAACTGAGTCTTCTATAAATCGTAAAGATCCCCACTTATAAGGGAAATTTAACCGTCAGAACTTTGCTTCTACTTCTCTATCTTATGCTAACTTAATCATCGGAGAGCATGGTTGGCACACCGCCGCTAGATTAACTTTTTGCAAGTTCACGTTACGTTACTGATGCTCAGAGGTCCCGACAATCAAGGTCCTTACAATTGGCGTCATCTATGGGAATCGAACAGAAAGTATCGTCTACGGGCCGTAAGGGCTTGGCTTCAACGATTGCCCGAGCTCATTACCGCTCGGGAATTTCATCATTCCTCTTCGCTTGAGACAATCGCAATGTCAAGCCATCCGATGAAACAATCAGCAGAAGATCAATTCCTCCATTGGTGTTAAGAGATAGAGAAAAAACAAGAGGAACAAGCAAGACAAATGAAGGAGTTGTAAGGTCATGCTGAACGCTTGCAACGTGAGAATGACAGGTTACGGGACCAGATAAAAAAAAGCCGTGATCTCGGGAAAAGAGCGCTGGAGATACGGCTGAGCCGTGCATCAAATCGCCTCACATAGGAAGGAGCTCGTTATTCGATGGTGTTTGGCTGGCATTCTAGCAGATGATGAGTTGTCCTCAGGAAATTCCCCATCCTTGAGTCTCTCACTAGCAAAGAATTCTTGGGATAGCACAAAGGCCAAATCGCGCAAGAAGCCTTCGCATCACCCTTCCTTCAGTAATGCCATTAGTGGCATTCAGTGTGAGAGAGTGCGCGTAGAACTAGCCGCATCAAGCCTCGGGAACGCCACAAGATTGCCCGTAGGCAAGATGCCACTGATGCCGTTTGTACATCCTGCCTTTGGTATTAGGCCAACATTCTATATGTCCCTATCAGCCTTAATTCGGAGACTCGATGACATGCTCTCTTCACCCTTAGAGAAACACATTCTTGACTATGAGCCACATCACAAGTTTGCCATACTAGCTTTCACCACGTTTGATGGCTCCATCGACCCTTACGCATCATGCAGGTGATCCATTATGACCAAAGGATATTAAAATGCCAAAGAATACGTAGCCGCTGTGCAAAGCATTCTAGTCCAATTTCATAAGGGCCCGATTAGCTGCTCTACTCAAACTTCCGCTTAATTCAATAAATTCATTCAATGAACTATGGGTTGCATTCATATCACAGTATCTTTGTTTAGTGCAGCAAAAAAGGAACATTAGCTCTTTGTAGACTATTCTAAAGCAGGAAGAGGAGCCTATTTAAGACTTCACAAGGAGGTTCGGGCAAGCCATTCAGTAGGTAGAATCATATAGCATGGATGTGGACCTCCAAAACTGTAGGAGAACCTTTGGACCATCCACCCCTCTTTTCCAATCACTATCGTTAGACTCGCCAACGACAATGGAAGAATTATACAGACGGGTCGATAAGTACTCAATGTTGGAGGACAATATCCGTGTAATAGCCTAGACTATCAAGATTACAAAACCAAAATTTATCGAGTGAAAACAAGCCGTCTGTGAAGAAGCCTGCCCGAGTCCAAAGAATAAATGTGCAGAGACCGGAATAACTTCAAGCATGTCATAAAAAACAGAGAGAGCTCCTACGGGCCACTTCGAATATCCTATGCGCAGAACTTATTGCCCATAATTCCCGACTTTCCGTATTTAAAATGTGACCCGCCTAATCGATGATATTTCCTAAAGAACAAACTTAGACGAGGTTAATATGTAGATCACGGCAGCGAGACCACAGATAGTCAGAGCCTAAAGTCTTAGCGGAAAAGCTGACTGGCGGTTGACACCTCCTCGGAGGTATGTCAAAGAAGGACCACAATGAGAAAAGGGCAAGTAGCGACATAGAGCCATAGCTCTGAGAAGAATCCCATCGAATCCGTGCCAACCATAAATTATATACTAGGCGGCTTGTCTGACAACCAATATCATTCAAAGCACCAACAAAAGAGTTCTTAAGAGCGCTATAGCGGCGCCAATGTAAACAAGCATCCGCCATTTAAGGCAAATCCATGAAGAAACCAAGCCAATGGATGGCCCTATATCCTTTCCTCTTGTCAACTCGATTAGAATCATTGTGCGTCACTATGATGCACTGGTGCTCACCCTCTTTATTAACGATTTTGATGTGCACAGGGTATTGGTGTGCGGAAGATTTGTTGCAGCTACCAGCCTTCAAACAGATAAAGCTTTCTTTAGGTATGCTGAACTTTAGCCGCTTAATCCTCTTGGTTTTAATGGGACAACCACCGTGACTTACCAGCAGATGTCGTATTCCTTGTAAAAGCGTTGTGGCTACCACTCAAGAAGTCTTTATTCTCAATTGTAAAAGACTTAGGGGCTTACAATGCCATAATGCAGGGCCGCTACACTCACAGTTGTCCTCCGACCTACCACCAAATGATTAGCTATTTGACTAACGCAAGAGCGATTGACCTTTACAGCCTACCGTCGCACGACAATGCTATCAACTATCTATACAGGAACAGAGAGGGGAGAAGAACTCTAAAAATCCTCCCCTCGATGATCATACCCCTACATAGCAGTCATAGTTCGCCGCCTAGATCAGGGTGGGACAGAAGGATCCGTTAGCTGTGGATCCTTTGGAAAAAGTAACATTGGACGGATCAGAAAAGTTCACTTACATCGGTTCTCTCCTATTCAATGAAGAAAGAGAGCAGTTACAACTCGTGCTATTAAATAACATAGATGTGTTCGCCTGGAACCACTCAGATATGGTTGGAATTAACCCAATGGTGGCCTCTCAAATTGAATATTGGTCTCCACATGGCTAAATCAAGAAGGTGTAAAGTGAGGCGCTTTCCGCCGACTCCACCATCGACCATTTGCATCGGTTGACAATTTATCGAGAGCAGGTTCTTATCAAAGAAGTGAAGTACCCTAATGGTATTAGCCAATGTGGTGGTGGTTCCAAGAAAGGCGGTAGAATAGTATGTAGATTATATCACCTCAACCAAATCCTGCCTGGGTGCAGTTTCCCCATCACGTGATAGATCAAATTGTTGACGCCAAGAGCCGCATGGATATTGTCGCTTATGGATGCTTTCTACGGATATAATCAAATCCTCATGCACTACCGACAAAGGAGAAAAACAAACTTTCATTACGCCGCATACATACTTTTACTACAATGTGATGCCTTTTGGCTTGAAGAATGTCGGGGCAACTTATCAAAGGTTGGTAACTAAGATATTCTGATTGTTGCTGGGCAAAACCATGGAGGTCTATATCATGATAGGCTTATAAAGTCCAAAAAACGCTTCGATCACACAAAACACCTACAAGAAGCCTTTGAGCTATTGCGAAAGTACAACATGAAACTCAACCCTTTAAAATATGCGTTTGGAGTCAATTCGAGCAAATTTTTAGGCTTTATGGTGACCTAGAGAGGGATAGAGGTGAATCATATTCAACTCAAAGCTATAATGGATTCTCAGATTCCTACCTCCAGAAAATGAGTACAAAAGAATCGACCGTCAATGGCACCGGGGCGCTCATATCTTGTTTTACAGACGGCAATAGTAACTCTATTTTATCACCTATGGAGCAGAAGTGGCAAAGTTGGAATGAGAATGCTAACAAGTCATGGAAATCAAACAAAATCTTACTAAACTGCTGATTCTAGTTGCTAGCCCAAGCAAGACATGTTCTATCTTTATCATGCTCAAGTCTCAAGAAGTGCAATTTTGTTCAAAGAAGATGAAACCGAAAATGTAGACCAATATTCTTCATAAGCAAATCTCTCAAGCAGATAAACTCCTAGATACTTGTCTGAATAAGCGACATCGGGCTCATGTGGCAAATGGCAGAAGCTTCGCCTTACTTCAAGACACTCGTCATGCCAACTAATCTCCCCTTATGTAGCTACACCATATATGTTCTCGACTCTATCGCGAGGATGGTTCGATGGGAAATTAAGCTAAGTGAATTTGGTATTCAATATAAACCTTGCTTGGCATTAAAGGAGTAGATATTGGCAGACTTTTTACTAGAAATCTTCTACCGTGATGCGGACCCGCATAATGTCATCGGTGGATCCCACGCTGACGTGATTCGATGAATGGGAGTTGGAGTTGTTTGCAACTTAAAGCCCCCATAGGGGAAAGGATAGAACAAGCCATACTTCTAGACTTCCCCGCTTCTAATAATGAGACTGAATACGAAGCAATCCAGCCGAAATACCTTGCAACGCCTCCTCGTAGATCTTCTCGAAAAAAATCATCATAATGGCGACTCTTTAACTAGTAGTAGGGCAGTAAACAGAGAATATGTAAAACGCGGAGACCAATGCAGGCTTGATCAAGTATGTATGTCTGGTTGTTTACTTAATTAGCATTTTGCGCTTGAAGCTTGAGTATCCCGAGGGGTTCGAATGAAAGTGGGTAGATGCTTCAGCCGTAGTGGTCGTGATCCTCCTAATAAAATAAACTAGATTCTCCCCGTTTATTACTAGCCGACATCACAATTGCCATCAACCGTAAACGAGATAGGATGAAGCATGTTTTTCTTTCGATGACTCTAATAGTAAATTATCTGAAATGAGAACTACCAGATAGTCAGGATTGCAAACCTACAAGATTTAGTGTCTGCCAGCAAACCTAGATTTCAGCTTTGTGAACGCACTATATAAACGGTCTCTCGACAAGCCGATCTTAAGGTCTCACCACTCACTGTAAGGTGATATATTGCGTAACTCCATGAAGGAATATGCAGAAACCATCCATACGGCAGAACTTTGGCTCACAGAGCCTATACATAAGGTTATTATTAGCCAACTATGAGGGCAGATGCAGCCGCCTACGTCAGGAAGTATGACCACTACCAACGACAAGCCCCCATCTTAAGGTTGCCGACTCAAGATCTCACCACCATCACAAGCCCTTGGCCCTTTGCTCAATGAGGGATTGATAGAGTTGGACTGCTGCCTATTGCCCCAGCTTAGAAGAAGTTATTATTGGTTTCCACCGACTATTTCAACAAATGGATAGAAGTAGATGTAACACCCCGAAATATACCCTAGTTGTTTTCGACATGTTTAGGGTATTTTGTAAGCATAATTTGACTGTTTCGTGAGTTAAACATAAACACGGAAACGAGACCCGAAGCAAGACTTAAGGACAATTTTGTAATTGGTCCAAAAAGGGGCTTAAAAGTCATAAATTGAAGAGACTATGTACCAAAATACAATTTTGGGAACTTGGAATAAATAGTCAAACATGGAGGGAATCTTGCAAATAATGAAACTTAACTAAAATATTTTGGAGGCCAAATATGGCTCAATAAACATGTGGATTTAAAGACCAAAATTGGTCTCATTTTGGGAAGGAAGAAACGTGAAGAGGAAGAGGAAGAAGATGGAGTGGTTTTAAGATCAGCCAAGGCATGGAACTTGAATTTGTATGGAAACTACTTTGAGTACGGTGGATTTTGTATGGATCACATGGATTTTGTGGCTATGGGATTCTAGAAAACTTTATGAGTTCCAAATCTAGGGTTTGTTCGGATTTCTTTCCTTAATCAAAGATTTATTGAAGGTAGGGTTGGAAAACTCCAAATGGCCCAAGATAAGTATGGAATCCTCCTCTTAAGGATTGATACATGTTAAATAACAAGTAATTGAGCTAGGTTTGAGAATAAACCCTAAATAATCATCATGTTTGATTTGTGTATGGGTTGTGACCCATGTTAGAATGATTTTGAAGGAATTCATGAAAGAGTTTTGAAGAAAGACATGTAATTGAAAGATGAACTGAATAGAAAAGAGATTATAAGGTGAATTTGAAAATGGTTTTGATGTGTTTGAAGTGTAGAGTCGATCAGTATCAAAATATGGAAATGGGTGAAAAAACATACATCTCCGGCAATTTTCAGACATGTACCGGTACACTCGAATCTCGTACCGCACACTTTGTGTTCGCCATTTTGGCCAATGTGTATCGGTGACACGTTAGGTGTAACGGCACACCCCGTCGCCTTCCCAATTTCGAACACTGCGCTTTTGTATTTTGGCCAGCACTTTCATTTCTTATCCGATTTGAGTGATTCATGACAATTAAAATAGACTTCAAGGAGAACCAAACTTAAAGAAACAGGCATCGTCAAACTCTAGTTCTATGGTACAAAAATTCACTCAAAGTAAGACATGTGTAAGCCAATTCCCGCATCCGCTTAATGATAGAGTAAATTCCGAGTTGTTCTTCGACATATTTGAGTTCCGGTGCCCAATTGGGTGATTTCAGTTGAATAGAACCCTTAGTACCTTAGATTTAAAGTATTACAAAGATCCAGTGCCAGCCATCGAGAGACACAAAACTGGAAATAAATATTTCCAAACTGCCCCTGAAAATCGCAGAAACTACTAGTTATATGAAAAATGCCAACTTGAGTTTCTGACGATCCGAATGGATTGATTCCAATTCCTGGGTATAGTAGATTCATAGAAAAATAAGAATACTTGAATAAGGTGTGATTACATGCTCATCATACCTTACTAGTATATGGAATACGATCTGTCATGAACACATAATGTGGCTAAGAATGCCTATTATAAGATAGTATGTTACTGAACCCATATAATTGTAAAACTACCTAAGACCAGTTATTAAATGACACAACACTTATCTGATTAGTACTTCTAAGATTCTCGATTAGTGCTCCTAAGAATCCCGAATAGTACATCTAAGACACCTGATTAGTGCTCCAAAGACTCGACAGTACTTCAGATTCTCGAATAGTTCGACACTCGACAGTACTCTCCTGCACTCGCTCCCACGGCACCCGTCCCGATTAGCTGGGCAGCATCTCGCACTATATAGCATCTTCCGGCATTATCAGGTTGTGTCCTACTCCATTCCGTATTAACGGTCTAGGAAGTCAAATAAATATATATGATAAGACCTAATAAAGAATAAGAGAAGATCTAAATGTATCTCTCAGATCTTTGTAAGACGTATGTGTACTCAGACTGAATGAGTTTTGTAGTACCTACGTACTCCCCGTATCTAAATAAGTCCAGAGTACCTGGGCGGTACCTTGTATCTCGACAGTTCCGTAGTACCCACGGGTACTCCCGTGATTTGACAAGCTCCTCGTAGCACTCCACTTTGCATCTCCGCTTCCTCGATCAGCCCCGTGAAGACCTATGGCACTCCCGTGGATCCGAGCAAGTCCCGTCTCGATTTAGTTCGCAGTACCCACGTACCCCCGCATCCGAACAAGTCCTCAGAGTACTCACGAGTACCCCGATCCGATCGCTCTGCCTCCTCGATCTACCGCAAGACTCCACCCGCACTCGTAGATCCGAACAAGCCCGCCCTCAGACTGATAAGTTCAAGCACCACGCGTACTCGCATTTGATTGCCTCGTAGTACCTACTCTGCATCCTTCAGATCCGAATAAGTTCCTTACCTCAGACTGACAAGTTCCAGAGTACCTACTACCAGATTCGAATAAGTCCCGTAGCACTCCACGCACCCTTCGATTCGATAAGTCCCATTCTCCGATTTATTCCTCAGAGTACCTACTGTGTACTCCGTGATCCGAATGTCATCCCTGTCTCCGATCTAGCCTTGCAAGACTCCACGTACTCAGATCCGGGTCAAGTTATGTCCTCAGATCTGACAGGTTCCGTAAAGACCGAACGGTACTCCCGTATCGGATTGCCATGTCCGCTCCGATAAAGTCCCACCCACCGTACCCGTTATTTGATTAAGTCTTCATTCGTATCTTATTAAGTTCAGCATCTACGCGATACTCTTGTATCTAATCGGTCTCTGAAGACGCCTACGAAAGTACTCCCGTGAATCTGAGAATATAAAATATAAGTCCAAGAGTACCTACCGATTAGTGCCTAAAAAGCGCCTATTGAGCCCCATTCACAATAGGTTTTGAGTGCTTTTTGCACTAATCATATCAATTAAGCCACCATGTGTGCAAGTCCACTTAGTTTCACTAATCCTACTCTTCGAAGCCTGTTTCGTAATTTCCTGCTAAAGCCATGTTGTCTCACCCACTACCAAGTTTGATGTCAAGATATTCACAATGCCGAGGATTCACAAGTGTTTTCAAATTCATCAAAGATGAAGAATGAAGTGGATGTGAAGAAAGAAGGTTGCAGGATGCGGTAGCAAAACAGGGGATTTTCGCCAGATCATAAATTCCTCACTGGATTGCAAAAATTTTGCAATCATAGCTGTACTTCGCAATCCTAGCCAAATTTTCGCCATGGTACCCCCTTAGGTTAGCGAAATTTCCCGCTATCTAGCGAAATTCATCGCTCAGCTGAATACCCAATTTCATTATTCACACAATTATTGCTGTAAATTTCGCTTAGCTAGCAAAATTTCGCTGTAGCGAAATTCACTCGTTTCCTAGCGAAATTTCACTCATTATCTCTTAATCCTGCCAGTTAAATAAACTCTGAAGATATAATGTACCTGCTCGTGTTTTGAATTCTTGATGCCAAACGACTCATACATTTTGATATATTACCATTTACCTTTATGTAATGTCATATTTTAGGCATTTTTGTATTTTCACACTTTGGGTTGGATTATAAGCCCCTCAAACTTTGTAACCCTAAGCAACTTTTCATTTTATAAAGTTTTCCCCAAATTATTTCCAGGTCCTTATTTGTTCTCTCTCTCCTCTTCTCTTCCTCATTTTCCTGGGTCATAAACACACCCTCGAGGATGACAACTCAAGGATGCTCGCTAAGCCTCATAGCCTTGAAGAGAGGGGTTGCTACTTGGTTTCGGGGTCGCAGTTGTCCTCTCACTATGCTTTGAATGTTACAGCATCGATTTATGGTTCCAACTTCCAATCTAGGTTTAATGCTACGAATGTCATTCCTTCGTCATTAGATGTCATTTACGAGCCATTGAAATGAGGTTATGCTAGGTTTCAACCTGATAGGTTTTAATACATACTTGTGTCACTCAAATAGGATGGTACCAGTGTTAGATTTTGCATAAGTCAAAGATCCGCTTTTGGCCTTTGACTATGTCATTTGGCCAGTTTAGTAGCTAACTGAGGATATTTCAAGATTCACGTTGACGTTAGTGATCCGCCTCTGAGTGTTGTCATTTCACATCACTTGTCATTACGCTAGTCAAATAAATGTAAACAACTCTGACCGCTTTTGGACTAAACTAAAATCCAAATTAAAAAGCCTCACCATTTTCAAACACTGATGAATCGGTCGTGGATGAAAAACCCATCCCCGTGTTCGACCCTAGATCCACTTATGGTTCAAAGAGTTTCGATCGGCCGGCGCGAGGATAACCGCGATGCAAATATTGTTGATCCAATCGTCCTGTCGCGGCACTGGTCCACCGCCGGGTGTTCCTGAATGGAAATGTTATGTCCAAGAACAGCGTGCTCCCGCATCAAGAGCGGCAAAGGTGTTCAGACTCAGTCCCGGCAATTTATTGTTCCATACCCTGGAGGCGTATCCGTATAACTGACTTGTCTGACTTATCGCATTCCACGGTTACCCCCAAGATACTCATGTGATCCCAAGATGAATAAGCCTGTAATGCCAGGTGTTTCAAGAGTAAGATATAGGCATCTGCAGTATGGCAGATCTGTAGCTATGATGTCAAGCTCTGTAATATCGCGATAAAGTCTGCAGAGGTGCAGCAGATTCCTTCTGTGAATACAAAAGATCCAAATAGCATGTCCAAGTTCCGAAATACCAGTATAAGTTCCGTAAGACCAGTATAAGTTTTGTAGTACTTACAAGTACTTCCGTATAAGAATAAGTTCTGCAGTATCAGTATACGTTCCGTAATTTCAGCGATACCTACGGGTACCCCAACAGTGCAAATCCCGTGGTGTTCTGTAACTCCTACGGAGTCCCGACAAACATAAGTCCCGTTATAAGTATAAGTTCAGAATCCCACTTGAGTCTCCACAAACATAAGTCCTTGCTGAGTAAGGATAGTGTTCTGAACTCCAGCTATCCACAAACAATGTTCATGAGGCATAAAGTCTAAATCTTACTCTTTGAGTCCTTAATAAACAGATAAGCCCATATAAGGTAAGCTTTGCACAGAATAAGATCCCACTCCCGCTGATGATTCTTAACAAGTGTAAGCCCTGTTATAAGAAGAAGCACTTGTATAAGTTCATAATGAGAATGCACAATTATACATCTGTTATTGTTTTATGCTGCTAAATGTATATGCATAAGATATATGTTTCCCACTGTTTAAAGCTTAGCACGTCGAATCCGCAGAGGTGCTGAAAGTACATCTCAAGATCTCCATATACAACCGGGCCAACACACTTGTAAGGGTTCACTACACGTAGGTTCCGCTCACTCAGAATGTGCAGCCAGCTTTTGTATCAAATGGGACCTTAAAGGGGAAGTTGATGGACTGTTATAAGATAAGCCATACCCACAGTACAAGTTTGGTTTAAAAAAAAAATCGCAAAGAGTTGAGAGTCCTGAAGTCTTATCTCTAACGGCTGATCCGCCATCTGCCTGACCAAGATCATGATAAATAGAGCTTCTCACCCTGCCTTCAAAGATAAAGATAAATGTCCAATTAGTGGAAGAATGAGCTGAGTCCATTTTTGCTTAAGGTCATACTGCTGGAGACTGCTACTGGCTGGCAGCTTCACGCTGGAGTCTACAAATCTTTTCCATGAGTTGAAAATCAAAAACTCAGATTTAACCCCACTCTGCACTCCAAAGTAGAGCAATGCCGTGGAAGCATGAGCACAGTCCCTCTAACTACTGGAAAAATGCTCATGATTTTATTAGCAGCTGGTAGATTTGAGCACCAAGAGCTCTTTGGGTCAGAATCTCTGCCGCAGCTGTCCAGGAATTCCCATCGCTACCTGCGGGATGGTGTCATGGCTCCTGCAAAAATGCAAGTTCTCTTCAAATCTGAACCCCAAAGAGGTTAATATCAAGTCATTGCCAAAGACTGTAGATATGAGTAGATTTAACTCAGAAAGCCTGGCCAGTAATATAATGATAAAACAAAGAAAGTAATAATAAACTGAGATATTAGTGTGTAAGATAATCAAATCTTAAGCCAAAAGATCCTGAAGCCTCAAAGAGTCTGAAACAATGTTCCAGTGTCCATAAATCTCAACCAATCAGGAGGCCATACATGATATAACATAAAGTAAATGGTCCAGACATTTGACAATAAACTGAGACTTCAATGCCTAGGATTTAATGTTAGTTTCTTTATAGTGCATTGTTCAATAAAGTTTTCTTTTAAATATTTTCCTTCAATTTTGAATAGCTCCATATTTAAAAGATCGGCAGTGGTCTATTTGCTAGCACATATTAGGTGATTAGGTTAAGTCTTAAATTTTTACGTACATATTATGTTTCCAGTAATCTTATTGGAAGTCACATGAGCCAAAGCTTCAAGGGCCCTTGGCCCATAGTTAATATTACTAAAGTCCGTGAAGTGGCTCTTTAACCCTGCTGCAAGTGTCAAAGTCCCAAAAGTGGTCCCAATTTCAGCCAATAAAGCCAAAGAATTATAACAATAAAATCTCCAGTAACTATCCTAGTCACATCTGTATGTAGGAATGTGAAAATGAAGATATCGGCTGATATAATCCAAAGAGCTAAATTTCAAATTTTTTCTGTAATGTGTTCAATTGGTGATCACTTATTGTTTAAAACATATGAGTCCTGGCGGCCATACGAGGCCCCTTATAGAAATTTCCAAAAACAAAAAAAAAGGAAAGGAAAGAAAGTGAACTCAAGATGTCTCAACAACCTAGTGGAAGGCTCCTTCAGGCCTTCTTCCGCCGCCTGATCCACTCTCGCATTTTGCACCTCATTACTGTGTTCTGAAGTAAGCTACTAGGATCGGGAGCATCTAGTGGTTTCAGAAAAACTTCGCGTAAGAGGGTCGGAGGAATCAAGCATGCCATCCAAACTTTGAAGGATCACGCTGGCGCTCGCTTTGTTCGCGGCAAGATCCGGTCTGGCAGGCGCCAAGCTCCGCGCTTTCGGCGAATCCTCCGCGTTGCTTGTTTTACCGCCGACGGAAGAAATACTCGGCCCGGTCGCCTCAACCACCGGCGGAACCGTCGAACCGCGGTGGAAAATTTCAGCCTTCGTCCTTGACCCGCTCTTCAATCGTCGCTGCCTTTGTCTCGGCTGCGTCATCCTCCGCCACGCCGAAATACCTTCCGCATTTTAGCTGCCTGAGTGATCTCCAGCTTCTTTAACTTCATCCTCTCTCGCACTGCGAACTTCTCGGCGGTTCTCCCGGTCCGCTTCCGGCAGCGAGACGAGTCAACGCGAAGGCTTTCGGAACGCGGTGCCAGCGCACGTGTCGGTTACATCGCCGCGCAGCCTTCTCGCCCAAACAGATAAAGTCTCTGCGCCGCGCGCCATATTCCAGCAGCATGGATGTCCAGGCGCGCGCGAGATGCGGTGCGTGCACAACAGGAGATCCGCTGCGGTAATTGTGTTCACTACACCAAATGAACCGTCTCATTAAAACTAATGTTGTTACATAGTGATTCAATCTTCAAACACACGCTGAAGATCTATCCATATGGTCAGACAAGGAATGGAATATCTTTCGTAAAGAGTCACCACCCGGCCCAAAGCTTCGGTGTGGTGGTTGCGCATACTGGCGAGGAAGCGGCCCCCGTTAGTGTTCCAGCGTATCAATAAATGATCCGGCAAGATATAGACTAGGAACAGATGTATCCGCCGAGAGATGATCCCACTTCACTCCAGATAACAAGTGAAGCGGCAACTTCAAATCTATTGAAGATCCTTAGCTCGGGCGGCAATCGCAATGGATCGCTTCCGCCGTGATGACCACGCTAATGGCTCTCGGGAGGGGGAGCCTCGCACACAACTTTATCAATGTTGGGAGGTCCTCCGGCTGGAGTCCCATCCTCGGCAGTGCGTTTCCCGAGTACTCTCATGCCTTTAGCCGGAAGAACAGAGGTCTGCTTCCAGAGAGTCCAAGAAATTATCGTTGCTCTTCCCAACTTCTGATTTAAACCCAACCTATTTGGCATCTGTCGCTGATATCAAAACCGGGTAGTTTCCCTAACACTCAGGAGGCTCAATAAGATCCACTTTTATAAACCCAATACAAGACTTAGATATGTCATCCACTTCCTTAGTCGGATCACTAGCAACTGGGGCAGATATCAATTTGTGAGTCTTCCTACAAAGGAGGCTGACAATCTTAACCCAGCTTGATCCCATCCCTGTAAGCCAAGGCTTGAACGCCTTAACCTTCGTCCCTTTCTCTCCTTTCTTCTTCTTCGTTGATCAGGGTATGCTGGATCCCAGACGCCAAAGAAACGACTATTTAATAAAGGCAACAAAGCTTTGATGAACTCGCCGGAGGCTCTTGGATTCAGTCCCTACCAGAGCTAATTTGTAAGCCAGAGAAAATGTAGATGCTCTTTCACATATGCACATATTTATTCGCAATAGTGGTGAAGTATAAAAAGTATCGTCCTATAAGAATCGGCCATTAAGTACCGACTCTAATCTAGCCTAGACTCTATTTCGATGGTCGAAATCTGCAAAGTCTCAACAAACATCCAAGCATGTAAAAATGACTCAAATAAGACTAAACGACCTTAGGGCATAGATTTCACCTAAACAATTATGTAAGAACCTCCCAACCCAAATAATCAATGTTTATTTCATTATGAACATGACTTAATGCCAGCAAAAGAGCAACTCTCTCTAATAATCATTCATCGTCTATATCATATATTTGCACTTCCGTTTAACTAGATTTTTACAAGAGCAACATGTAAGAATTTAGTACACAATAATCTATTTTATATTCTGCTTTCCATGATAATTAGATTTAAAATCTATCCATAGCCCTAATTTTTAACTCCACCTTCCTTGATCTTCTGAATCAAACACAAATCATAAAGATTGGCTAAATATTCATGTTATTACAGATCAAAATGAATGATCAATATTAATATAGAAATAAAACATCAATAGAGAAATGCAGTATGTCTGCACAATATAGCCTCGCTATGTAAACCCAAGAAAACATCGAAACATAATGGAAGATGAAATACAACCATCACAAGAAAGAAGAAAGAATCAAACTTGAGATTGAAGCCTCTATTCTTTCCCATCTCTTTTTCTTCAAATATTCTTCTTCCAAGATTTATGTTCAGAGAGGTGAAAAATCTTCAGAGTTATGAACCCTGAGAGGCCTTCGCCTATTTCAAAACCTAATCGAAAAAAAAATGAACTATGTTAATTCATTTAATGCCCCACTTCCCTTTCGGTCGTCAACCAGAGAGTAAAAACAGATACTTTGGCTGCAAAAATGAGTAATTCCAATATCCACCTCAAGGCTTTGATAATCTACACGCCGCCGGATACGCCTTAGCGCGATAATTTTGATCATGTTAAGGGTCACAAACGCAAGCCATCGGACTCCGTCGGTATTATCCATGTCAGCACGAAAAACCACCGTTGTTCAACGACCACCGTTAAACGGATTTTCGCGCCATATGATTATCATTAAAGAACGCGAGTTTATCACGCAGCGGAAATATCGCAATGGTTTTATTTTTCTTCCGCGGTTGATTATCCTCTTCTATCCCGGCATCCAAACTGAGCATCCAACGCCGAAAGATCCTTGAAGGCGATCCGCACAGCAAAGTCGATACGAGTCATAATTGAATGAAATGTCAAAACACAAAGTGGTTAATACACGCCACAAAGAGTTATTATCTTCCATTTTTCACTATTTTATTCATCCGCCAAAATAATCAATACAAAATTCGAGAAAACGAGCGACATGACGCGATTATCCATACACCAAAACCGCGGAATACGGCAGATAAATGGTGACAAGATAACCGCCGCGAAGAACTGATCGAGGATCGAATCGTATGTTTCACAATAGCGGTTTCCGGCAAGTCTTTCCGCGGTCGGATCAGATAACAGCACTGATCACTTAAAGGACCTGTCCTAATCTGCAAAGTTTTTCACAAAATATTTGTGATTCCACGATCTCGAGTATCGTTCGATATCCAACGTCTTCATTTAGTTTGATTGTCGGCTCATTATCGCATTCGCAAAACAAGAGATATGGCATGAATAAAATATGAAAGATCTGAAGACAAGTTCCATCGCTCGAACAAACCAATACGATAGAGATCCGATCGATAAATAGTCAGATAACCTGCAATTACGTCACAGACCTTCTGATCCAACGAACGCTTTTATCAACTGAGAGAGTCCGATTTAGTTATATTTTATCGAGGCTGGCGGCGATGATAACGAATGGTCTGAATCCCCGAAAGCTTCCAATATAATAAACAATCCCTCATTGTTAAGATTCAACGGTAGAGGAATAGTTACTAACGCATCCTGATCGCACTGGTGATGGTTCTTGATACGCAAAAGAGTGTTTGAGTAGCGAGAACCATCGTCAAAGCGCAGATAAGGAAGTAAACCCATTAATAAACCTTCACAAGTAAAGTGAGATGACATATATGTTCTCTATATTAAGTACAAATGTCATTATCCCAACAGAAAAGATATTATTGATCAATGATCTCAATCCCATATGATATATAATTACCAGATCAATACAGCAAGATTTATATATCCCATACTTGAGTTCAATCAGAAGTCTTCGATCTCTCTATCTAATATAAACAATGTGTAAGGGATAACTTGAAGTCATTATCAAGGCGCGAAACTAATAAAAGAATCCCTGATGTTTTAATAACCATCGTAACAAGATCCGATTTAACGAGAGTCCTTTATAGATCCACAAGATGTCCAACGAGAATGATCCCGATATATCACTAAACTCCACCTCGCCAAGATGATCAGATCCTGTAGGTATGGAACAAACTTTTAACCTGTTAATACTCAACAAAATATGTTTATAAACATATATATTACGGCTACACTACGGCTACTTACGTACAAGGGTGATATGACACAGATCGATTAAAAAAATCATCTAAACAAAGTCACCGTGATCCATTATCCTCGAACCAAAGTCGTGGTTACGAGATAATGAAATCGCAATATATAGATTCTTGTAGTCGAAGAACAATGATCCAAACAACCTATAGATACAAACGATCCAATCGGCATTTAATAATGTTGAAAAACGATGCTACTATTATGATATACATGAAACGGCGCCTATGCGCTTTTAGATCCAACACTTATCTTCTCACGTTAAGAGAAAAAGATCAATTCTTAACTTTCGAACCTTCATCTGGTATTAAAACAATGATTTCCATCTAAAGTGACAAGTCCACTTGGGTAGCAAGGCAGAGTGTCAAGATCTTTAAACCATAATCTTGATACTGAGGTTCACTTGGTCGTACGTGAATGTCCGGTCATCGAGTCGAGTTAAAACCGTTAAGATTATCGCTATTGCGAGAGTCTTAAAATCACCGCTAGCCAGATACCTTCTCAAAGACCGCTTTAGGTTCATCAGGATTTTCGTCCCCACCGCCATCCACCATATATGGTTCGTTATAATACAGACGCATATAAAGACGCGAAAGATAAATATCAAAGATTTGACCCGCCCAAACTTGATCTCTCAAAGATTGATCCTGATAGGAAGAGATTTATCCCCAAAATCGGTGAGATTTCGGTAAATCGTTCCGGCAACGGAAAGATCCTTATTATGCAGGAAATTCCACTCAGAACCGACGAGTTCCTTCTGATTCGCGATTTAATCATTCCGAGATGGTTGGCAATAATCACGCCGGATCACCTTTGCAGGTTCCACGGTTATTTGATGCCGAGGTCCTGGAGATTTGAACTACGATGACGCACAATAATACGCAATAATATAATATCGGAAGATCAACTTCGGAGGCGTATGGAACCAGAAGCAGAAGTGGAGAGAGCTTCCAAAGCACAAATTAATCATTGAAAAAGTACGCAGAACCAGAATTTCGGCGGAAAGCCGAACCTGATGCTGATAATGTCATCCCAACACAAGGATATATTCCTCTCGGTACAGTTAAAGGCTGACCACTTCTGATTTATGATTTATGTCTACTCTTGCTGAATCCTCCCACTCTGCAGAGTAGTATGCTTGCTGGCTCCATCTGAATGAGGCCCAGTTGAAATTGAGTCAGATACGCTAGCCTCATCCCTGATATCTGATTACAGGATTATCCCAAGTAGGACTACCCATGTTATCTCAAGTTTGAAGATGATGTCATCTACCGCTGATTCGATTTGAGAAGCTGTGGTCCATCCAATGATGAAGAGATGAGGTCGATCACTGTGTTATTGGCTTTGACGTACCATCAGCCAATAGAGGTGGCTCTAAAGAGCAATTGTAGGGACTTGAGTTTGCATCCTTAGTATCTGAAACCCCGGCGAAGACTCTGAGTCCAAAAGATGGCCTAAAAGTTTTAACTACAAATGGTACTATGGTGCGGTATTGATTCAAGCCTAACGAGTCTATTTAATGAGATCTGTGATATTTCTAAAATTTTAATTTGTTGGTTTGATAAAAATAATTCGTTCCATACCCCTGAGACTCCTCTGTCGCCGAGCTGACCTGTGTGTCAGCGAAACCCAGTTGAGAAGCAAATGATTCGCCCGGAGCCGCCCGGCGAACCAAAGCGCAATCGATTTCAAATAAACCGCGACGATTCAAACCATGATGTTTCAACGCCTGCAACTTCGGTCATAACCGATCTGATCGGCCGTATCAATCTCATATTATATCGGCCAACCCATTGTTTCGCAAGCGATCATCAAAACATCGCGCCGGAAACCGTATCTGGAGGATTCGACTTGCATAAGCTTAGTTTCGCGTCGCAACCGCCGGCTCAGTTATTATGCTGCCTCGGCATCCATGCCATCTTAAACCAGCGTGTTCACGAATGAGCCGCGCCTCGAACCCGTTGGTCGTCACGGCGGTTGTCGCCGCGTTCGACCTGATGGATCAGCTTCCACCCCAGATGGTTTATAGCAGCGACCTGGTACCGGGAAAGACGCTCGCGATGTCCGGCAGCGAGATCTTGGCGCCCTCTGAGGCTTTGTTTCAGATCCATCAGGTGAACCCAACTGGACTGAGTAAATATGTCCCTTCCCAAAGCTGTCTTACTCTGAGGATCAATCCCTTAATGAAGGGGCATATATATGTGACATGGAAGGTGGGCTTTGGGCTGAACCCAGGATGAAAATGACGATATCTTACGCAGAAATTGGCAAGAAGATTTTGAAAATTGTCGCAGACATGTGAGAAAAGCCAAATGGTGAGAAGCTGAAGAAATGTTTAAAGAATGTGATAAAGTATTCCTCTTCCAACAATTTCAAAACCTCACGTGCCAATCCAAACACTTAAAGATGTTAGTTTCATCTGAATGTGTTTAGGTATGGTTTGTTAAACTAAATGGTAAGTCAACCTATTTCTTCTCAAGAGCTAATGTAAATTAGCTTTGGTTATGTTGTGAAGGTGTTTCTTGTGGACTGATAGTAGGTGGCTCCTTACCAAGTGATTTGTTATTTTAGAAAAGTAGCCTTAGTGCAATCAGATCGTCCTGGTTTCTGTTTACTTTCTTGTGGTTTATTGAGCGTTGAATTGAATGCACAGAATGAGCCTAGAGTTACTTCGTTGCATATCACTTTTTCATAAAATCGCTGTAAAAGTTGGCGCTGATTTTATCCAAGTTAACCCATTCGCCCGCCTGTGAACTGAATCCAAAACCAGACGGAAACTGTGAGATTAAACTGGACAAACCGCCATTCCGGTCAGCTTAACCGTAATCTGAACACCCCAAAAAATGGTTTAACCACTTTGCTTTTTTTTCCTCATTTGATCATGCGGGCGCCGCTTTCGAAAAAACTACACGCTTTTTAAACGAGTTTTGCTGAGTTGATTTTAAGATGATATCTGTAATAATCGGCTCTACGCTTTAATTAGACTTAATTAAAGTATTTCATATGGTTTTGTAATTTAGTGTTATTTTATTTTGTTATATGTATTTATTTATTTTAAGTTAAATGAGTTATTTTAAAAAAATTTATGACAATGATTTGTGAATCGATATATCTCTGAGCTGAAGGAGACCATAGTGGATGTCTCGGGATCTAATTTTTAGTACTCTGTGATGGAGATACACACCTAAATCTAAGTAAATGTTAATTGAGTCTAATTTTTATTATTATATGAAGTATGATTGACATGATTTTGATTTATCTCTTTAATGCATTGATGTATCTCTTAATTTTTATTCAACAGTGCTCTAAGTTTTATATAAAGAAAATATTTTTATTTATATGAGAGATCTGGTTTATCCTTCGCTGAACCTGTTTAATTCGGTTAACCTCCTCGAATCTTTGACCCTTCTCTCCCGGTCACTATTCTACCAGTTCCAAAACCTGGATTAATGCAATAAGAGCAAGTTTTCACTGAAGTTGTTGGAAGCAGCCATAGAAAATGAGCGTTGTCCAATAATGGCAAACTTCAGGTGGTGAATTTGATGTTTCCTTGGTTCTAATGTTGAATAATGACTAAGGAAGTGATGGATATGTGGTAAAATAGTTATAATTTTCGAGTTTTTGCTTTTTTTTTGTTTAATGCGCAATAAAACTTTTAACACTGTTAATAAATTTTTTTGGTTTAATGCTTTCCAGTCACATTTTTAATATGATTAAAGATGTTTGCTTTATTTTTAACATCAGAAGATTTAATTCTGCCACTTCCTTTTTATTTGATATTATTATTTATTTTAGCACACTCTTAATGTAAAAACAAATGATTTGATTTTTTAATAGATTTTTTAAAAATTGAAGGAAGCTTCCATAAAAAGAAAAACAAATATATGAACACTCCAAAGCCTATTTAATTTTCAATAAAGATTAAAAAACAAACGCCACCTTCATCTCTCAAGACTTCAGGAGTTAGTAGAAAGTGGGTACAACTAAGCAAATGTTTCGATCCATGCTAATAATAATCTTAAAAAGTAAAGAAAAGATGTTAACAGCTCTTCGTTATTCAATGCCAATAGATCAAAGGTATACCCTCAATTGCAGTTGCAACACAGTCAAGGAAGCACGAAATGTGGCTCAAAAAATGAAGCTACCATGGATCATAAGTATGTTGTCCATCTGCCGTGATTCTCCAGCATGAGTTTGAGGAATGTCATGAAGATATGACTTGAACAAATACTTTATTTTTCAAAGATGAGGCTTATCAAACTATATTAGCTATGGTGAACAACTACATGAATAAAAGGTAGTGGGAAATGTTGGAATTTGACGATGAGAAAGAAATAAAATAGAAGTACAAACTTATTGATTTCCAAACATTAAACGTATTTATAAATAGGCTTCCAAGAGATAAAACTAATTGAATCCACTTTATTATCCATTCATAAATCTTAAATCTTCCTATTTATCACATTAGCTAAAACTCTAAAATGAACATATCTCCATCCAATAATGAAGAATAATAAACATGTTTAATTTTCTATCTATATTTTAAATTCGTGCAATTTAATTACTTTATTACTTCCTGATCTGGTGTTGTATAGCCCTATTTTCATGGAAGGTTCTCCACATTTTCAAATTTGTGAAGCACTTCTCTTCAATTATGATGCACTTCTCATCAAATCTTGTTCATATTCCTCTATCATCCTTTCTACTCATAAAAGCATTTCTAAAATTTGGAAAAGTTTTTACCAGTTATCAGAAGAGAGAGTTTCTTGCTGGGCCCTTCATACTTTTTCATCTACGTAATATGGACTGATGCAGTGAGTAGATTTAATATCTGTTTGATTTGTTAATCATTCCACAAAACCCCATCTTTAGAGAGTTTCATTTGATAGCTCATATGTGATAATTCTTTTCTCCCTGTAGTATAGTAGAGAGGAAAATATCTGCTGCATCAAATCACTCATTGTCCTCAAAGAACTTGAAAGAAAGTCTATAAACAAGAAGCTAACTAAATATGAGAGAGAAATAAATAGAAGTAGAAAAATGTACAAACTCATTGATTTCCAACATTATAAGTGCCTAAAAATAGGCTTACAATAGGTACAAACAAAAGATAAAAACTATCTGATCCACTGTAGTACAGCCTCGAGAGTTTCATTAAATGTTAAAAGATGATGTCTAAAAATAGTTTGGTTGAAATCTTAGCTCATATATTCCCATCCACAATCCAAACTTAAGGAGGAAGATAATTCCATATTTTTTCACCAAATGATCAGATTTTTTCATATAAAAAACATAAAGATTAGTGAAAGAAACATATAAAAACTGAAAGTTTGAAGGTCAAACTCCAATTTTTGTATATTCTTCTTCTCTTGCACTTTAAAGTACAGAAACAACCAATCAATCCTTTGTTCTTTATGTTTCCTCATTAGCTACATTAATAAACCAAACAAAAAAAGGCTTTTAATATTAGGGCCCAGGTTATATTTACAGCTAAAATAGGAAAAGGATTTAACCCACCAAACTGGAGGTTCAAGATCGTCGAATGAAACAAGAGATGCTAATATGCTCCTCGATATCCAAACAACTCGCACAAGAGAACTAACCATCACAGCACAAAAAAAGCAAAGTTATGAGAGGTTATTTGTAGCCATAGAAATAGAAGGGTTAACTTTGCGCTGAAGACAAAGTTTCACCATTTTATCTTACAGAGCAAATTTCAACAAAACTGAGTTTAAAACTGTGTCAACATGGTGGTTTATCTAAGATAATCTACCAAATCTCTACTCTATTAAATTTCTTAATGCCAATATTTGATTCTAATAAATAGATAATCTACATATTGAGAGTTAAAGAGTGGAAACCTGAGAAAACTCAATTTTCTAAAAAAAAGTAAAATATAATTTTGGTCAATCTAGAATTTTCTGATCTTGATTATGAAATTGATCACTCCGTTAACTGTTCACAAAATTTAGCTTATCTAGTTTTTACTCTGGTCTCATATGTTAAATTTTTAAGTTTTTCAGCACCTGTAATGCAGGAACAGATGTGACGTTTAGACATGCTGATGCTATAAAAAACAACTATTTACATGTGATTTCTTTAAATATGATGTTGTGTTGGATATATTGGTATGATTAGATTAATACTGGAGATTGTCATGTGCTTTAAAGATAAACAAGGGTTAAATATTAAATATCAAAAAGAGTAAGTGAATAAGACAAAAGAAATAATTTCTCTCTCCACCCAAAGCAAAACATGAATGGAAGGGTTTAGATTTTAGAGCGTGATTCTCCTTAGATCGCGTTTTAATCATTCTTGCTTCCTGCCTTCACAGCAAATTTTGTTCTGACAAGGCAAGGGCTACGCGTGGGACATCGATTCAAAGCAGCTCCACATCTGCAGGATATTTTCCTGGCTCTGCCATTCTTTCTATAAAAGAACATTTTACCATTTAGCGATTTAGCAAAGCCCATAATGCAAAGACTGTCTCGTGTCTTGAACCTAGTCGAGAAAAAATCCCATTGGTATACGCGAACAAGGCCGAATTTAGGGTTTCACTATTCACGTGATTTATTAGCGATTTTGTGTTGTCAAGTGATTCAAATGAATTTCTTTGATTGTTATTAGTCAAAAGCAGCTATCTGGTGTTATTATTTAATCAATAATAAAGACTGTGAATAAATTTTGTTAATATATACATGTAAAATATATTATGTATGAAGAGTTTGGAATATATAATGTAATGATGAAAAACAAAATCTTATGTAAAAGAAGCGCATATAAAAGAAATGGCAAAAATGAAACGGTTGTGAAAGTAATGCGTGATTTTTAAGTTAATCATCAAAGTAGTTTAGCCCAACAGCTTTGTTCTAGTATGACCAATGACTGTAGTTTTAAAATTATCCTCAGATTTTGCCCCTTTCTGAGGGTAGTCCAATATATTTATCAAAACTCGGTAGTGTGTTTTCAAGAACAAAAAGCTTTTGTTTTGAAAACTGTATTTTTGCTCGCATTTGGCTTAGGCATGTGTGAGGGAGTTGGTGAGGACTCGAGACATAGGATTGGGCATGTAGACATTCAAGTAGGATCATGTATTTGTTTCTATGGTGGATTGTCGCTTACTTACACGACACACTTAGGGCGGAGCAACCCATGCTTAGGAAATTATCACTACTAGCATTGTCACCCTGCCGAGGGATCATTATTTCAGGTATAGGGAGTGTACAGGAAGCCGACGCTCACTAGAGGCCGCAATTTAGAAGAAAGTCGGATTGTGGCTTTGGTATTCATTTTGTATAACATGTATTAAAACTTTAAATTTTGATATGCTTTGTAATAGCAATGTAATAAATCTTTAAATCATTGTTATATAATTGATGTATTTTTTATGTGCATTGGATGTATGGGCCCAAGTGGGCCATTTACCATGTATTAGGTCCATAACAGAGACAATGCATATTCCAGAGGTCGACGGGTTGTCAACGCAGGCCATCCTCTGATCGGGGGCATCATAGTATATAGAAAAGATTTTTAGAAGAAAAAAACAAAACAAAAACTTAATAAACTAGTTGAAGAACAGAGCAGAAAATCATTTTGCTTGACTCAATTCCAAATTAAATGACAATTAGATAAGGAGGTTAAATTGTTAAAATCAAATTTCAAGAGTTCAAAATTTATCAACTATAATGACTATAAAATTAGATGAGTTTCTTGTAGATATACTTTTTTTCATGTAGAAATATGAATAATCTAATTACTCAAGTTTACTCCCAGTGCTTTACTCGTTTAATCTTGTCGTATTGCTAATAGAAAACAAATTACACATAAAACACTAGATATTTCATGATGAAACCATAGCATTTCATCATACAATTTTTAATTAAATGCAAATCCAAAATAAGGAGAGCTCAACAAAGACTTATGTTAGTAATGTCGTAGATGTTCATAAACAAGATTCAAACAAAATCTGCATGAAACATGCTTAGCGCGTAGATAATGTTTGAGTTGAATCCTATACCTCTGGTAAGTCTTTCTCTAGGCATTCCTTCAATTGTTGTGTTGATGATGTGCCACTAGCATTGATAAAATTCAATCAAGATTTCAAAGGAAAATTACCCCAAAATTTGGTAATTAGTGGCCTGTGCCCCTACCTGGGCCTACTTCAAATTTTTTAGAAATAACTCGATTAAACATGATTTTAATATTGTAATAGGAATGACATTTAAGTCTTGTATAACCAAAACCCTTTTTCACTACTTTGAAATCTAGGCATTGACAAATCCAATGGCCTTTCTAGGAGGGCTACAAGAGACATAAAACAACTAAATTCCTTTGAAGTAAACATCTCCCCAACTTGGCGAGTGATGGAATAATGAAAATAATGACACGGACAAAATCAAACAAAAACAAAAAATCAAAGAATATGTCAATCGGGAAAAAACTATTATCAGCTTTCCAAATCAAAATTTCGTCAACACCACCATCTTCTTTGTTTCCATCCATGTAGATAAAAATCAAGCCTCTAATAGGAGACAACTCTTCTTCCTCCTGAATGTGGGGGCTTGAACTCCCATGATAAGGCAATACTCTCGTTCCATGAGTGTCATTGTAGTCTAACCAAATGATGAATAAGGAAGTCAAGTTTCTAGCTTCATCGAGGCAACTCATCTTCAATATTCCTCCATAAGTACCTATAAATAAGAAGAAAAAGAAAGAAAATAAATACAAAATACTAATAGCAAAAAAAGCTTAAGAAAACAAATCTGGCCAACCAAAATGCAAAATAAAAATAGTCTAAATTAGCAAATCTCCCGTTCTTCAAAATGTCAACTTCCAATGAGAGAAAGTGAATCTCGCTAATCCTAGGCAACGACGCCAAAAACTTGTAAAGACCAATATAATGTATTATATATGAAAATTTGGCCAAAGGAGCGAATGTGGTAAATGCTAAAAAAAAACATATTTTAAAAAGTAAGTGAACTCAAAAACTGAAATCAAAAGTATTACAACCACTCATCCTCTTTTCGCAAGTGCACGAGTCATACAAGTAATAAAGTGGATTCTACAAGTCCGGATATCATATCCATTAGAAGGATTATGTTTCTAAGAATTGGAATTTGAGCACTGACACAAGGATCTTCACTATTTAGGCAACCAAATAAGATGTGGAATAAAATCAATTTAACTTAAATAAAAACTGATTTAAAACTAATCCTAAAATCTACCAAACAAATAACTACTTAATTCTAAAATATATGAAGAGAGACACTAGGGATGGTGATAATCATTTAACAAACAATTTGCATTTCCTTGAAAGCACAACATTTGTGAGTTGGATGCTGGATTTGTCCAAGAGCAATGTAGTATAGCTTAGATTCCTCCATACACTATACATTTCACTAATTAGATAATCATGTTCCTTTCAGATACATGGGTCTAATCAATTACTTGTATGATATAATCATCTTTCTAAAAATTGAGTATTTTTCATTTCCAGTACTTCACACCCTTTTCTTAGGACTGCTTGCCCCCATAGACAGGATAATGCAAGCCTTCTCCAATGTAATTGGTATCTCATCCATCAAATCTAATAAAGTTCTCTATCTCCTTGATTAGATCTATGCTAACACGGGATCAAGGTTTGTAACGCCCAAAATACCCTAGTATTTTTATGATATATATATATATATATATATATATATATATATATATATATATATATATATATATATATATATATATATATTATATTATTATGTGTTTAGGTATAAAATAAAGTAAATAGAAATTTTGGAATTTTAAATCCTAAGAACGAAAAAGATATACATACCCGGAATTTACCTATGTAAAGGGCAATTTCAATTTGTAAAATGAGGACCTAAGGGCCAAGAATAAATGTTTAAATGCTAATGTGAGTTAAATGAAGTGAAATAGAATGACCAAATGCTGTAAAAATGAGAAATGGGACATATTTTAAAGCCAAAGAATAGGAGTTTCAAACAAGGCCTTAAATCAATAAGTTTGAGATTAAGACCAAATGTGGTCTAAGATAGCAATATTTGTGCATTTTCGTCTAG
This sequence comes from Tetrastigma voinierianum, assembly GCA_016808115.1. NCBI lineage: Eukaryota > Viridiplantae > Streptophyta > Magnoliopsida > Vitales > Vitaceae > Tetrastigma > Tetrastigma voinierianum. The sequence continues at coordinate 75,976 of JAEQBH010004025.1, read as the reverse complement.
GAGAGCAGGAGAAAAGAGAGCTAAGGTTGAGAGAAGACCAAGGTTTTGGTGGGAGTTCTTCCCATTTATGGTTTCCAAGTGATCAAGAAAGAAGAAGCAAGCAGCCATGTTAAAGAATCAAGAGATTCAAAGGTAAAGAAACTAAACCCCAACCCCTTTTCTCTTGTGTTTAGGTTGGGTAAAAACCCACCCTGATGTTGTGTTTTGTATTGGTTGTAAATGGGTTTTGGTATTGGTTTGGATTGGTTTGGAGGAGTGTTTGTAAAAAGGGAAATGTTTGGTTTTCAAAGGAAATGCTGTCAAAATTTGTCAAAACCCCTGTTCTTGTTTTTGCTATAGATTAAGTTATAATCAACCAAATGAAGTGATTCCACCAGAAGAACTATAAGAGATAGAGATACAAATGTATAGAAGGGACTGTGATAAATTGGTAGCACTAAGACTCCTGAAAATGGGCTTAGTTGCATTTAGCTCATGTGCGTCTGCTTTGGGAGAAGTTGTGGTGTTTTGGCCATAAAATGAGTTTCACTCACCCACTCAGTGATCAAAATGTAAAATCAGACTCTGTGGAATGTTCTAATTTGAAGAAATGAGGCAATTGTAACTCCCAGGTGTCAAATTCAGTCATGGAGCTGCAAAGGATTATGTTTGCAAATTAGAGTAGTCTAGATGCAAAGCAAAAATCGTACCAATTGGTTTATAACTGACTCAAAAGTTAAAATTGCCAGCCTGAAGGTTCCAGCTAACAAAATTCAATGTTTAAAGTTAATTTTTGACAACATTAGGATTTGTTTTGGTGACACGTTTTTAAAGGTACTGCTTGTCTAAAAAACAAAGATGCTTGCCCAGTTTGTGTTATGTGGTCGAAATCTTAGAGAAGGAATTTTAAATTGAAAATTTTCTTAAATGCTATTGATAGTAGAAAAGATCAACTCTGAGAAGCTTATATTTTTAAAGGTCACAATCATTTTTGCAATAAAAACCTTATATACAAAATTGGAAAATAAATCTATTCTGTATGTGTGTTAGTGGTTGTTTGAGGTTTTGACTTAATCTTCCTTTGGGTATGGTTTACTTTGATCAAGAGTACTCGTGGAAAAGGATTATAAAGGTGGCAAAATTTTAGTATTTTGGTTATGGATGGATTAAAGTTTGAAATTAATAACCGACCGGGTTTTATCTTGCCCTTATTTGCTAATGAGATTAAGAATACGATATTAAGCTCCTGAAAATCAACCCAACCAAAAATCACTAGCACACATGAATAATATTGTTCTTTAATTGTATTGGAATAGGGGTCGACATGAGAAAACCCGAACTGAAGACTGAGATCTGAGGATTGAATCAAAGTGCAAAGCTTACCTGCTTACACCTTTCTCTCATTATTTCGAATCTCTATCTCCAAAATGTTTGAATTGAATGTTGAATTGTTTTAACTTGATTTGATGCAAATAAATTGTGAAATGAATTGCAAATTGATTTAAGCTAAGAAATTTGAGAAATTGATTGATTTCGAAATAAATGACATGAAAATTGCATGAGTATTGAAATGATTTATTTAGCAAAAACAGAAAGCAATGGCAATAATTTCCTAAAAATGATTTGAATGCCCTTAATAGAATGTTAACTGTCAAATTCAAGTTAAGGATAAATTGGTATATCAATAAGAGTCGAACAAACATACTATTGTGGCATACCGATCCGTGAGTCTAACGGACAAGATTCAAGAGCGCACACCAACTGTATACTATTTTATATATATATAAATGTATATATACATATCAGCCTGCATCCCAACGGGACCATGCCGGTGATTCGTTATCTTATGCACCAAAATCATAGGTTAAATTCAATAAGGGCTAAAATTCAAAATGATAATGAGATTGAAAAGTGCACGATTTGTGATTTGAATGATTTAGTGCATATGAAAATGCATAGCTTGAGATGACCAATGAATTGTACTGATTTATTGAAAATAAAATATATAGATACTGCATCATATAAAGATCGTCATTGACAATTGTACAAAAGCATTGTTTTATAAATATTGCATGTTTCGATTTAAAATGAAATGAAGAGAGAATTTCCATACAACCACTAAGCATGAAAATGTTTAGCGAATTGTTTTTACCAATGCGCAGTTATCGAGTGATTAACGGTGGGACCCAAGATCAAAGTAGCTTTAGAGTCATCAAGAAAGTCGCTGGCAAAAGCAGTAGTGTTCGCCATATGCATCCATTCTATTTTTGAACAATTGATGTTTTATGATCAAAAGAGTTAAACTCCGAAACGATTTTGTATATTATATTGAATGGGCATGAAATGCCTTCATTGTAAATATATTTGTTAAAATGTAAATTGTACGGGCTCACCGAAACGATTGAAAATGCTTCCGTAATTTTGAAAGTGTGCGTTTGGAATGTCTAAATGAAATATGTTTGATAAATGAATTATTTACGCCTCTGAACTGTTCGACTCACCACCGGTCGGAGGGAAAGGATGCTTACATTTAGTGGTATCGTAGCCTCTGCTTGTGCGCTCTACAAATGATTTGCAGCCTGTAAAATGACTTTTGAAATTGTTTATTGCATGCATTGCATTTGCATAAAATACATTTTGACTTTGACGCGACCCGTCGGCCTAAGAAGTTCAACATGGATAGTTCAGACCCCATGTGGTCGGAGGTGACTCGTGAAGTTCCCAAATACCTGCGAGTGTGAGTGTGGGCAAGCATCCCATGCTCCATCAATGAATGAACAAGGACAAGTAGCAGGAGGTGCTGTAGACATTCTCCAGCAAATAGCTCAGGCACTACAAAGAGCAGTTCAACCAGCTACAATTACTCCTCAAAGGTCAGCCATTGAAAGAATGGCAAGGTACCGACTGGTAGTTTTTATGGGAAGGAAAGATGATGAGCCTTCTATGGCAGAGAATTGGCTCGAGAGGACCGAGAGCGAATGTTTCTCAGGCAAATGTACTACATGGGCGTGTGAGAAATTGAATGGCGATCTCACCTGCTCAAGATGAAGCTATCTGTGGGCTTCCGACTGTGAGATGCCACTCACAAAGAGAGTATTACATGGAAATTTTTCTTAGATGAGGTCAAGAAACAGCAGTGGCCTGATTTACTGAGTTCAGCCATGAGGAGAGAACTCCACTACCGGAGGCAGCATGTGAAGTGAGCAAGTCATCGAACGTGAGAGAATTCACTGATTAAGCAAGTATGCTCGGTGATGAAGTAAAAATCGGGTTACAGCACCCACAGTTTCAAGATATCTCAGTGACTATATTCGAGCCTATGCCATAGAGTTCTTATATAATTTCTCAAAATCAGATATGTGCTCAAATAAAAGAAAAGAGGAAGAAAGAGGAAAATGAAAGAAAATAAAGAAGACAGGTAAAAGCCCTGGCCAATAAATTCGTGATCAAGAGGTAGCATAAGAGATTCAGAGTAACGGTTAGGGTTCTATTCAAATTTCACAAAGACAGGATCACTCAGCTACCTGTGAGTAAGACTATTCTACTCGACCATCGCTGCTAGTGCACCAAGAGAGTTTCTCCTTTTGCACACCGTAGAGGAGACATGAGGAGAGGTTAGAGATTTATGTGTGCTTGTTTTGAGTCAGGATCCAATGAACACAAGATAAAAAGATCGCCCCGAGCCTGCCTTCACATCACCCCTGATCGGGGTACAGTGTTCAAGCAAAGACGAGGCAACAAGAGTGTTACATCACCTAGTGTTCTGAGGCAAGTGATCGCATCGTGAGTAGATAGATGTTCCATAAGTTCAACTGTATATACAGAATGAAAGCAAAAGAGATTTTATAGCCACATTAATTTTATCATCTTTGATACTATTGTGCATGTATCGAGACCTGGTGGGCTTCAAACCATTCATATGTGTGTACCGACATACCCAACTTGGGTAATTGTTCAGAGTGAAACCAGTATGACATCTTGGTACGTCCACTCTGACATAGTGTTATGGTGAATAGCAGCAGAGATTTGCTCCCATCAAAAATACAAGAGTGAGTTTCCAAGAGACTCGATCAGTTCATTCGAGTTTGATGTGATATTGTGGATGGATCGGTTGTCCCGGCACCAAGTGGTAGTTGATTGTAGAATGAAGAGAGTGACCTTAAGGACACCGAGTGGCGAGGAAGTGACTTTTATCGGTGAAAGGTTGAACCACCTCTTTATTGTGATATATGCCGCTACTGCTAGAACGATGGTTCGAAAAGGGTGTGAAGCCTATTTGGCGTATGTGATAGATACGAAAAAGGCGGAGCCTAGTTTATAAGACATCCCTACGCTATACCATCCCATGTTTCGAAAGATGCTAGGATTGCCTCCACAGAGAGATTGTGTCTAATCATTCATAACTGTGTTACCCAACATCCATTACACCGCATCGAATGGCTCCAAAGAGTTAAAAAGAATTGAAGATTCACTGCAAGAATTGTTAGAGAGAAAGGATTTATTCATTCTCAAGTGTATCATCATGGGGGAGCCCAAGAGTTCTTTTGTCAAGAAGAAAGATACGTCTCGCTGGAGGTTGGAGTCATAGGAAACTGGTCAGATATGTTGAAGAACAAGTATCTCTACCTGTGATTGATGACTTGTTCGACTAATTGAAAGGTGAAAGTGTCTTTTCGAAGATTGACTTGAAATCTAGGTATCATCAATTGAGGATTAAGGATATGGATGTGCATAAGACGATGTTCAGAACGCGGTATTGACATTATGAGTCCCTTGTAATGCCATTTGGGTTGAAAAATGCTCAAGCGACTTTCATGGACTTAATGAATCGTGTTTTCCGACCGTATATGGATCAGTTTGTCGTAGTGTTCATAGACGACATTCTTGTGTATTCAAAAGATTAGGAAAATCACAACACACCTTCGGGTAGTGTTAGAGACTTTGAGAAAAGAGCGGGCCAGGGCGCGAAACTAAGCAAGTGTGAGTTTTGGCCAAACAAATTATAGCAAGCTCTAATGAAATGATTGAAAACGCTTTCACAATTTTTTTTAAAAAATGGGGCTTTTAAATGTCTAAATGAAATATGTTTGATAAATGAATTCGGCTAGCGCCTCCGAATCCGGTGCGGACCCACCAATCGGGTCAGACCGGAAAGGGGTGCTTATAAGGTCATTTTAGCATATTGAGGTGAGACCTCTAAACATTAAACTGATACATCATTTAATCAATCCTCACACCATGAGTAAATTAGTGATCTATCAAAGTAATCTTTCAAAGTTCATTAGTTCTAGTAATATCAGTCTAACATACGCCTTAAATGGCACTCCATACTCTTAAGAATCTCCCGTCCACTGTGTGTCACTCGGGAGGCCTCACGGAAATGGAGCAAGATAAACCCTTTTTGGGTATAAACTCTTGATATTGATGACCAATTATATGACGATACAAATTATATAAATCCAGTCTTCAAACCCATAAAATAAACTGAAAATCTGCAAATCTGAATGTTTAACAATTAATCCCCACCCTTATAGGGTGTTTAATGTTCCATTACTGGATTTCAATCATCACCAATCAAACAACAAGTAAGAAAATGAAGAAAGAAATAAAGAGACAAGGAGTGAGAGAAAAATCCATATTTGAGTTTCAGTCTTTGTCTGAACAGTAATGAAATTTGAAACTCTGATGAACAACACTGAAATCTCTTCAAGACAAATAAAAATTTGCTCTAAAACTACTCTAAGATCTACTAAAAATCAAAACCCTAAGGTAAACTGAAAAATGGGAAGGTTTTAGAGAGAGAAACCCTAATGAGAGGTTTTCTCTCACCTCATCTCTTCTCCTCATTTTCAAAAAATAAAAAAGAATATATATAGCACTCGGGTGAAATGGGCTTGAAAACAGGCTAAAATATCAATTTTTGGGCTTTTTTGGTTTTTTCAGTACTTGAGTCGCGGCATCAACATTTTTTAGTCGTGACATCAGCATTCTGGAGTTACGACATCAACATTTTTGAGTCACGACGTCAACATTCTTGATGCCCAGCAAAATGTCGTGACATAATAAAACTGTGTCACGACAAAGTTTGTCTTTAGCTTTATTGCAACAAAGTAAAACTTTGTTGCGACATAATAAAACTTTGTTGCAACAAAGAAAAACATTGTCTTCTAGCTTTGTCGCGACATAATCTAGGTTAGTCATGACAAAGTTTCTAGCTTAGTTGCTGGCTTTCCATAAAAAATCCTACAAAACCAAGTTTAGAGCAAATATTTTGAGTTTTACATGAATATGGATATAAAATACTCAAAATAGCATGTGAAATGAACTCAAAACATAAATGAGTTTTACACTCATCAACACACTTGCCTTGATGTCGCGACATTGCTGATCTAATGTTGCAACATTTGTCATTTAAGGTCATTGTGATCACCTCAGACTGATGTCGCGACATCATTGTGATGTCGCGACATCATATCTTGTTGTTTTGAAGTCCTATACCAATGTCGTAGCTGATGTTGCGACATTTATTCGATGTCGCAACATTGGGTTGATTTCACCATCCAAGATGCTTTGATCTGATGTCGCGACATTGACATGTTGATCACTTGTTGATGTTGCGACATTGCCTTTGCAGGTCTGATCTATTAAGCTGATGTCGTGACATTTTTGCTTCAATGTTGCGACATTGAATCTTGTTACTCTTAAGTATTTTGCCCATGTTTTTATGTGATGTCGCAACATTTATTTTGTGTTGCGACATTTGACTTGTCTCATCACTCAGCCTGTTTTGACTGAATGTCGGACATTACTACTTTGATTTTGTGACATTAGATGTTTAGATCTTCATTGTTCAAGCTTTGGCTAATGTCGCGACATTAGATGTTTAGGTCTTCAATGTTCAAGCTTTGGCTAATGTCGCGACATTGGATGGCTGACATAATCTGAAGAGTTGTTTATGATGTCATGGCATTATTGTATCTTTCAATGTTGCGACATAGCCATAGTTTCAGGACTTCTCCACATTATGTTGCGCATTCGAAACCCATCAGTTTAATGCCACACATTAACTCCTTCTTGCAACTGCTTCATTTCGCCTGCTTTTGTCGAATTTTGTTTATTTTCTTTAGGTTTATGCAAAACAGAAAATTTGGGTGAAAGCTCCATAATTTTGCATTAAACTGAACTTTTAAGCCTGAAATATACTCGGAAAATGGACGTAAAAATAGATGATTTTTAGACTCATCAACGATTTATGCATCCTCTCGGTGTACTAATTGTATATGATTGGTTATGACTATGTAAGTCTCTTGTTGAAGCATTTAAGTTATGATTTTGATTAGTAGTGCCTAATTATGTATGATTTATGCATCCTCTCGGTGCGTTAATTATACATGATTGGTTATGACTATGTAAATCTATTGAGAAAACATTTTAGTTATGATTATGCCGTCCAAGTGGGAGAATGTTAGATTAATTTATTAATTATGAACTAAGCGTAATCATATTACAATTTTAATTGTATAATTGTGCATGTTAATTATGGGCAATTTATGAGATGGTTTAATATTAACTAGCTATGGGCCCATGGTTATATCTTCTCCTTTGCTTTGGTAAGCTCATTGGACCAAAGCTCAAATTGTTCCATTGTGCTCTATATCTATAAGTAAATAGAGCCTTAGAAATATACAAGGATTTGGTAGAACACACTTGGAGAGAAGGAAAGAACTATCTTCAACCCTAGCTTTTCTTTTATCCTACCCTTACAGATTTGAGAGAAAAATGGTAACCAACAATTTCCTATTTCCATGCCAGTACAGCCTCTACATACAATGAATTGATATGCCTCATTGTTTTAATGAAGTTTGTATTTTGTAATGTATTTATTAGGTCTTTTGATTGTTGATCAATTGTTTTTGGGATCAATAAATACTCTTGATTTTTCAAAATAAATTAGCAATCCGGGAAAGCTAAAGTCCCGATGGTCTAGTCTGTATATGTTGATCGCATTTACCCCATATGGTGCAATCGGGTTGAGGTCCGATAATGGAAAAGACTCTCAGGTGAATAGTCAACGAGTGAAACTTTACCTTGGACAGAACCTTCCTCCACCAGAGACTCACAATATAGGAGTAGTGCACCATTTAGTTGATTCACTCTTAGAGATACAGCTTTGTCGAGTTAACGATACAAAACATAGCACTACTTGGGAGGTAACCCAAGCCCCGCCAAGTTCTCTTCAACCTTTTTCCTTGTTTATTTTGAGTCATTAATTAGTTTTGTTAGTTTAATTGTAGTAGGATTATGTTTTTCTTTGTTTTTGTGTGTTTTAGGTGGGTTAAGGTCCAACATAGCCAATCAACAAAGGTTCGAAGAAGAAATTTTAGAGAACAAACCATAGTTGTGCACACTGGTAACAAGAATTTGGAGCCACGTCGAAGCGTGACAATAGCCTTGAAAACAAGCCCCCTGTCACGCCCTGACATGGGGTACCACGTCAAGGCGTGACTACAAGAGGAGAAATCCTCCATGTCATGCCTTAACGTGGGTGTTGAAAAACTTAAAGAGCCCAATTTTTTTTTTCTTGTGTTGTTCTTCGAACTAACTCCACCACTTGCACCTCTTCCACCTCTTAGCACCTTCATGCTTAATTGAACACCAAGAGAACACCTCAACATTCTTCCATATTCCATGTTCTCAAGCTTCAAGATCGAAGATCATCCTTCTTCACCAAAGAAATTGGTTACCCTAGGCAAACTTGGAGCATATTTGAGGAAAAAGCTACTTCTCCAACCATAGAAAAGCGATCCAACTGGGTAAGAATTGATTTATGTTGGTTGAAATTAGTAAAAACAACATCTTTGATTGTCTTAAGGTAGATGGTACACCCCCTTGAATGGTTTGTTGCTACACCAACAATTCTGTGCACACCAAGTACTCGATGAAATGCTAAACCGAGTTCAAGTGCATAAGTTCATCAACAATAGGCCACCAAATGGATATGGGTGATAATACAACTGTGTAAACATCATTTTGGGCACTTGGGATCCCTTAGAAGAAAGTGTTGCCCACGTGAAAGTAAAGCCTTAGAAGGTGTAACAAGAGCTAAGTTTGAGGAGTTGTATTTGAGCAAAGTGTCATGGCTCTAAAAATAAAGCATCCACAACCACCACCTCGTGTTTTTGATCGATCAAGGTTTGTGAACCTTGAAGCAACGTCAAGGTACAATTGATTCATTTTTTGGGGCCAAGTAGGTGTATTGGAATCAACAATATTTATAAACCTAAATTCCTCCTACTGCCGTAGCAAAGCTACTGCAGTATAGTGGCTCTAGGGTCGAACTCAGGGATGGGTTTTCTTCGTGAGAGAAGAGTTACAGTGGATTGAAAATGGTGTTTCCTCTTTGGATTTTTAGGATTTGTGTGAAAAGCAGTGTGGGTGAATGATTGAAAACTGGAAATGAATCGAAATAAATTAGGAAGAGAACTCCTTGAAGTCTCAGGCCACTGGGCTTAGGGTTCTAAGTAAGCTAACATGTCCTTGGGTCTTTTTCCTCGCGTTGGGGAGGATGACATATAGTCATTTCCGAACTCCATCTTCATTTCTAGCTTTTAAAACCCAAACCTTAGAAGTCGGGTCCTCTTGAAAAATGGCATTCAATGAGCATAAATGCTCCCATATGGTAAGAACACACCTCCTAAACCTACCCTACAATAACTAATAGGAGATAACTAACTGGGCATCAGTGGATCTAGTGATAAGTATCCACTGAACCCAAAAAGCTTTCCAAATACACGTTAGGGAGAGCATGCCTAAGAGATTTAACCTAAGGTGAGAAGCAGGAACACAAATACCCATAAATGCATACATGAAAAGCATGAGAACATGCAGCTTATCTCAAAACTAACACCCAATGGCCTTCCCCTTCAAGGATGAGGGGGTTTTAGACGAACATCCCTTGATTTATCATCATCAAGGGGTGTTTGGCTACCAAGAATATGCAAGAAAATGAAGGAGAGGGAGAGAAAATCACAAAACTAGCCGAGGGAGAGGAAGCTTCATGCCCAATCTTCTTGATTGATTGATGGACTGAAAAGATTGCTTCAAATTACAAGCTTGACTGAGCTTATATAGGTGCTTAGTAACAAGGAAATTACAACCATGTCTAAGGGAACCAAAATTACATCAATGGTAATTTTGTACAAAGCCAAACAAAAGCTGGTTAAAAGGCCACACAGTGCAGGGGAGCAAGAGTTGTAAATTCGCAGTTGCTAAAATTCAAGAACTCGCGAATTCTGCAGGTTGCGACTTCGCAACCCCCGCAAGATTTTCATTGAGCCCCTCCTTCCTTCAGCATTTTTGCTCCAAATTTCATCTGGTTCGATCGTGCATCTTCGACCGGCCGAGGTTCATCAGGTTTGAACCTGGATTGAAGATAATGAGGCACTTGGTTTGCAAATCACACAAAAATAGCTACAAATGTGATTAGTAGTAAAGTTAGACCTCAATGTATCAATTGGGTTATTTAAGCTGGGATTACAAAAGTGCTTAAAACCTGCAATATACAGGGCTCAAAATAGCACCATTTGGGTACTAATCACTCCCCCCAACCGACACATTGCTAGTCCCTTAGAATTAATAAAAAGAAGGAAGATCATGCAGGTTATGTGTATGCAAAAAGGGACTGTCTGTTCAAAAAATTTGTGTTTAAATAACGCCCTACCCTCAGTATGACAAATTGGGACTTTGCATAAAAACCAGCTTGGGAGAATAAATGCCATACAGGAACAAGCTTCATATCAGGGTCCATTCCAAGGAAATCAACCTGAACTTCCACCACAATCTAAGTGTTTAGGTGATTAGTTTTTACCAATAAGTCGCTGCCACTCTCCCCCCCAACCAAGCACGCTAATGCCTTAGACTGGCCGACCAACCTAAATAGATACTGTTCCACTCTTATTTTACACTTCTATCAGACAGGCGCAATGTCGAGAACTCGACTTCTCACCAAAGTCCGTGTAACGGGGATGCACCGATGACTCCCAACCAACTAAGGTTTAGGGCATCAAGTCAAAAGGATCTTTTGACCACTAACTCTATAGGTTTCACCCCGGACTTCGAATGATTTCGAGAATCCAGCACCTACAACTCGCTAACTCCACCCATCCACCCATGTAGCGAGCATTAAGTCGGTGGGCTCCCAAACTCGCCTGGTTTAGGGCACTGTGCTTTAAAGGCTTCCGTCGTAGACCCTCGGACCCGTGCTCAGCCAAGGAAAAGCTAGCCGCGGGGCTTTTCTATTCTCTTTCTTTTTCTTTGGTATTTTCTTTATCTTTTCTTTTTCTTTTGGAAGACACATTGGCCTTCATTCATGGGGAACTTGTACCTATTATAAATGGTGAACGAGGCTAAGGCCGGTTTTGCAAAGTAAGGGGTATGCAGCTTCTCAGCCTATTGACGAAAACTGACGTGCACTGTGTGTGGTTAGCTAAAGGTGGATGAAAAAGGTTGAATACTCGGGGATTTCAACTAACCATCTACTTAATCATGCATGGAACTTTTCTAGCATTGATGGTAGCATACAGTGCTTCAACTTTTCAACTCACGAGAAAGGCATAACCACAAAAAAATAGGGGCAAAAATGATTTGCTAAAGTATAGCAATATGATATATATACTGGTGCATTTCACAAAAATTTCAGCTTTTCAAAATGAAGGAAACAGCAAGCCATTAACATACAAAAATGGGCTTTGCTGAGCAGGTGTTACAAACAAAACTAAAGTCAATAGTATGAACATCACTTCCAACACTAACTCTCCCCCCAACCAAGTATGCCATTGTCCGCAATGGGGTGTAGGTTGGAAAGAAGGAGGAAGTGGTACCCCTCCGTTGGGTGGTCGAAGAGCACCGCCCTCGCCCGGACAGCCGAGGTGCCGGGCGGGAGCGGCCGATGCCGCCAACATAAAGAAAAACAAGCCAAACGACTGATCATTACAAGATCATTAACAAGACTGAAATTTAAACAAAACTAAGCAATTAAATTAGTGACTTCTAAGATACTGCAGAAGCCACTCCCAAATGTGTAGCCTGAGGGTTTCATGGGGGGTCCAGGAGGAGAAGCTCCTCCATGCTCGCAGCGGAGGTGTGTCGCAGCTGGTGTCCCATTTCGTCTCTTTGTTTTAAGCATCCTCGCTCTCCGGGTGGTGTCAAGGGATGACTGATGCGTATGATTCTTCATTAACTCCGCTTCTTTGTTCTTTGTTAATTTTCCTAGCGCTCTGCGGCACCGTATTTCTCCACATTTGCACCACTCAAGAGATACTTCATCTCGAATTTCATTCATCCCCGCGACTTCTACTGCTGCTCGTGTGAAAATGTTGAGCTCCAGGGTCATGTTGCCGAAGGTGAGCTGCATGACTCTATTCCGGCAGTTGATTATGGCATTAGATGTGGCCAAAAATGGCCTCCCAAGTATGATAGGCACTAGATTAGTTCCCTCTGCCACTGGCTTTGTATCAAGAACCACAAAACTAACGGATAAGAGAATTACCTGTCTTCTACCTACATCCTCAACTATCCTCTCGCATTTTCACCGATCGACCGCTAAGGATAGGGTGATGTTGCAGGCTTCGCCTCCCCAAACCCAACTGCTTATACACCGAGTATGGCAATAGGGTTGACATTGGCTCCCGCATCCAACAAGCAGCCTTGCTCCATGCAGATCCCTCTAATGTCGATCGAGATGGTGGGGATCCCGGATTCAGATTTCACTGCTCAGACCGATGATGGAGCTGACTTGTTCAGTCAAAAGGCTTTCTTGTCAATGCCTAACCCTTTCTTGGATCAGGTAATGTGTCCTTAGAAATTTAGCATAGGCTGCACCTCGTTTGATCATGTCGCTGGGATGTTCACTTTTACCCGCTTCAAGACTTCGCAGGATGCCGCTTGCTCGAGGCCTTCTTTGCCTCTGCTTTGGGAAATGGAGGAGGCATGCTTTTCATCGAATCTTCTTTAATGAATATGGCTCGGCTCGCCTCTTCTCTCCGTCTCTCCAGTAGGTTTGGGCACTGGCTGCCCGATTTCCTTACCACTCCTCAAGGTGATAAACGGCCTACTATCCATTTTCAGGCAGTCACCGGCATAGCTTAGTTCATGCACTCCCCTTGGGTTGGGCAGTGTCTGGGAAGGGAATCTCCCTTGCTCCTTCACATGCTGCTGATTGGTCAGACTTGTTATGGATGACTGCAGGTTATCAATTTTCTGATTAAGGCTATTGTGGAGCCCATCAATTCTTTTGCTCACTGTGCTTTCTACATTTCCTATTCTTTGATTCATCTGAGCATTAATAGCTTTCTGCTCCTCTATAAAACTCCCCACCACCTTGCTCAAATTCATAATAGTCTGTTCTACTGGGGAAGAGGATGGTGGTTGCTGCTGCCGAGAGGTGGACCCATATTGTTGCTGCTGCTGTGCACCTGAGGGAACATATGCTGGAGGTTTAGGCTTCCAAGAGAGGTTGTGGTGGTTCTTCCAGTTAGGATTGTAGGTGTTGCCATACTAGGCATCAGCTAGTGGCCTATTCTGGCCCACAACATTTGCATGTTCAGCCATTAAATCCCTTACTGAGTTAGAAATTGGACAATGCTTTCCTTGGTGACCGGTGGATTGGCAATTGAAACATGGTTGGTTAGGCATAGATGCCTCAGTCAATGCTCTAACCTCATGTTGATTTCTCATTTCAAGTTCTTCCATCCTCCTAGCCAGGGTGGACAACTTAGCCTTTAGCTCTACTTCCTCCCCCAGTGAATACATGCCTCCCCTTTGGTTTACTGTTTGCTTCATTCTCTCTACCTCCCTTGGGTCGGCTCATCCCATCCCTTGGAGGTCTCAGCAACATAGTTGAGGAAGTCCATGGCTTCATCAGGATTCTTGCTGAGGAAGTCCCCTCCACACATGGTCTCCAAGAGTTGTTTCATGGCAGGGGACATTCCATCGTAGAAGTGGTTTACCAGCATCCATGTGTCAAAACCATGGTGAGGGCAGGCACTGATGGTCTCCATATACCTTTCCCAGCATTGATAAAATCTCTCACTGGCCATGAGCCGCAAAGGTGTAGATTTTGCCTCTTCAAATTGCATTCTAGGCAATAAAGAACTCTTCAAAATTCTCGTCATACTTGCCTAGTTCCTGATAGTCCTTGGCCTTAGTGATTGTCTTTGAGGGTCAATGGGAAAGCTTTCAACTTCAGCATCTCCATATTGGTTGAACCCTCTTTGAAAGTTGTGCAAACCTCCTCAAAATCCCAGATGTGTGTGTATGGATTTTTGATAGGCCGAAAGCGTGTTGTGTAAAATATGTACGCCTATGTGCGCAAGTGCACGCGTCGTACCAAGTAATATAGTGTACCTAGGGTACGGATATCGATCCACGGGGATAAGTGTGTGATTACTGAGTTTAGCCTTTGAATATTATCTGGATGTAAACTTTGAGTGATAAGTTAACTAATGTATGCAATTAAACTAATCCAATTTATCTTAGTAAATTACTGTGTTGTGGAGACTAGGGCTTTGTCTCCCCCTGCCACTTTTGAGGGATTACTACCTAGAGAAATTACTATTCAATTTATTCACGACTTATTGATGACGGGGTGATCGTGTTTATTTGGAGATACCCTCTCGATAAGTGTATCCATTATCTTATGAAAGGTGGTTGAATGTATTTCTACCCCAACCCGATACTCCGAAACGCTTGAATGCTCTAACCTTTATCGCCACCCTCGGAATCGAAATATCTCTATTTACCGAGTTGACCGAGGGTCGCTCTATTCAGATCCCTGGGCGTCCTCATCTCTCGAATCTCGGATACCCAGCAAAATCATGCCAATGTTGGCCAGACATCACATGTATATAAATCGCAGAAATAGAGCAGATACTAACAAGTCATGAATAACTGAATAATATATATAATAAAAAACTTAATACATGCAATTGTGACAGGGTTCAACAACACCCTAGATATGAATCTAGAACATACTGAACGTAAGTACACAAATATTCAATCTATAAAACATCAGTCGTTTTATCCGAAAAGAAGAAAATACAAAAGTAGGTCTCTTCTCTGCGGATCTAGGTCACTACTACTCTGCTTTCCGTGCCTTCGTTCGTACGATCTTTGATGCCCTCGAATTCTGGTCCCTTTTTGCTTTTAATGATTGTGATGGAGAAATCGCTACCGGGGTCGCGGACGCTGAGACGCCGGACGCTGTCTCGCTGACTTCATTCATCACCGGATAACGCGACGCGCCGGGACGCCGCGACGCTCCTACCGTACTTCATGCTTTTCTTCTCTCGCCTCCAAATGGTCCCAAACTGCCCGCTCCACCTCGGCCATCCACACAAAATGCAGAATCAGATATCGGCTATATAAACACGTATTTATTCAGAAAATAACAATTAAAACGATACACGCACGGTAGGTATGGCATGAGTGTTTTAGGCACTCATCACACCCCCAAACTTAGCTTCTTGCTTATCCCCAAGCAAGAACTGACTCTAAACCGGACACAACCTACATACTATAACCTAAAACTAGAATCGTGATACACATGCTGATAGACAGAGGATCAAAATGGACCGACTCACACTCTCGCTTTTTTTGCTTGAATTTCAGGGGATCCGTAGGAGTGTTCGACTTTCGAAAGAATTCGTTTGAACTTGGTGCAGTTGACAAGTGCCTTAACCTCCGAGGCATTCAATAGCCTTTCCCAAGGACCCTATGTGCATTGAATAAATGACCTCTAGTGTATACCTTGGTTCCGACGCCCCCAAACTCGAGTTCAACTCACCTAGTTGGAAGAATCTAACTACGGAAGGATAAGAACGCACCGCTTTTATTCATTAACATACCTATGCATAAAAGAAAAAAACTAGTGCCCGTAAGTTTATGTTAAGTGTCCATGTAGCGGGGATTAGTTAGTGACTCCTCACCGCTGTTATACATCGGGCCCAGCCCCTCGAACGCCACCCGAGCACTCAACTAAACCTAAGGGGCCCTAAGCGCGGGAAACTTCCATCTTCTCGTCCTCGTAACGGCAAAGGAAGTCAATGACTCCCGGCCGCCTGGCCTTCGTGGCATTGGGCTTTGAAAGGCCCCTCGGACTGTGCCCGGGATTCCAATTGGAAGATCCCACTTATTCTATTCCTATGTTTTTTTTCGCTTTTTCCTTTTTCTTTTTTTTTCTTTTTATTTTTTTTTTCATTTAGGGCTCGAAGGCAATCCTCTTTTATTTACAGTGTCCCATCTCTTTGGTGTTTAGAGACTCTGTGGTTTGTTGAGTCTTAGTGAATCTCTGCCTGGCGCCTAGGCATACCCTAGAGGTCATCTGTGTGTGAGTGTGATAGACTCGTTGAGAAATAGCTTCTTGCATATCCCGGAGGTGATTCACTATGCCTCCCTACCTATTTAACCCAATTCTCACTGTACTTCTTCTGGTGTGTTCAATGGAATGGTTTGCTTATTCGCATGGAACTCGTCCCGGCCACGGCTTCAACCGTCAGGTGTTAACTTTGAACGCCTTTCTCTCGGGATGCGTAACTTCGCCCTCCATGTGGAAAAACTTTGGGTCATCGCGGAAAGGTCCCGACCATCTTCGACTTTAATTTTCCCCGGAAAGAGCTCAGTCAAATTAAATAAGAGACTCGTCGCTTCCGCTTCAATTCTTCCTGCAATACGTTTATCGTGCTGCTTTCGTCTTTTCCTTGTATATGTGAGCATTCTCATAAGCTTCATTGCGGAATTCGTCCAATTCACTGAGCTATAGTAATCGTTTCTCACCGGCTAATGTACTGTCCATGTTCAACTGCCGAGTTGCCCAGTAGGCTCGATGCTCCAATTCCAACGACAGGTGGCATGCTTTTCCATAAACAATTCGAAAGGGCGACATAACCAATGGTGTTTTAAATGCTGTTCGGTATGCCCAGAGTGCATCCTCAATCTTTTCGACCACCCTTCCCGGAGCCGCGAATCTGCTTTTCTCGAATGGACTTGATTTCTCGACTGACACTCGCCGCTCCATTCGACCGCGGTGATATGCGAGGGATGTACGATGTCACACTCCATACTTTTGCAAGACTTTGTCAATCATCTTATTGCATAAATGAGTACCGTTATCTGTAATCAGTGCTCGGGGAGTGTCGAACCACGAGAATATGTGACTACGAAGAAACTGGGCCACTACCCTGGCATCATTAGTGTAGGCTCCAGACGCTTTCAACCTCACTTAGAGACATAATTCATCGCAAGAAGATGTACTGTGTTATTATAAGATGGGGGGAATGGTCCCATGAAATCCATCCCCATAAATCAAACAAGCTTCTACTTCCGCACTGTATGCATGGGCTGTTTCGTCCTAGAAATGTCCCATTCGCGACATTTGTCGCATGTGGATACGAACTGATGAGCATCTCAATAAGCTAAAGCCGCAGAAGCCCTGATCAAGCACCTTGGTTGCCGTCAAGCCACCGAAATGCGTCCTCCACATGTTAAAGTGTGGCGCAGCGGGTTCAAAATACTGTTCATTTCATCTTCTAGCACACATCTCCTCGATCACTTGTCAAGACAATGTTCAGATAGAATTAGCTCTCCCAATAGTAAGCCAAGTGTGTGAAAACCTCTTTTCTCGCTGATAGCTAAATTCGGAGGGGCTACTTGTCCACCAACAATTCACACACCGCAAACCATGGATCTGCCCTTTTTTCTTCAATAGCTAAGAGTTGCTCATCGGGAAAGCTGTCAGCATTCACTTCAGACCTCACCGCCTCTTCTAACCGTGACATGACTACAACCAGATCTCCCTCCGTTCCCTCTCGTTTCCTAATCTCTAAGTCGACCTGGGGTGCCAGTTAGAACCAACCGAATTAGTCCGGGGCTCAGCGTCCTTTTAGTCATCAAGTATTTTATATTAATGAGATCGTTGTGAACTACTACCTTGTTGTTAATCAAATAAGGCCTCGACTTGCTAAAGCGTCGGCCAATAATTCTTTTCCGTAAAGGGCATACACCGCCCGGGCATCATCTGCTGTCTCTCGCCGCACAAGAGATCACCTGAATATTCTTTCTCTTTTTCGCCTAGCAATCGTGCCTCCAATCGCATAGTCACTTGCATCACACAACCAAATGGAAAGGACCAACTGGAGCTACCACAATAGAGCCTATACCAATTTAGCCTTTCAACGCCGAAATGCGCGCATACACTCGTGCATCAATCCAAATGGGTCCCTTGACCAAGAGGATTAGACAATGGTTTTGGTAATCCGAGAAAGTCTTTGACGGAAGGCCGATAGAATCCAGCCGCGGGCCTAAAAGCTTCTTATTCCTTTGCGTACGAGGGGCGGAGGTAATTTCTCAATCGCTTCACCCGTCATTTACCTCTATTCCTCTTGGCCGGAACCGATGCCTGGGCATAATGCCCTCTTGTACCATAAAATGGCACTTCTCCCAATTGAGTACCAGGTTGGTCTCCTCGCATCTGATCAACACTGACCTCAAATTCTCCAGACAATTATCAAATGAGCTGCCCAAGACCGAAAAATCATCCATGAAGACCTCGATTGTTTTTTCAACCATATCGGAGAATATGGCCATCATACATCGTTGAAAGGTGTCTGGCGTATTGCACAGCCCAAAGGGCATCCGCCTAAATGTGAATGTCCCATAGGGACATGTGAATGTCGTCTTCTCCTGATCTTCAAGGGCTATAACAATTTGATTGTAGCCGACATCCATCCAAAAAGCAATAGTATTCATGGCCATTAATCGATCCAACATCTAACTCGTAAAACTAAGAATGGAAATGATATTTTCGGAAAGACCTTATTCCGCTTCTCGATAATCAACACAAATTCTCCACCCGTAAATCGGCTCTAGAAGGCGTAATGTGTTATTCTCTGCCTTTATGATGGTTGTTCCACCCTTTTAGGTACTACTAGACCGACTTACCCATGCACCGTCGAAAAATGGGATAAATGACCCCGCATTCAACCACTTTAATACTCCCTTATGACTACCTCTTTCATAGTTGGATTCAATTTCCCTTCGTGCTTCCACTTACAAGTTTATGACCATCTTCCAACAAAATTCGGTGCATACACATAGAAGGGCGAATCCCTTTTAAATCGGCCAGAGACCATCCAAGCGCATTTTTGTGATCTCTAAGTACCCTCAATAACTTATCTTCCTCTAATTCTGTCAGGGACGCTGAAATGATCACTGGTAAGGTGGAGGCCGCCCCAAGATAAGCATACTTCAAATGACTAGGTAATGGCTTCTGTTCCATCTTAGGTGGTTGTTCAAAAGATGGCACCGGCGTTTTAGTATTTTCACCTAGCTATTCAAAATATTTCCTTCTATTGGGTTCGAAAGAATCCATCCATTTTACATACTCCTCTGCCTCTTCACTCATATTCTCGGAATCACTCTGTACTAGGCTAGACTCCAAAGCATCAGTGAGACCACTTTGGCTAGACACTATAGCCTCTACTGTCTTTGTCATGAAGCATGTATCACTCTCCGCCGGATGTCTCACGCCAACACTTTGAACTTGACTCATCCTCCCGCACCTTAATTTTAGCTCTCCTAACAATCATTACTCTTACCACTGTAAGAAACGGTCTACCCAAGATTATGGGTATTTCTTTATCTTCTTGATTAGTGCCCAAAAAGTGCTATTTTGAACCCTATTTTTAATAGGTTTTGAGCGTTTTTGTGTACTAATTGTTATAATTAACCTAATTGACATGTTCGGGTCCCTATTGTACTTCTGATCGCATTCCGAGGCTGTTTTTGTAGTTTTTGCAGGAATTGGAAGCCAAATCGTCGTGTCAATCCAATCATAACAAAGTCGAGTTGATTTCTGAAGAATTTCATATGTATTTTTATCAATTTCAGCAAACCGAATGAAGAATATCAAAGCTAGAAGAAATGGAATAGTGCAGTGTGAATGGTAGCCACAGGAAGCAATGGAACAGTGTTGGAAATTTCGCCATACGCTGGAAATTTCGCTATATAGCGAAATTTTCGCTATCATAGCGAATTTTCGCTATGTAGCGAAAATTTTACTTCTAGCGAAAGTGTCTGCTTTGCTGTTTTGTGTTTAAACGACTCCGTTTTGGTTTTTCTTCTTTCTACCCTCATTGTAATTTTGTTGTTTCATATTGTTTTTGTAATTTCCTTTTCTCGAGCATATATAAGCTTCAACCAGAACAAATGGACATCAATCACTTCGCAATAAATTGAGAAGCTTTCGCCTCTCCCGTTTCCCGCTCTTCTCGCCATTTTCTTTCCCTTTCTTTTTCATTTTCTCGGCTGCCAAACACACCTCTGAGGATGACAACCAAAGGATGGTTGGCTAGGGACCTCTTCCTCCTTGAAGAGGAGGGTCACGGCTAGGATTTGAGGTAACCGACGGGTCCTCTGCTTAACGCACGCATTTACGGGGGTATTTATGTTCTATTTCTCACCTTTTAGTTAAAATCTCCTAGGCACACCCTCACTAACGTGTATTTAGCAAGCTTTTTGGTTACAGGGTATGCTTATCACTAGATCCCCTGTTATCCAGCTAGTTGTTTCCTATTAGTTACTATAGGGTATGTTTTTGAGATATGATATCACTCAAGTAGAAGATTACGCCAAGTTAAATGCTATGTTTCAAAAGGGAAAATCATAGGGTTTAGTTTTTAAGGCTAAATGAAGATCCGGTTCGGGAAATGACTATATGTCATCCTCCCCAACGCTGAGGAAAAAGACCCGAGGACATGTTATTGCCTTAAACCCTAAACCAAAGGGCTGGGCCCGACACTTCAAGTGGGTTCTATTTCTTACATTTTCCTTTTACTTATTTTATTTTAACTGCACCAATCAACTCCCGTTTCTACCAAACCCCAAAATCCAAATTAGCTCACTGGGCCTTAAGCACTTCACTCTGTTAGTCATTTTCATGAAGAAACCATCCCCGAGTTCAATCTCTAGGACCACTATATTGCAAGAGCTTGCTACTAGCAAAGAGGAGGAACTTAGGATACAAATTTTGTTGATTTCGAATCACTCTACTGTGGCATGAATCAAATGGCGTTGTTGCCGAGGATGGTGCCTTAGTGCATTTGACGAACTGTTGAACACTTGTGATCCTCATCACAAGTACTGGTGAATTGCTTTTATATTTCACTATCATTTTCTTTTAATTTCATTTAAAAAAGAAAAAAGAAAAGTTGCTGCAGGATTGTTTTGTGTTGTCTTGTGTTGCCTATTTTTGCTGCAGGAATCCATGTTCCAGTGGGCTTGAACTAAAATCAAATGGAACACCTAAGGGAGAACAAAGATAGTGAGTACCCTGTGGAGAGAAAACCTAGAGCTTACATGTCCATGAGGAATTACAAAATCCACCATGGCAAAGTCGCTGAACTCCGTGGGAGAGGGAATCCAAATGAATATAGTTCCATGAGGGACTATAGAAACCAATGGATGAGTTCACCATATGGTAGTGCTTACAACCATAGCTGGGGGAATCACACAAATTCCTCATGGGAACCAAGACCTCCACAGTATGCACCTCCTGAACCTCCATATTATGCCCCACTTCAAGAAGAAGAATCACTCAACCCCATCCCCGTCGAACAAGCCATCCCGAACTTGAGCAACCAAGGGATAGCGTTTCATGAGGACCGTAGGGCGTTGGAATGTGCGTGCCAATCAGGAAATTGACATAGTGGAGAAATCCTTGGAACAAAAATTAGATGGGCTTCAAAGTGAAGTGGGTCAGCAATTTGACAGCTTGCAGTGCTCAATCTCAAGGCTTGCCCAGCAACATGTTCATCAAGAGGAGGAGAATCCAGAAAAAGAGTGCCTAATTGATACCACAGTGGAGGAGCAATATAAACAGCAAGATAAAGCAATCTCCCCATTGTTGACTGAGGAGGGCAGTGGACATGAAATACTGGAAGGGACCCAAGAGACTATCATTCAACCAATCCCCATAAACCAGATCCCGGTGCCACGTTCAACCCTCGAACAGCCACTACCAGCCAAAGATCTTCCCCTGCACCCAACAGATACACCACCGCAAAGACAACCAACACCAAGAGCACACACCACACCCGGCACTCCACCACAAAAGGCCACCCCATCACCGCCTATGCCGCAAAACTTCAAGAAATTAGTACACTGCATGCTTAAGCCACTACATCAAAACATTAGCACCGCCACATCGCATGGCACAAAGGGATGTCTGGTATACTTATTCAGATTTCGAATAATCTCGAACTCCTAAGAGATTCCCACAAGCTCCACCAGTTCCAACAGCCTCCAAAGGCCTAAAAAACTGGTTTGGGGGGAGCACAGTCTCCCCCACTTTTTGTTTTAATTTTTCCTGTTTTATTTCATTTCATTTTATTTTATTTGGATTTCTATAAGTTTTCTTCTTAGATTTTCAATTTTTAAGTTAATCTTTGTTCTAGCTTGTTTTTCACTTTTCTGCAATTTTTCTTAATTTTTCTTGTATTAATTTTTGCAGTTTGAGTGAAATTTGAAGCCCGGATCAAGAAATCGGAGAAGGCAGCTAGCAGAGGAGCAGCAGAAATTTCGCAATAATAGCGAAATTTTCGCAATATTAGCGAATGAGAATTTTCGCTACATAGCGAAAATGCTATGTAGCAAAAATTCAGTACGGCTGTCCCCCCACTAAAAGACAAAATTTTGAACAGTGAAGTGTAAAAAAAAAAAAAAAAATCGTCTTTCACACAAAAAAAATTTTAAAAAAATTATTTTATTTTATTTTTCATTTTATCAAAAAAAAAAATTGTCTCTTAAAAAAAATGTTTTTATTTTTATTTTTATTATTTTATTATTATTATTATTAATTTTATTTTTATTAATTATTTTATTTTATTTTTCAAAAAAAAAAAAAAATTTCGCTATGTGAAATTTTCGCTATGGTAGCGAATTTTTCGTTATGATAGCGAAAATTGTCGCTACCACTCACAGTTTTGCCTCCTGATTTTGTTTCACTTATAACTTTTTCATCCGAACTCCGTTTTAGGTGTTTTTGGTACCGTTGGAAAGATTAGAGAGTGTAGAATCTAAATCTAACCAGAAAGAACAATTTTGAAATTTTTATGAAAGTGAAATTTTCAAAATGCTCCAACTGGTCACTTTTTTTTCTCTATTTTCTTCTTCTAACTTGTTCATTTGAAGCCCAAACGGAGTGAATAAGGTGTCGATAAAGTCAGAAGTTCCTATCCAACAACGATCACATCTCATCAGTGAGGGAACACTTCCTTCCCTAACTTTCCAATCCGAGCCTATCATGACAATGAGATATTTGTCGTGAGAGTTATGGGAAGTGAAGTGGCTTTTGCACTTATATTTTTGTTACTATTTTCGAAAGCAAGCCCATTTCAGGATGTTCAGTGACTTAATGGTTTTTTTTTTTTTTTTTTTGTGAAGTTGTTATACTATACAACTTATTTTGTTCAAAAAACTCGCACTCCATTTTTTTGTGTTCGCGAACCTGTGGGTTTGAAAATTGAAACTTTGTCCACCCTATTGATGTTAGATTGGTTCCATGCCTAGTTGAGTGGATTATCAGTTGAACTCTTGTTGCTTTCGACCCTTTTTCTTCCATATTAAGCTAACCACACACTATGCACATCAGGTTTCTTCAATAACTCGAAAACCCGCTCAGCCTCCTAAGCTTTGCAATAATCCCACCCTAGTTTCGTGACCACCTTTAATAGGTTATACCCATGTATAGAAGGCCAATGTGTCTTCCAAAATAAAGAAGAGAAAAGAAAAGAAAAAAGAAAAAGAAAAGAAAAAGAAGAAATTGCAACGCTTCGCCTCAAACCCGAGCACACCCCGAGGGGTATATGGCGAAGCCTTTAAAGCCTAGTGCCCTAAGCCAATCGGTCGGGAGCCACCCATTAGTGCTAACTACACGGTGGATGGGTAGAGTTTAGTGTTGTAGTGGCCGAGTCTCAAATCATTCGAAGTCCGGGGTGAAACCTCAAGAGCTCAGGGGTCAAAGATCCTATGACTTGGTGCCCTAAGTCTTAATTGGTTGGAGAGTCATCTGTGATCCTGCACGGACTTGGTGAAGTCGAACCTCAACATTGCAAACTCATAACGCAAAAAGAGTCATGGAATAAAGTGGGTCCCGACCATTTAGGCCGTTAGCATGCTAGGTCAGCGCAAGAGCTAGGTCGGCAGAGCGCGCTTGGGCGCTTATTGTCGAGCCGATCAAACAAACAGCTAGGGGATTTCGTGGAAGTTTCGTTGATTCACCGAGACGGAGGCTCTTTTTACACTAATTTCAGATGGCATTCATTCTCTCAAGATAGTTATCGACACTCACTGATGATTCTTACTAGGTTAGCATTACTTCACAACATTTCGAACCGCAAACTCAGAATATAATTTTGTTATAGTTTATATGCTTTTTTATTATTATTTTCGCATCGCTAAGGACTAGCAATGCCTGCTAGGCGTGATTAAGGCCCAAAGTTTTCATTTTGAACCCTATTTTTAATAGGTTTTGAGCGCCAGGTACTAATTCTGTTATAATTAACCCACCACATGTTCGGTCCCTATTGTACTTATGATTGCATTCCGAGGCTATTTTGTAGTTTTGAATCAGCCAAATCGTCGTGTCAATCCAATCATAACAAAGTTCGTTGATTCAGCACTCTTATGTATTTTTATCACCTCAAAATGAAAACCAGAATGAAGAATATCAAAGCTAGAAGAAATGGAATAGTGCAGCAGAATGGTAGCCACAGAAGCAATGAACGAAGGCCGGAAATTTCGCTTATATGCCGGAAATTTCGCTATATAAATAAATTTTCATATCATAGCGAATTTTCGCTTATAGTTTAAAAATTTTACTTCTAGCCAAAGTGTCTACTTTGTCAGTTCAGGTTTAAACGACCTCGCTTTTGGTTTTTCTCCTTTCTACCCTCATCAGAATTTTTCGTTTACATTGTTTCAGAATTTCCCTTTTCCTCGAGCATATAAGCCTCAAATTGCATCAAATGGACATAAATCACTTTGGCAATAAATTTCGAGAAGCTTCGCCCGCTTCCCGCTTCTTCGCTTTCATTTTCCTCTTTTCCATTTTCTGGCTACCAAACACTCCTTTGAGGATGACAACTCAAAGGATGGTTTGCTAGACTCTTCCTCTCAAGAGGAGGGTCATTGCCAGGATTTCGAGGGTAAATCGACTCCGGCCCTCTGCTTTTAACGCACGATTTATGGGTATTTATGTTCTATTTCACCTAGTTAAAATCTCCTAGCACACCCTCACTAAAGTGTATTTAGTGTTTTTGGTTACAGGATGCTTATCACAGATCCCCCGTTATCCGGGCTAGTCGTTTCCTATTAGTTACTATAGGTAGGTTCGAGATATGATATCACTCGTTAGGAAACATTTATGCCCAAAGCAAATGCTATGTTTTAAAAGGAAAATCATGTGGTTTAGTTTTTAAAGCTAATGAAGATCCTAGTTTCAGAATGACTATATGTCATCCTCCCTAACGCTGGTGAAAAGACCCAAGGACATGTCATCGCTTTAAACCCAAACCAAAGGGTCTGATACTCGCAAGGGGTTCTATTTTACATTTTCCTTACTTATTTTATTTTAATCGCACAATCAACTCCCTTGCTTTTTAATACCAAACCCAAAATCCAAATTAAATTCACCCATTTTAAGCACTTCACCGTTAGTCATTCGCATGAAGAAAAACCCATCCTCGAGTTCGACCTGGGACCACTATACCGCAAAGAAATGGTTACCAGTAGGAGGAACTTAGGATACAAATTTTGTTGATTTCGAATCACCCTACTGTGGCACGAATCACTTCTTCCATATCTAATACAATGAAATCTACTGGGAAGATTAACTTGTCAACCTTCACTAAGACATCTTCTATCACTCATCTCGGATGCTTTAAGGACCTATCTACTAGCTGGAGTGTGATTGTAGTTGGACGAGCTTCACCTAACCCCAAACGTTTAAATATGGACAAGGGCATGAGATTAATACTGGCGCCCAAATCACACAATGCTCTCTCAAAGATAGCATTCGATGGCAGGTGGGATAGTGAAACGCCTGTCTTTTAGGCTTTTACTACAGCCTTCCTCCGAAGGATGGCACTACACTCCTACAGTTAACTGCTTCGAAATCACGCCTTCTCTTCAGACAAGATGTCCTTCATAAATTTGACATAACTCTAAGATTTGTTCTAGAGCATCAAGAAACTAATATTGATGCGCTTCTTAAATACTTCCATGAACTTGGTGAACTCGCTATCCAACTTATGCTTCTTTAAACGCCGAGGATACTAATCGGGGCTACGGGCTGTGAACAACTTTGTCATAGCTTCTTCTCCCACAAACGGCTCTTAGGGTTGTTCCCCTCCGACATCATTCCGACCGTGGCCGATGACTTTCTCGCTCTACCTCCTCGTCACTGGGTTGCCTCGTATCGCTAACTCCTTTACCACTTCTAATATGATTGTTTACATGTTCATTCCCTCTTCTAAGGTTCACTGAGTTGCTTCGTAAGGAACCCTACGCTCTTTCTCACAATAGACAGCTTATTTCGCTCCATCTCGCACCTCTAAATTTCTCAATCGTACGCTGATTGTTCAATTGCGGGTTTGGTGTTGCATATTCTTGCCTCATTCATAAAGGCGTGATGTGAGGCGAAAGATTTACAAGAAGTGGCTTCGCTCCAGTCCACCTTTCTCGAGGTGGCTCGCCGCCGGTGGTGGCATGTTGTTCACATTGTTCTCCATCCATAACTCACCGTTTCGACTATTATGATTCGATTATTACGCTCACCCTAGCCTTGATTTCAATAGTTGTTTCCATATCATCCGCTGGGCTGTGGTCGACTCGATTAAACCTCGACATATCAATTCTCGTCTATCATTTGGTTTCCGACCGGCATTCCTGTGATGTTGTGTCGTCCTCCATAATTCACAATTCTACGTGGGTTGGTCTATATGGCATTCGCAGACTTATCAAGCCTAGTCGGGCTTGTTTGCAAGCCGCGTGATACGAGTGCAACCAAATCAGTTGAGAACCTCGTTATCCGTGCCGCCATGCCTTCACTCCGGTGTAGTCTTCTCTAGGCTAATGATTGGTATTGTGAGCGGGGCCACTTTCCAAGATTTCATATGTCGTCCGTGGTCTTCTTCATTAGTGACCTCACGCCGAGGCATCAATCACCTGCTCTAGCCGCATTCCCCTCGCATAATTATAGAGATAGACCTCGCATCCATCCGGCCGGGCCTCATGGATGTGGACACTTCCTCAATAGTTCGTGAAATCTATCCCATGCTTATGCCAGGTTCTCTCCCTCTAGTTGTCCAAAAGTATTGATCTCTTGCACCTATTGTGCAATTTTCGCAGGTAGGAAGAACTTGGTCAGGAACTTCTGCACTAAGTCGCCTGATGAAGTAATCTATGAGTCCAAATGGTCGACTCACAATCCAATGTTGCTCACACCTGAGCGAGAGTGGAACACCAACCCGAGTGCCTCACAATGACCCCATTGTACTTTACCGTGTCACATACTTCGATGAAGTTAGTCAAATGCATATTCGGATTCTCATTAGGCAATCCATGGAACAGGATGTCTCTACATTCAGAAGTTACTAACTTCAACTCAAGTTGTTCACCAATAGTGGTCTTCTGACAGATGTCTAAACAATTGTAGGCTGTAGGCAAACTCTTCTAGCAACATGAATGGATTATCCGCCGTATAAACTACTCCGGTGCTTGGATTCCTCCGTTGTCCCATTTCGGCCCCTTTCAGGGCTCATTTTATTCAAGGTTAAGATCCCGCCTTCATCAGCTCGCATGATCAAGCAGATTTATGTTCCAGGTTGTCCCGCCCTACTGTGACCTATGTAAGGTTCTTTCCTGGCTCAGATCAAACGGATGTAGTTCAGACCCCGTGTTCGCATGCACTCAATCGTGGACTCGACCGCAATCACACACCTAAAACAAGAAGACCAAATTACCAAAGACTTTTAAAACCAAATAAAACAAGAATTCCAGAGTAATATCTAATTTCAATAATATCACACTAAACTTATCCCCTAAGTAACGTATTACCAAAAACTTGATAGCCGAAGCGTTGTTTGCGGTAAAATATGTACGCCATGTGCGCAAGTGCACACATCGTAATTAAGTAATATAAGGTACCTAGTGGTACTGATATTGATCCACGATAAGTGTGTGTGATTACCGAGTTTAGCCTTTGAATATTATCCGATGTAAACTCAGAGTGACAAGTTAACTAATGTATGCAATTAAACAATCAATTTATCTTAGTAAATTATCAGGAATGTGGAGACGAAATTGTCTCCCCGCCACTTTTTGAGGGATTACTACCTAGAGAAATTACTATTCAATTTATTCACGACTTATTGATGACGGGGTGATCGTGCCTACGAGATACCCTCTCTCGAGGTGTATTCGCCTATCTCGCTAACAGGGTTGAATGTATTTCTACCCCAACCCGATACTCCGAAACGCTTGAATGCTCTAACCTTTATCGCCACCCTCGGAATCGAAATATCTCTATTTACCGAGTTGACCGAGGGTCGTCTATCTCGATCCTCGGGCGTCCTCATCTCTCGAATCTCGATACCCAAAGAAAATCATACCAATGTCGTCGCATCACATGCATATAAATAGCATAAATAGAGCAGATACTAACAAGTCATGAATAACTGAATAATATATATAATCAAAAACTTAATCCATGCAATTGTGACAGGGTTCAACAACACCCTAGATATGAATCTAGAACATACTGAACGTAAGTACACAAATATTCAATCTATAAAACATCAGTCGTTTTATCCGAAAAGAAGAAAATACAAAAGTAGGTCTCTTCTCCGGGCGATCTAGGTCACCATCGCTTATGCTTTCCGCGGCCTTCGCTCAGACATCTTCGGCGCCCTCACCTCGTCCCTTTTGCTTTTAATGATCAGGATGGAGAAACGTGGGCCGACGTCGCGCGACTTCAGACGTCAGCGACGCTGCCACTTGCTGACTTCTATTCTCGCTGACCCGACGTCGCTGACGTCATCGACGTGTTAGGACGCCGCGACGCTGGGATCGCCGCTGACGCTTGGAACGTCAGACGCTCTACCACTCTTCATGCTTTTCTTCTCTCAGCTCCAAAATGGTCCCAAAAACTGCCCGTTCCACCTGCTATCCACACAAAATGCAAGAATCAGATATCGGGCTATATAAACACGTATTTATTCATAAAATAACACTAAAACGATAAGACAGACGCGGGTATGGCATGAGTGTTTTAAGCACTCATAAATTTTTATTTTCCATACCATGAAAAGTCGGGAGCAGGGGAACTAGATAAGGCCTCACTGCCACTTCCTCAGCAGGGGGTATAATGCATGAGGGTGCACTCACCCTCGGGTGGGGCGTGATGTGGATCCTCATCGAATTGCAGGAATCGCCCTTCAACCCCCGTCAGCTCAGCCGCTTCTTCAGTGGGCTCCCATCCGGCCGGGTGTGCAAACTAATTTCACAATCTGCTCAACCGAGAACTTAGCCTTTCCAATATGCCTGCAGTTTTTCTGTCCCACTGCATAAGCTGCTACGAATACAACATAAACAAGAAACCAACAAAAGCAAGGCTACTCTTAAAGGGTTGTGCTAAGAAGCAAAATAAAAACAAGGGAAAATGGGCCTGCGACAAGAAAATTTTCAAACTCCCCGCAGTTGAGCCGCAAGTAGGAAAAAATGGTAAATAAAGCAAAACAAGAAAACAGATCACCAATACTTGTGATGTGGACTACAAGTTCACAAATCCTCTTCACCAGGGCACCATCCCCACCACAATATTTGATCCGCTTTGGGGCCAAGCAGTGCATCTGAATCAACAATATTTATAAACCTGTTCTCTCCTATCGCGTAGCAAAGCTACTCAGCATAGTGGCCTCAGGTCGAACTCGTGGACGGGTTTTCATATAAGAGTTACAGTGATCAAAATGATGTTTCCTCTTGATTTTTAGGATTTGTGTGAAAGCAAGGTGGGTGAATGGTTGAAAATAGAAACAATCAAATAAATTAAAGAGAATTTCACAATCACATCAGCTTGAGGTCTGGCAATAATATAACTCATTTTTCAGCTGGGAGGATGACATATATAGTCATTTCCCGAACTCCGATCTCTTCATTTAGCTTTAAAACCTAAACCCTAGAAGTTGTCCTCTTGAAAAATGGCATTCAAATGGCTATTGAATGCTCCTGGGGATTTATAGTTAACACACCTCCTAAACCTACCCTCATAGCAAGAACTGGTCAGAGACAACTAATCGGGCATCGCGGGATCTAGTGATAAGTATCCACTGAACCCAAAAAACTTGCCAAATACACGTTAGGGAGAGCATGCCTAAGAGATTTAACCTAAGGTGAGAAGCAGGAACACAAATACCCATAAATGCATACATGAAAAGCATGAGAACATGCAAATTTATCTCGCAAAACTAACACCTGGCCTTCCCCTTCAAGGATGAGGGGTTTTAGCCGAACATCCTCGATTGAACAACATCAAGGTGTTTAGCCTACCAACAAAATGCAAGAAAATAGCGAGAGAGAGAAAATCACAAAATCAAATTTAGGAGAGAAGTCATGCCCAATCTTCATGATTGATTGATGGACTGAAAAGATTGCTTCAAATTACAAGCTTGACTGAGCTTATATAGGTGCTCAGTAATAAGGAAATTACAACCATGTCTAAGGGAACCAAAATTACATCAAGGGCAATTTTGTACAAAGCCAAACAAAAAGCTAACAAAGATCACACGTAGAGCAGTGTTGAAATCAACCCTCATGAAGATTCATCGAACTTCATGATATCAATTTATTGACATCACTATCATCTGTTATACTGACAGTATATGAGATGATTAATTGCTGTAAGGCAAAGGGTCTGGTATGTAACAGACACAGAATATCATAGCTTAAGTTTGATACACAAAGTGCTTAAACCCAAGAATATACGTGGCTCAAAATAGCACTATTTAGGTACTAATCAACAATGCTCTCCTAAAGAATGGAAAATTTATTATGGGATATTCAACCCCAGATTTCTTTAGCGTGACATTGGTTAGAGCATGGACAGAATTTAGTAAGCACACCCTAAACAAGGTGTTGTCATCATTGTGCGTAAGTTCTACGTAAATCTCGCAGAACAAGAGTGTGAGTACCATGGTCTTTAGACTCAATACTCAATGGGCCCAAGGCCCGTTTGGTCCAAGGCCCACCTGGCCCGCGATGTGAAGTGACCCAAGCCCACCAACCATATTAAAACCGGAGGGCACTACCTAGACCTGAGAATCGGAAAGCCCATCTATGGAGCCAAGGTGTTTTCTCAGAGGCCAGCTTTAGGGCAACTCGTCTAGAGTTTTAAGTCCCCAGTCACTAATTTTCCGCATATGGCAAGTTCTATGCCAAATGGACATGAGGGAAATACGCAAAAGATATTTATCCGCAAGTTTCCTAGTTTCCAAATCTCTTACTTCTCGAAAACATTAATCCTTGATAAGGAATGAGAGATTTTATCACTAAAATTACGAGATTTTCTTTCCTAAAATCAAGGAGAGGTTCGTGTATAAATCAGGAAGACCCCCCATGAGGGGAAGGTAAGAAATTCCAACTGCACGAACTTTCCTCTTTTTCTTCTCCATCTTTTACTGACTTAATCATCGAAGAGGCTACACCCATCACACATCTGGACGCTTTTGCGTTCATATTATGTTTGGTAGTTCGTGAGGTTCAAATGCAACAATCGAGGTAACAACAATCGCGCTGCTTGTGGTAACCAAACGCAAATTCGTCTCGTAGGTCGTGAAGGGGCTCTGTCGACCAGACAACAGCGTACCCATCACTTAGACTTCGCTTCGCCCCTTCACATTTGATTCCTTCGAGGAAGACGCAATGTCAACTAATCCGATGATCCAATCGCCAGAGAACAATTCCTCCATTGGTGTCAGGACATGGAAAAAAGCCAAGAGGAACAAGCAAAGTAGACGAAGGAGTTGCAAGGTCACGCCAAAAGCTTGTAGCGGGAGAATGACCATTTGCAGGCTCGGATAGAAGGAAGCCGCGATCTTAGAAAAGATGTACTAGATAGAGGTCGAGCTACGCATCCAATTGCTCGCAACAAAGGAAAGGAGCCAATTGTCCCTAAAGATGTCGATACCCTGGGTGAGATGATGAGTCAGCCCTGCGCTCCTCAACTTCAGCTCCCCACCGGCAAAGAACAGAGGGCACCAATTAGTGCCCAAAGTGCTATTTTGAACCCTATTATAGGTTTTGAGTAGCTTCGTGTACTAATCATTCTAATTAACCCAATTGACATGTTCGAGTCCCTATTGTACTCATCGATCATATTTTCAGGGCTATGTAGTTTGCGAAATAATCGTTGCCAAAATTGTTGAGTCGATCCAAGCATGGAATTTGAGTCAAGCTCAGCATTGTAGATCAAAAAGACGAGAGGAAAGAATAGCGGCAATCTGAGAAAATTTGGAGGCTGCCGAGACATTCCCTACGCTGGCTTGTTCATGTTCATGACTAACATTCACCTCAAACCCTTTGTTCCCCGTTTTTGGCGCTTTGATGTTTTGTTGTTTCTTCCAAATTTAACCACAATAATAGCCTTAGATTTGGTTTTTGGTAATTTCATATACACTAGCACACTATATAGCCTCGGTTGTACCAAACTTCCAAATCCCACTTCACTTCGGGGAATACGAAGCGGCTGTAGTTTCCCCACTGCTTCCTTTTCTCTCCCTTTCTAGGCTACCAAACACTCCTCTGAGGATGACAACTCAGAGGATGGTTAGCTAGACCTCTTCCTCCTTGAAAAGGAAGGTCATTGGGTACCAGTTTGGAGGTAACTCACGGTTCTCTGTTTTTAACGCACGCATTTATGGGTATTTATGTTCTATTTATCTCAATCTAGGTTTAAATCTCCTAGGCACACCCTCACTAACGTGTATTTGGCTTTTGGTTACGGTGGATGCTTATCTTAGATCCCTTGTTATCGATTAGTTGTTTCCTATTAGTTCTTGTGGGGTGGGTTTTGAGATATGTTATCAACTGTTAGGGACATTTATGCTAGTTAAATATATGTTTCAAGAAGGTATGAGATTACAGGGTTTAGGTTTTAAAACTAAATGAGAGATCCAGAGTTCGATGGCTATATGTCATCCTCCCTGACGTGAAAGGGAAAAAGACCCAGAGGACATGTTGGTTGCCTTAAAACACTAACCAAGTGCTTGAACCTTCAGGGTTCCTATTTTGCTTTTTTTTTTTTTCTTATTTTAGTTTCAGCTTGTGAACAACCATCTAACACCTTTTTGTTTGCAAAGGCTTTTGAAAATCAATTTAATTCACTAGTTTCAATCTCCTTTGTAAGTCATTTGTACGAAGAAAACCCATCTACGTGTTCGACCACTAGAAGCCGTATCTTTATGATAGCTTTATACGGCAGTAGGAGGCATTTAGGATACAAATTTTGGTGATTCCGGATCACCTTCTTGTGGCGATAGGCTCCTGAGCTAAATCACGTAGAGGCTAGCCGCCTTACCACATAGCTGAGTGATGCCATTAATGGCATCTTGTAAGGCAGAAGGAGCGAGCGAGACGGGCGGCGGGATCAAGCCCTTGGGGACTCATCGGTGTGCCACAGGCGATCCTTGCAATGCATTATGTACATCTATCTTTAATTTCTTGCTTGATACTCACACATGCCACGAATCTTTTGGCGACATACTTTCTTTGCTCCTAGGGCAACACGTTCTTGACTACGAGCCATCCCACGAGTTTGTCATTCCGGCCTTCACCACGTTTGATAGCTGCGTTGACCCTTACGATCATATGCTCCGCGCCAATGGCGATGACAAATCGCGCGTGGCATTGGCCGTATGCAAAAGTATTCCTAGCTAGCTTGCGAGGGGCACGCATTGGCTTTGGTTTCACATTTGCCACGTTATTCTTTAAATTCAATGAACTATAGGTCACGATCATATCATGATATCTTTGTTTGGTGTAAACGAAAGGAACATCAGGCTCCTTATAAACTATTCTTAGCGAGGAAGAAGAGACTATTCGAGCTTCACAAAGGAGGTTGACGACGATCCATCAAATAGAGTCATATATGGATGCAGTCCTCGAATCTTGAGAGAAGCTTTGGGCCATCTACTCCTTCATACAGTCACTATCTCTGGGTCAGCCGGTGGCTTGATGGAAGAGTTATCTGAGTGAAATTGCTGGTGCTCAATCTTTGGAGAACTGATATCCCGATGCCAGCCCCGGTGTCATGATTCTGAAACCTCTGCGGCCGAAGGAAATAAGCCATCCCAGAAGAAGCCATCGAAATCAAAGGAATGTTAGGCGAGAATAGGCGATCGCTGATAAGTCACGAAGAGCTCATGATTCACTCCCACAGACACCTCTTATGAAATTTGTGCCCATCGTTCGTGACCTACGAGTTTAAGTGGCATGCTGCCGTCAGACGAAGTCCTTCCAGATGAACAAATACTTACGGTGCGATTATCATAGAGATCATAGGCATGAGACCGACAGATGCCGAAGCCTAAAATTCTAGTGGAAAAGCTTATCAAATCAGGACATCTCAAAAGGTATATCAGAGAACTTGACCACGAGGTTGAGTTTGAATGTTTGTAAACGAATAACACCGACCTGCGGCGGCCAAATGCGAGTCGGACTAGCCATAAACTACATACTAGGCGGCCCGTTTGAAGTAGAGACCTATATTCTTTATAAGAAAATCCACACATTTGAAGCTGGCTTCGATATACCCGTACGGAGCAAGCGACAGCCACTGCGTGGAAGTTAAGAAGCTCACATCCTACTTGGGCACACCCTATCGTTGTGCTGACCAATCTCCATTTGCGAAACACTATACTGGCGTTACCTCAAGAAGGATGGCGTGAACGATTGAGTAAGCGAGTGCGCATTGATATAAGCTAAACGACCTTTGAAAGTGCAGGTGTGATGGTGCTGGTAGAACTACCCCAGTCGGATGCGAACCAGGGTGACGTTGGCTGGTGGATCCTTAATGTGGATGGCGTTTCTCGCCAAACAGGAGCTGGAGTTAGCCTACAACTTAAAGCCTTAACTAGGGAAAGGATAGAGAGCGAGCCCGTCTGGTGAAGCCCTGCGTCGATAATGAGGCGGAATATGAAGCAATCTGTTGGTGACTCTGAAATCTATCTCAAAAAGCACTCATCACTCTGCGGTGACTTTCAACTAGTGGTGGGACAGGTAAACGGAGAATATGAAATCACGAAACAGCGCATGAGCGAAAATGAAAGTTTGGTGGCGATGGCTAGGAGTTTTCGGCTTGGAAGCGAGCATATCTAAAGGACTCCGAATGAAAGGCGAGCGGCTTTAGCGGCGTGGCGCATCCATCTCCGACGGGTTCGCTACTGTGCCTTTGCCGTGTTGTGGTCCGTGTGACCAACGGTGGAGTTGAATGGATGAAATCTTCTTGGTGACCTATGTCGCGTTATTTAAGCTTGGGTGGTAGCGAATAACGAGGATAAACCCACAATTCAAATCAGCGACTAGATTTTCCTTATGAGCGAACGGTATATAAGCGATCTCTGGATGGGCCGTATCTTAAATGTCTTACCATAACGGACATTATATATTATGATTGCGACTCAATGGCGAGAGATGTGGGAAGCATCCAGGGCGAACTTTGGCTCACTGGGGCCCGTACACGGGGTATTAGACAACCATGAGACGGATGCAACGCCTATGTTAGAAAATCGTGCGTACTATGGCTTGTCTCGGGGTGCGACTAGTCAACCCTTAATCATGAAGGCCCCCGATACGCGCACGATGGGGTGATATAGTTGGACCACTTATCTATCGTGACTTCGAAAAGTTATTGTTGGTTGCCGCGACTATTTTAGTAAGTGGATAGAAGTTGAAACCTTCTCCTCCGTCAAAGGCAAAGGATGTCATCGATTCGTGTGGAGAAGTATGGAATGCAGATTCGAATACCTCGGTATATAAGTAAATGAATGGCAATTTGATAAACGAACATCTGAAATTTACGCCATGAGTTAAAAATAAAAAACCTATACTCAACCTCGAGGTAACCATGGAAGCGTGGTGATAGCATCCTAACAAAACTCATGACGACATTAAAAAAGCGTCTGCAAATGGGTAGAAGAACACCTAGAGTTCTTGAGCTTTATGAAACCTGACATTAGGAAGCAGCTAGAGTGTGTCGCATCCACCCTCGCCTGGGATGGAGGCCATAATCCTCACAAATTAGAATGCTCACACTTGAATGAAATTCTGAAAGAGGATAATATTGAAGCCCTTCTTGGGACTTGGAGATATGTGACGAGCTACGTGAGCGGCGGATGTGGGTATGGTGACATCTTAGACGAAAACAAACTTATACAATTATCGGGTAGACAACATGCATTCAATGAGGACTTGGTGTTGAGAAGAGTCTTTGAAAACACGGTGAACTGACTGCTTAGGCGAGTTCAGTAAATTAGGAAAGGCCATACCATGATAGTTAGAGTGGAAGTAGTGGATTCGTATGCATTGGATAAATTGGATAGGACACCAGTGCTTAGGATGTGGAATGCTATACATCTAAAGAGGCATTATCAATACAAGTTTTCTTTAAAGGTATAAGGATTCCTTTAGAGCATTTTCTTCCAATTCTCAGAATATTATTAATAAAGTTTTCTTTAAAGGTATTATCAATTAAATTTCCTTTAAAGGTATTTGTTTTAATAGTCCCACTTTCAAAAGACCATAAGTGGCTCATAGTCTGCTGGCACTTTCGAAGGACCAGAAGTGACTCACAGCTTGTTGGCCTTGTCCAGACCAAAAAGTGGCTGAAGCTGCACTTTCAAAATACTAGAATTGGCTCATAGCCCTCTTGTCCACTTTCAAAACAGAGTGGCTCCTGACCTGGTTGTCACTTTCAAGATTAAGGTGACTCACGATCTGTGGCACATTCAAAGCCGAGTGGCTCATGACTGCTAACACTTTTAAAGACCCCGAAGTGTTATGGAATCTTGGCACTTTCATAAGACCAGTGGCTATAAACTGTGGCATTTTCAGGCGAACATGGCTCTGTCAGTGCTCTTGGCGGCGGCGAGCAAAGCTTAGAAAATGGTGCCGCACCTGCGGCCCGAAGCCGGCTCTTATCTAACATTGCTTAGCGATGAGTGTCGAAAACACTCATTACATACGAATTTAGCGATGTTTGTGTTCGAGTTTTGCATTTAAAGAGCGGATTATTTTGTTATTTCACTAATATTTAGTTTTATTTCGATCTTATGGGTAAATTGATGCAATTGGAGGTTATTGGAGACTTTGAAGAAAGTTTCTAACCTGCTCAACGTCGTGACATTTCGCTGTGATGTAGCGTTGAGGTCAATCAGCAGCTAGATTGGTTTCCTTTGCCAGCGTCTGACGTTACAATGTCATGACACCCATATGCTAAAGCTATAAAGGAAGAGGGAGAAAAAGAGTGAAGGGGCTACTTACGAAGAGCTTTGCAGTTTTATTTGGTCATCTTTTGCACATTTTGAGGGAGATTTGAAGGCTTTTGGGAAAGAGAAACTTGACGGTATGGTCATCGTCGCTCGATTATTAGAGTTTTCCTTCTCTTTACTTTCATGTTTTCTCTTAGCATTGTAATGGATCAAACTTACATTATGTTCCAAATTCGTGATCTAGGGTGTTGGTTATACCTTGGACATGAATATTATTTTTAGTTTCTAAATTCCATATTTCTTTTACCTTTTAATGATTGGTCTTCCATTAACTCATGCTTGTATGAATTTTACATATTAATTTCTAATCAATTTTAATATGGCGAGTGATTCTTTGTGAGATCTGAGAAGTGAATGAAGAATTAGACATAGATTAGTTAACCTAATTAATTGAATAATATAGAAATTATCAATAATTAGGAGGCTTAGAGGTTCTTTGACTGTAATGCATCTCTAACGCTTGGGGTTGAGCCAAGGAGCAAGAAACCTAGTGTTAAAGGTAGGTTTTTTGACCTTAAGAAAGACTTTAATTACCTTAGATAAGAAGCCGTCTTGGAAAGCAGTGCATAAGATAATAAGAGATGGATTTTGGCACTACATAGAAGGATTGTATCGATAAGACCCGACACCTGGCTTTGACGCCCATTTGATAACTCCGAGTTGTGAAACTTAAAGGTTAAGTAGAAACTTGCTTTAATTTAGTTTTAATTAGGTGAAATATCACGAACATGGTTTGAATATTGAAGAAATATTATAATTTTGGTACTAACATCTCTAGTCTTGTGGTCGATAGGTTAGGCACTCTTTGATCTTTAGCACACACTTTAAGCGCTGAGCACGCAAAACGCCTATCGGGCATCCTGATGTATCTAGTGAAGACTCACGGAAGGGGTTGTGAAGCAAAAATCAATAAACAAACCATAAATCATATTTTTAAGCAAGGCGATAGTGTCGATAATACATATATTATGGGGGTTCGCAGGCTTGATGCGAAAAAGGGGGACAAAAATCGCTGGATCCTCGCTTAAAAAGCACTCCCCTCGAGCTGCTGCGGCCCGCTCGGATCATGTAGGCTCTTATGGCCTCAGATATTTCTTGGGGTTGGGGGCACACAGGGTTCTCAAGAACTCACAAGAAAGTGGGTCGGAGGAGTCGGAATCTCTCTAAACAACGGTTGGTCCCCACAAATGTTGTGTTTGAATGCACAACACCCGTAACCATAAGCGAAAATTAGCTCCGTGGCCTTGTAGTAGTCCTCCTTCGTTGCTTCCTTATCCTTGCCTGCCTGGGAGTAGAGAGAAGACACCTCGTCCACTGGCCTTCCGTTTCTAGTAGGGTGACGTTCGTAACCTCTGGCGAGGCGGTTTTATACGCGCTGCGGCTTGGCCTCCTGCGCGGCCAAACAAGGCACCTTGGATTTCTTCAGGTCACCTTTCACCCTTGCCTTTATCACTTGTGAAGCCGACCCAACTGAGTAACCTAGGCTTCCTTTCTAGCCTCGTCCTCTCGCTTCTCACATCACACAATCTTCTCTATACCTGACGCAGCCTCCCACTCTAACCCAGACCTAGATTTAGCCTGAAGCGGGCGATCAAGGCATGGTGTGGAAATGGTGGCGGGCACAAACCCTCCCGACTTTGGCATCGATCAGTAGAGTATGGAATTCCATATCTTTGGAAGGCATGTTTCGAATAACGATGACAACCTGTAAAAGTGGAGATGTTAGAAGAAAATCAAAACACAAAACACACATTTAGGTACTAAAATTCAAAACATACCATTTCGTAGGCTAGTTAAAAATTAGGTGGTTGCGAGATGAGCATCTTTACGCTTGACCACGAGCTAGAAAGACTTCCTATCAAATCT
The DNA here is from genome assembly GCA_016808115.1 of Tetrastigma voinierianum. Classification (NCBI taxonomy): domain Eukaryota; kingdom Viridiplantae; phylum Streptophyta; class Magnoliopsida; order Vitales; family Vitaceae; genus Tetrastigma; species Tetrastigma voinierianum. The sequence continues at coordinate 36,479 of JAEQBH010004025.1, read as the reverse complement.
TGAGGGAAAGGATGGATTACTCCCTCGGCATAAAGCGCATGCAGTGCTAGAAGAGTGAGGTAGAGATCACGTGTGTGCGATAGAGACTCCCCTGCTTTGTTAAAGGGGGCTCCAACGATCAATGATTTCAATGAGTAACCTCTGGGTGGAGCAAATATCATGAAAGTTGAATCCACTCATGCGATTAGAACATCTGAGCCTAACATCTGACCGATCGGGTGGCCTTGGCTTTATAAGAGTACGGCATTTGCAAACTGTGAGAAACATTGTCTCGATAGAGCCTCCCCATGCTCACGTCGGCATTGGGAGGCCCAAGTGGGTCTGAATTTTCCAAAGATGCACAAGCCTCTTTGGAGCGTCTAGAGGCACCCTCGAAAGCCGTGAGCAGCAGAGGCTCGTTCTGGGGAGCTTCTGATAATTACTGCGGGGCGCCAGGCCTCTTTATGCGAATTTAAGCCCAGGTTTTGGACGTTTTCTGCTAGATACTTCAGAGCTGGGGGTAGTCTCCCCTTGAGCGCTAGTAACGCTATGCGGGGCTGGCCAAACTGATGCTAGACATATCTTCCTCCCTCCTCGCGGCGAGTCAGCGGTTGAATCGACGGTCGACGAAAACTTTATAATCCGCGCAGACAACCTTTATCTTTCCCTTCTTCTTGAAAGATCGAGGGGCAAGCTCTAGGTCCTATACAACCAAAGGTGATTGATCCGGATGGATAAAGTTGACCAAGGCTCCTTCAACAATCTCGGCTTGAGGCTCTTCAACGGACCTCGCTTATGAGGAGCTGCCCGGGATCGACTTCAGAAGGTCGGTAAGGACAAAATGTTTACCCCTAATGAGCTCTTCTAGCAGTGAGCGGGGGATGATGGGGACTATGTAACAAAAGGGGCTAATCACTAACTCAGTAAAGTTCTTCATTGATCGAAGAAGCTTAGCGATTAACTCTCGGTACTCGGTAATCTCAGTGGCGGTTTGATCACATCGAGGCCCAGCCTTCTCCGCCCGGCTAACTAGGCGACCTCACCTATGCTTGCTCTGAGTCCCGAAGAAAATGGACATGTCAAAGTGGTAGGCGTCCCGAAAAACGAAATTTGTCAATTTGAGACAAACACAGGAGCGTGAGGAATTTGGATTCGGAGTCAAATGGGGTCAAGAAAAGCGCGATCTGTTCTGCAGCCACTCTCTGCCCCAAAAAACACCCTCTCGCTTCAGGTCTTAGGGAGTCGGGGAGCTTGGTTGCAAATTGCAGCAGAGTATGGTGACATAGATATGCGTCCAAAGCAAGTGTAATAAAGTAAATCTCTACCCAGGTGAAATGTCTGATTGGTAGAGAAAGTTTAGCACACTGCAACCCATTAAGATCCGAAAGACGTTCGGATGTATGAGCACAAGAGGTGCCTGAGTGAAGTGTAGGGCGCTAGGGTGAAGTAAGACGGCATTATCTTGCCTCTCTATAGGTTGAGGCAGCCTCTCGTCGACGACTGAGCTAATGTCACGGGACTTGTGAAGGATCTCGGCTCCTGCACGAGACATAGCGTGACCGGGCTTGCGGTGGGCGATTCTCGAGGGTCCCCCTCTCTTACGCCCGGCCGGCGGGTATAAGTCTCTTCACGACCTCTCGCCATACTCTGAAAAAAAAAAAAGGATCGCTTGAGGACCTTAAAGCCGTGAAGGCATTAAAATACAGAGACAAAAGAATCACATTTTGGAGGTTTGACAACCCACTAATGACTAAACTGGCTTTCTACGGGACTTTAATAGGATGGCCATAAAATCACAAGGAATATCCATAAATTGCCTAGCTTCATCACGAGAACCCTAGTGATGAAAATGGGCCGCGCCCTCAAAGGCGAAAACTTCTAAACAAAAATACTCGAAGCGAGCATGAAAAACCTGATAGAGACAATGCAAACTAAATTTGTAAGCACTCGCGAAAAATTGAAAGATGTCGAGAAACAGGTGATTGTTTTGAATGTGACACAAAAAACACATAGGAAAGTTATGATGGTGAAGAAACTCATGAAATAGTAAAAAAATTAACATTCGAAGACTAACCTGTATATGGGGTGAAACATCCAACAGTTACGCTAATGTTAGGAACATCATCTTGTATGAACATATTTGGAATACTAAGCGTATTTGTGTTAACACGCTTACGCTGGGTGTGTTCATATCTGCTGATTAATTTTCTGAATCTTTGACTTTCCATGCTCAAGAGGTTTGATAGTGTTTTCTTAATAAAAAACAATTCGCTAGGGAAAATTAGGGCGTGTTGGTACCATGGTTATTGACTCTTATAATATTTAAGAACACGTTAGTGAACCTCTATTAGTGTGACGAACTGATCATAAGTGGAAATCTCAGGAGAGACCTTACTGGTAGATTTGGCCTTCTGTGTTTAGGTCTTCTGGGGCCATTGGAACAACCTGATCTGAGTTTTAAGTCACATGAAATTCTGCGTATGGAAAATTGGGTTATGGATTCAATCAGTGAAGTGATATAAAGATGTTATCTTGGAAATTTATCTGGTTTCAAATCTACTTCATGAAAACAGTATTGATGTGGTGAAGATTAAATCTTGATAAGGGAAGGAGATTTTATCTTCTAAAATTACAAGATTTTCTTTTCTAAAATCAGAAGTTTTAATATAATCAGGAAGACCCCGTGAAGGTAAATATTTATTAACGTGAACTCTCTTCTTTCTTCTCCTCTTGACTTAATCATGGAAGTAGTGAATACCTTATGGATGTAGCCTTTGCAGCTCTATGTTAAAAATATCAGTGCAAAGGATTCGAGACGATCAGGTAACAACAAAGAGAACTTCAAAGAGTATTGGTAAGGGGAAGAAATTAGTGCATTTTGATCCTTCAAGCAATCAATGGATTATAAGTTAAATATAGTTGGTGATAATATCTGTGCTATGTTTTCCTATCAGAGTTCCACTTGTCAACCACGTCAGCACAACGGAGGCTTTGTAAATATCGGGTGTCTAGATATCATATTGTCTCCTTGTGATTAATACCTGCATGTTGAATTCACAAATATACAAAAAATATATGATAGACTATTTAACAGCAGTCCTTTATACAACAAAAGATATATGTTTTGGTTAACATCTAATATATGTAAGGCAAAAAACCAAACTAAATAAAACATATGAAACAATCCTCATGTGATTATCATGAAGTTGAACATACCATTGGTTCTTTGAAAAGGGGTTTGCAATGATGAGGCAGCTTGGTAGTGATAAATCCATGAGTTCTCCACACAAAATGCATAATGTATCGTAGAAAGCACTCAAATCCATTTCATATCATTTATGCAAACATTATATGAAATGTTCATATGTCATGAGTTGCGACCTCTTATACGGCACAGTCCTGACCAAACTCTCACATGGGTGCAGTCAACAGAAAACGATCATCGGTGTTTAACCCACATTTGACTCAAACAATGGACAACCTCGATCTTTGTTGTAAATCATGATTTTCTTTTTCACTGTGTTGATTTTTTAGGTTTTCACTTGTGACATTGTACGTTTCACTATTTTGGCGAACACATCGATGGGATCATGTCTCTTCAGTGAATAACATTTGGGTCTTTCACCTACATGGGGGATCTGACATCACCAAACATGTTATCATTTTGATCAATTTACACCTCCGTAGTCTCAACCTGGACTTTGTCCATTTTGAAACTCGACCAGTCCTGCTGGGGTGAATACTGTTACCATGCACCCACACCCAACTTCGGCGCGATGTGGCCAGTGCATATGAAATGCATGATGCTAATGCATTTTCCTTCATGTTACATGTATATATATGAAGTGCTACATGATTGTACACCATGGATAATTATAATTTTTACATATAATTTACATCATTCAGTAATAATTAATAAATAAATAGAATATACTAACATGATACTTTTCACACAACATGTTCATTACATAACCCATAACCTGACAGGTCACAATCTTGGACACATCCAGCGATTGCCTGTGGTCCGCCATAGCATGAACGATTTGGTTCCATGCATCCATACATCATTCCATGACTAAACGAATAATGTCAAGTACAACCTTCCTTAGAGTTAACTCATGATTCTCTTATCTAATAGCCTGTGTACCATCTGTTAGTGCATATCAACCAAACTATTTATGATGACCAGCCAGCTGCCGTTTGAAAAAACAGGTTTTTAACAAGTTCATGATCATATCTCTGGCACCGTGAAGATGCCATTTCGATGAGCTTTGGCTGAAGTCAAGAATATAATAAGTTAAGCGAAGAAGTTCTCGACCATAGAAGTTGGAAGTAAGCCGTAAAAAAATGACAATTTTGTCTACACAATTCTTTGCACACCATAGTGTTGCTCCACTTTTATAATTGACCTTGAGTTTAAAAATTTAGATATATACCTATTTCAAGGAGATATGTTCTCCTATAAGTCTATTTTTGAAATTTGAATCACTCAGATACGGATAGTAGTGCATTGAGTCAGGCAAAAGCAACGATCCTTGATTTGAGCTTGGGCAGCCTCAGGGTAAAGTACCATAAGCCCGTCATGACGTTCAGCAGCCACAGCAAGTCAAACATTATTTCGTGATTGAGCAGCGGATTGGATATCGACCTTCAAACAGATCAGGAATTTGTACAGAAAAACATCTCATAAGTTCCCACCATTTAGTTCTATCATGTGAGACTAATGCATTTATCTTTAATGTGAAACTATATATTCTATGTGGCTACAGGCTAAAAATAAACGGAAAATTCCACACCTTGTGGGTTTGTGAAACTCAGTTTTGAGTAATCCCACACACATGTGTGGTCTGAACATTACATCAACTAGTCTCAGGTATTAGGCCATCGGCAGTGTAAGACAAAAGGAAATCCTTCCTTTCCCTTTCTTCCTTTTTCCTTTCTTTCTTCACTTCTCACTCTCTGAACACTTTCTCTTTTGTTTTCTTTCTTTTCCTTCTTGCTTTTCTTTTTCCTTTCCCTTTGTTCTCATCTCATTTTCCACCTTTTCTTTTCTCTTCTGTTTCTCTTGGCATTTCTCCCTCTTTTGGTGCCAGGTGACAGATTAATTAGAGAGTGTTTACTCTAACCTCAGCCAACTTGTGTGCTATAGTTTTCTCCTTATTCTTATTTCTTATTTCTTTTGCCTCACACCAAGTGATATTATGACCATCCATAGTAGACCATGACACATGATGTCACTCTCATGGAATTTTCATCATGACATACTTCAACCTCTCTTATTGTGTGTGGAAGCACCTTGCGCCTCAACGTTGATTAAAATATACCAGAATCAAACGAAATTGATGGTAAAGCCAAATTTTGAGGCAGATTCATGGTGAAAGTCATTTTGTCATCAGTTGTCTAGAAAATTCAGTTTTTCTATCGAAATTACTATTTACCATTTTTGAGGAAAATTTGAATTTCTAGTGTTTCCATAATAACTTTATAAACCTTCCTAGATGGCGGCCGTCATTAAAATTTTTACTAATATGGATCTTGAGTTGGAACACACAAATGAAAGTTGGCGTTTCAGATAAAGTCTCAGATGCAAGTTGTAGCATCATGCGTAACCCTCAGATCTTCTCAGTAATGATACAGTTATGAAAGAAAATAGTCTTCTGCATAATCTGGAACATAAAGTTTAGATGTTATGATATGTGAAGAAACCATGGACAAAAATAGAGGAGGGCTGGCTGTATGGGCTGCCACTTCCCCCATCTTTCAATTGAGACATGGGGTGAGTTCACATGTGAAGGCTTGTAACCTCTTAGAGTAAATTAATACATGAAGAAATGAGTGGAGCACTAGTGAGCCAAATATATGAGCTCAGTGTGAGTTTGATAAGAAGCTTGACCATGGTGTGAAATTTGGGAAGCGAAGGTGAATATACATTTGGGATTAATTGTACAACACTCATGGAACCATCTGCAGGAAGTATGTTTTTCAAACTACTCATGGGCCTCAGTGCTCAATGTGGAAAGATGAACTCTTATCTGTTTGACAGTAGGCATGGCAGAAGAGGTGACCAACAATTCGACCTACGAGCCGAGTGGTATGGGGTGTTTCTCAGCTTCTTCTGTGTTACCCAAGCCGATTAGCACCGACAGGCTACAGTGCACCTTCTCAGTATCATGAGGCTGGAGGTAATCTTTTGCCCTAGTGCAGAGCCATCGCCTTACCAAGGTGATGAATGGTCATGATCCCCACTTGAGTGATATGCTTCCTCAGCACTCTTATACTTTCATTGGGGATCTTTCCATTCTAGTTTGGTGATTCGTGCGCGATAGAGATTGAGCAAGAAATCAGCCAATTTGTATCTCAAGTTTTCTCCATCTGTGTGGCTTCTGATGATATAGTGGTCAAGGTCGAACTGAGGATGGAACATTCTGGCGTATGATTAGTGTATTGTTTGATTAATTTAGTTTTGAGGTTTGTGTTACTGAGGGAGTTCATTGTTTAAACTAAAATGACAAGTAAAAAATGTAAATGAACCTTTAAGTGTCGGATGGTTTTAGGGTTCAGTGTGAGCATGTCCTCAGGTCTTTTCATTAGTGGGAGGATGACCTGTGATCATTTCCCGTCTGGGATCCTTCATTTGCTTTAAAACTATTGTGATTTCCATGCGAAGCACAGCATTTAGCGGGCACCAAATAGACACTGCGTTGATATCCTCCTCTCAAAAACTACCCCTCTGTTGTAACTAATAGGAAACAAACTAGCTGGACCATGGGATTTAGTGATAAGCATCACATAACCAAAGAGCTTGCTAAATACAGAACATTGTAGTGTACAAGTTTTAACTGAGGTGTGAAGACATAAATACCCAACTAAATGGTCGTTAAAAGCAGAGGACCGTCGGTTACTATCAGTCAGCAATGACTATATCTTTAGGAGGAGAGGTCGCCAGCCATCATTTGGGTTTGCCATCTCAAGGAGTGTTGTGTGATAAAATGGAAAAGAAGGAAAGAGTAGGCTTGAAGAGCGAGACCGGGTGAAACTGCCAAGAATTTGTAGAGTAGTTGATCTTGAGACTTGTGAGCTTATATAGTGCTCGGGACAGGAAATGCAAAAACAAACCAAAGCCAAAAGCTGTGCAAGGGTAGAAATAAATTAAACAGCAGGGTCGTTTGGAGACAAAGCAGCGAGGAAGCGGAAGCGACATTTAACTCTAGCAGTACCTGTGAAATTTTCACTGTGACTTAACAGCATTCATCAATGTTGGCCTCTGTTTCATTGCTCTTGCTTCATTTTCTTCATTTGCAACTCTTCACCCTCTTAATTCGATCTCGATGTTGAGTTTGACTGATTCTTCCATGTTTGATTGACTCCGCTAATTTGCAAGCCTCAATTCTTTCATAAAAATGTAAAAATTTACTTTAAAATCTGATCTAAATAAATCAGTAGGATATAATATTTGTCGGGTTAAACCAGAATGATTATTCTAAAGCATAAACTATATAATAAATAGGGTTAAAATAATAATTACAGGCGCTATTCATTTGAGAATTGGTCGATAGTTTTGCTTTGTTTTTTTAAAACGTTTGTGTGTTAATTTTGGGTATTAGTCGTTGTTTGTGTGGTATGTGATTTGATCTTTAGGAAGGGTGCTTTATATAAATTGATTTCAGGGTTCAGAACCCTTGAAGCATCAACGTGAAAACATATGGTGTGGAAAAATCAAGACAACAATCACTAATGAGATAACTATTCTGCTTTCCTTATTTTATACATATGTTGGAGGTATGTGGTATCTCAACTAGAAAGAATGCTTGAATGAAAGAAAGTTTATCCCTTAGTTGGTCATTATTTTTTTTTGTGCATTCTTTGTTTTTATTGTTTCTATGTTTCTTTGGTGTTAACATCTTTGTGGAAAGTAAATACTACGAATGATTTGAGATTGGTTTTGTGGTTGTGTAAAGCCTAGTCCAGCAAAGTCTTGACGTCTGATAATCATAAGTTGGGACACTATGTGGTTTGGGAAGCTGCTCAATGACCCAGTCTCTCAAATATTTCTTTTGGGCTCTTGCACACACTAGATCTCGGATATACATAGTTATGGTGCTGCTGAATATTGCTTATGAGATAACCATCTTTGAGCTATCAGAGTGAGACACCTTGAAAAGAGGGCAAATTAGCCCCTCTTGAGAAATAGAAGAAAAAAAAACAAAACAGCCAAAGAAAAAAGCGCCAGTGGTGACATTGGATAGAACACAGGTTTGAGGGAGCCTCTCAAACCTAATGCCTAAATGTGGCTAGGTCATTGATTCTTGCTCTTATAAAGGACAGAGGAGGTTAATCTCAAGTAAATCTTTGGTTTTAACCTTGATTGGGGTGGTCGTGAAATGAATGCTCGATTACAATAACATTGGGTGGAGTGCAGTGGATGTCTTTGCTATGGACATTTATAAAACCCTAACCGCCTTCTATGGTTGTCAGTCTTTTAAATAAATAGCATTCTTCATGACCTGTGAGTGATCTGGTATATATAATGAAAAAGTGGGTTTGAAGTTGATTGTGAGTATTTGTGTTGGAGTCATCTTGATTAAAATGGTCCTTAAAGTCTCATAGAAATCCCATTGAACTGGCTATTACCTTCAGTCTCACTACTTATGGTGTTCTAAAAGTGAGACATATGTCGGGATCTCGATATGACTTTTTGTTTGTTAGGACACTCAATTTATAAGGTCGATTTGATTTTCAGCATTATTATTTCATTCATGTTTTTGTCACGTGGTATGTTCTCTCATATCTGATTTGTCACTGCCCGGGGATAATCAGGTTCAGAAGTTTGGGGAGTTATTGGTAATTTTAATTATTACTCATTTTACTATGTTTATTATTTTGTGATGATCTAGTGCCGCCAACCAGGTTACAGTGTGTTAATTGATCTTCATATCAGAGTATTCTGGAAAAACCAGAAATAATATAGGCAAATAAAGTTAGAATTGGATGTTAAAAGAAAAGAGGAGGGTAGCATCACCCTCTTCCGTGGTGGCGTGGATATCAAACTCATGTCGGGAGTGAGATTTCTCACACGAGGCGTGAGATTCACCTGTGACTCTGTGCCTTGATGTCTCCCAAGCCCGCCCAGATAGACTATGACAAATCAGTTCGAGGAAAGCCCAGCAGGTGCGAGTGGAATCGGAAGTGAGAGAGAGATTGCACACGAGAGGATTTGAGAAAAGCAGAAGAAAACTAAACGAAGACGAAAGGAGGATTACGAGGGATGATCAACACGAGCGAGAGGATTAGAGATCGGAGGAGGATTCATCACGACCACCATTTGTTTCTTTACTCCTTTACCTTTACTTTTGAATATGTTGAATATGTCTTTTTATGTTATACTACGAAGTGATTGGCTATGCTTCGGTAGGGTTTGAATTTGAACTCCTATACGTATGAACATTATTATTGATATATGGATATATTTATTGTAGATTTTGTTGAGATTAATAAAGTGTTGTGCATCTAGTTATGACGGGGTTGAAGAATGTGTGTATCTTTCAATGATATGTGGGAACATAGGTTTAAATTAGGGCAATCAATAACTTTGTATAGAGATTAGAAGGACTGGGAGGTGAATAGTCGCCTGCCTATCTTAGGCATTCGTAGATCAACCGAGAGGTGTTCGACGGATTGCCTATGAGGGTTTGACCATAAATATTACTTCATATTACCTTAGAAGGATCAGAAGGTGAATAAGGGAACCAAAGTGAGAAATCACAATCAAAATAGGGACTTGAGGATGTGGACCTTAGTACCCTTGACTAATGACAAAGACAAAAAGATATCTAACAGACTCAACAAATAAATAGAAAGCATAGGAGGGATCAAGATCAAACCCTAGATCTTAATTTTTTAGTAACTCGTGGTGCAACTTGACCTTGTTTTATCTTGAGCTCCCTAACATCCAAAGTGTGCTTACACTTGTTAGACCATAGTTTTAGCTATAAACCGACCATTCAATTTCATAGCTTGAACAGTAAGAACCCCATTAACTCTGGTACTTGGTAACCCAAATCAAACCGTCCTTGTGGGATCGATATCCAAACTCTTGAGTCCACTATATTACTTGTTGACTTGTGCACTTGCGGATAGAATTACATAGTTTAATAAACAAGCAACACGGGGCAGAGAGTAGTAAGGGCATTTGACCTTCATGCATATCCTCTTTTGTTAGGCGAGGGAGAGGGGGGAGTTGAAATAATAGGTTGGCGCCCCCACGATACGGTATGGTATCTTTAGGGTATAGGAGTATTTTTGTAATTTGGTCATATCCAAGGTTATTATAAATACCTTCTATTTAACCTTATTTCGGTGATAGTGAAAGTTTGAATCGTCGTTCCCTTATGTAGGCACACTGCCGAACCACATAAAATCTATGTGTTTTCTTCATTTTTCTTTACTCCCATTTTATCACCATTATTGCACGACCGCAACAATGATGAAAATACTCCTCTGGAGAAAAACATTAATTTTGTATCTCAAATTTCTATTTTCTACTCATTTTTCTACCACAAGTATCTTAAACTCAGTATGGAGCAAGCAAGTTCAAAAAAAAAAAAAAAAAAATTCTCCTACTACTAGCATCAGGCTCAATATCAATATAAATTTATTTGATAGAAATGAACATGCCATCGATGATGCAAAAGAGTTATACAAGAGGCAAGCTACATAAGAGGTTGTACTGTGAAAGTTTAAGGTATATATGGGGGTAGTAATTCAACATTTTATCTGAGTTCAAGTAAAGATCTTTAGGATCAGTTGGACGGTTCCAAAATTGCAAATCTTAAGCCTCCAAATTCCACAAGCTTTTTATGATACCACTTGAAAATGAATTTTAAGTATTTATTTAGTTAAAGAATGGAAATTCAAGAAAATAAAACATGTTTGTCTCCAATGAAGTGATGTGACATTGAGAGATTAAATGAAAATAAATAAGTTTAGCTGGTAAGATTTGGAGTTCTTAAATCTACTTCCATGTGAAATGAAGAGAAGGGGAAGACAATTTGATGAGTACCTTATATACTCTTTTTATTTCAGTGTTTTGTGTGTTATTTGGTTGTTTTTATAATATAAATAAGTGTTCTAATGTTCTAAATGTTCATCTTATCGATCGTGCTAATCATCGACGCTTACTTAGCCAACCTGAACGAAAAGAAGAAAAAGTTTAAATCAGCAAACTCAACATACAGCATGCAACAAGTATTTTGATTTTTCGGCTGTATAATAACTTCCCATGGCTCTCTTCTTAGCATAGATGCATTCTAAACTTCACAAGCTTTTCTATATGTAGTCTAAGACATCCTCAATTTTAAAGTTCTGATGGTCGGAGATATGCCCGAGTGAAGAAAGAAATGTCAGAATAAAGCCCACGCCTAAGGTGAATTCCACGCCCCGGATGGCGTGCTTCCCAGAGCATCCCCCACGCAGCCGGTGTGGGAATCTCACATTGCGTGGAGTCGGGGCCCAACTTGTGGATTTGCTAATATTTGGCCCATTTCAAGCCCTTTTCAGTGGAGGACTATAAACAAAACATTTTAGGGTTCATAAAATAAGTTTTTTCAGGTGGAGACACCTTAGGGCAAGGCTCTTTAGGGGAGAAAAACACATTTTAGCTTGGATTGAAGAATGAGAAGAAGATTGAAGAGAAGAATGGGCTTCCATCTCCACATAGTTTACTTTCTTTTCCTCTTTTCATGCTTCTCCTTATCTCTATGGTTGTATTTCTTCTTAATATGATTCCAAATCAATTTTCTAGGGTTTTTTGATGTAGTTTAGTCATGAATTAAGAAGCAGATGTTGAATTTATTTTGAATTCCTTTTTGATATTTGAATCCTTTTCTATTAATTGTTTTATTCAGCTCTAATGCTTGCTACATCGATCACCAATAGCATGATTTACATTTGTTTTGAACGAGAAGTAGTGAACATATGGGATATTGAATATAGCATTATGTATTGACTAAGAGATGTATATTCATGAGTTATATGTGGTATTTTTGGGTTTCTAGGGTTTTTTGCATCCTTTAATTTTGGGGTTTGAGTAGAGAAGCAAGATGACTTGTTTCTAAGGGTAGTATGTGGATACTTGAAAGATTTACATATACATTTATGAAACCTATCATTAATAGGTGATTTAGACATCATCAGCTAAATTGAACCTTCTTCATAGGATTACTAAGGGAAGTCAAAACCCTTAGGCTTTCATCTCATTCATATTTTACCTAATTGATTGTTAGAAATTCTAATTTGTGTGGTGGTTTAATTGGTTACTTTGTTTTTCCATTCACTTTACCTTTGTGTTAATTTAGATAAAGCTAGGCTATTATAATTTCAATATTTAGTATCCTAATCATCATGATCTATTACTCTATTTTTATTATATTACTTTGAGATTTATTATATGCACTTACACACTAGACACATATTTTATAAGCACCATTTGAGGCCTATCACAATTACACAAATAAATTCTGCCAAAAAGTAAGTGTCAAAGCAGGGGATCCACAAATTCTGGCTTGAATGGAATTCATAAATAGAGATGAGCTTTAGCTAAAAGTTTAGCAAACGGGTATGGAAAGGTCAAAAGCATGAACAGAGCATGGAAAAGGAAGCACGAAAAGCAACAAATAACAAGATGGACAAAATAATAATAATAAAAAGAAAATTAAAAATGGAAAGAATATAATTGATAGATGAAGTAATAAGTGAAAGAAATACAATATTATTTTTTATTCATGAAAAATAACGGTAATATTTACATATTCTTTTTAAGAAAAAAATAATTATTATCTTTTTTACTCGTGTGCTTTTATACTCTTTTTCTTTTCTGTTTTTAAAAATTATAGAATTAATTTTTAAAAAAAACTAAAAAATCAAAAAGAAAAATTAAAGGAAAAGGATGTCCAATGATGTTTATTTTGAAAAAGTGCCCAAGCACATGAGCCACAGCTTTTAGCTTCTGGATAATTTATGAGTGGAATAGAATGGAGGGCTCAGGCTAATAAACAGGAACCAGTAGCATTGAAGCTTGGGATCAGAGGAAAGTGAAGGTGGAAGTGTTGCTAAAGGACAAGTTAGAAACCAGCATGGGCATGCAGCTCATGTTCTGATGATAGCATCCCCAGGACAAGGACATGTTGCTCCCCTTATGAAGTTTGCACACCGGATTGCTAATAATGGCATCAAGGTCATTTGTGTAAACTCCGACTTCATACATGGAAAAGTGGTGGCTGCGCTGCCGGGTCTGGATCCAGGGGAGGAGCGGAGAGATATAGCCAAGTTAATGGAAAGTATTGAAAGAGTCATGCCGGGTCATTTCAAGGACGGATTGAGAAGGCACAGCCTGAATGATAATGAGCAGATCACTTGTGTTATTGCTGACATAACACTTATGATGGCCATTGGAGGTAGCAGAGAAGATGGGAATACAGTGGGTTCCGTTTTGTCCTTTTGGACCAGGAATCCTGGCTTTACTACTTCATATTCCAAAGCTAATTGAGGCCAGAATTTTAAATAGTACCGATGGTAGGTATTAAGGTACCAGGGAAGTATATTTCTGAGAAATTTCTTGGTTTTGGACTTTGGTTTTGATGGAAAGAAATTGAATATCTCTGCAACTGCAGGATCTCCTCTGAATGATGAGTTGGAGTGTGTGTCAAAGGAAATCCCAGTGTTGAATAGCAACAGATTGCCCTGGAGCTTCCCAGATGATGCAAGGCTACAAGGACTACTTTCCGTGCATGTTATTCAACTGTTCAAATTATGGACTTTTCAAAGTGGGTGCTCTGCAACTCCTTTACGAACTTGACTCATCTTCTTTGTGAGTTGATTCCAAACATATTACCAATTGGCCCGTTACTGCGCTAAATCATCTTGGTCATTATGCTGCAAACCTTGGCCTGAGGATTAACTTGCATCACCTGGCTCCAGTCAACAACCTGCTGCCTCAGTTATTTATGTTGCCTCGAAGTTATGCAATCTTAACCCAGCCCCAATTCAATGAAACTAGCACTTGGTCTAGAACTTGTTTGGCCGGCCATTTTGTGGGTTGTCTGATCAGACGGATCAGCTGCTGAATTCTGTGATGGTTTCATACAAAGAGTAGCTGGAGCAGGGAAAAGATTGTTTCCATGGGCACCCCAAGAAGAGGTTTTAACACACCCTTCTGTGGCTTGTTTCTTATCCCATTGTGGATGGAACTCAACCTTGGATGGCTTAGCTCAATGCGGGGAGTCCCCATCCTATGTTGGCCCTACTTTGGAGATCAATTCCTCAACCGGAGTTACATCATCAACAAATGGAAGGTGGGCTTGGGGTTGGACCCAGATGAGAATGGATTCATAACAAGGCATGAAATTAAGGAGAAGATCGAAGAATTGGTTTTAGATGATGGTATAAAAGCAAATTCAACGATGTTGAAGGAAATGGCTAGAAAGAGTGTGAGTGAAGGTGGATCTTCTTACAACAATTTCAGAACCTTTATTGAAGCAATCAAACACTGAAGATATTTTCCAATGTTGCTAGCTCCAAATGTGTTAAACCATTTGAATATGTTTGTAGTGGTTGGTTTGTTTATTTATGTACAAAACCATGGCAATTTCTGTAAAATTTGTGTGTGGTAGAGCTAAATAGGTTTAGTAGCGAAGCAGAAAGTTTCTTAGCTTTCACTGATTGGGGATCAAGAACTACGCCCTGTTGTCTACATAAGTAAATATAAAACAAGTGCAGGAACAGAGCAGTTGAATGGGATTGAAAGCAGGTTTATTTAGAGCTTACGCAAAAATATTTGTTTTATGATGAAAAACCTTCTTTTGGAGAAAAAAACATTATTTTTGTATCTCAAGAATCCATCTGTTGCTCATTTTTCTGCTGCAAGTATCTTAATTCCAAGCATGGAGCAAGCAATTTGTAACAGAAAATTTCATTTCTCCTGCTACTAGCATCAGGCTCAATATCAATATAAGCTTTTTTGACAGAAAGCTACATAAGAGGTTGTAATTCAACATTTCATTTGAGTTCAACTAAAGATCTTTAGGATCGGTTGGACAGTTCCGAAATTGCGAATTTCAAGAACCTTCAAATTTCAGAAGCTTTTTCTGATAACTGCTTGAAAATGACATTTTAAGTATTTATTTGGTTGAAGAATGGCAATTCAAGACGATAAAACGTATTTGTCTCTAATGATGTGAAATTGAGAGATTAAATGCAAATAAATAAGTTTAACTGGTAAAGATTCGGAACTCTTGAATCTGCTTCCATGTGAAAATGGAGACATAGAAGACAATCCATAAAGACACTTACAGAGGAAATTCATCCAAAAGTAAGTGCAAAAGCAGGGGAGCCATAACACTCTGGCTTGAATGGAATTCATAAATAGGAGATGAATAACTGCAGCTAAATGTTCAACAAATGGGTATTGAAGGGTCAAAGACTATGAACAGAGCATGGAAAGAAGTAAAAGAGCAAATGAGGCATGCGATAGTAAAGTGAAACTGTATAGAAGGGAGAGCTCAAGCTAATAAACAGAATCAATGCCATGGAAGCTTGAAATCAAAGCAAAAAGAAAGGGATGGAAACTAGATAGGCAGGCAAGCTCGCTCCACTTATGAAGTTAGCACATTGTTGTTACCTGATCGTCTCTGCCTTCCCGCACGTACGGCCAAGAACGTAAACCTCGCAAAAGGGCGATCTGAGATTAATGCACACTACCTCCGACGACAGCCAACAAAAATATGGACAGGGAGAAGAAGAGAATACGCGCAGTTGGAATTGCTTACCTTCCCCTTGTGGGGGGTGCTCCTATTTTATACACGAATCTCTCCTCGATTTTAGGAAAGAAAATCTTATGATTTTAGCAATAAAATCTCTCCTTCTTTATCAAGGCTATGTTCCTCGTTATCTAGGATTAATTATCCCTTATCAAGGCGTTTAAGATGGAATTGCTCTCCATAGAAGCCAAGCTTGACTTCTTTATTCATCATTTGAATCAAAGAATCTTTAATGACTCCACTCATGGAACAAGGAGTATTGTCTTATCAAGGGAGTTCAACCTACATTTAAAAAGAAAGACAAGCTCCTACCAAGGAGCACATAATTTCACCGATATGGATATAACAAGAAGATGAGTAGTCTTCATGCGAGCCAAATTCCCCGTGATTTAGATATCTTCAAAGTCAACACTAGTGCTATATTGAAAAATAGAAGCTCAAATTGACACTTACCCAAGCATTCAAGGATCAATTTTCTAGGACCTATCCTAGTAATACTTCGAAAAATCCCATTGAATGCATGGATGCTCCTTTGAACAATGTGCAGAAATTTCCTATCATGAAATCTATGGAAGAAGGTGAAAATGAGCTGGAAATTGAGAACAAGACACTCCTAAACAACTTAGATGATGAAGAGTCATTATTGGATAAACAGAAATTTAAAGAAGTAAGTCAAGTAATGGCTATTTAAACATTTTGGTGAAAGACCGACACATTTGTGACTCGGGGTATCAAGGATCTACAAAATTCTATACTAAGAAGACTTCTTTCTCAAGCTGCTATGGATTGACATCAACAAGGGAGCTCACCTTAAAAATGGGGTGAGGAGAAAGCAAAGTTCAATCTTCACCAACCATTACCTCGGGACTGAGCAAGAAAGAGTCATGTGCGTAAAATTCTCAGCTCAAGCTTCAATAAAGGGGCACATGTTTGAACAAGCCTCCTTACATAAATGTGTTTACATCTACATCACATAGAGGGGACTGCTTTTGAAGAAATATGGTTGAATCCACCACCAGCCATTAATTAAAGGGGATTTTGAGTTTCTTTCCTCTTAAAAATCGGAAGAATCATCCTTGATCCGAATGGTTATAAAAATAAAATTGTTGTCCAAGATGGATGATTGGTCAATCGAAGCACTAATACTTTTCCAATGAGTCTACGCATTCTAAAACGGAGCAGCCGAGGCAACCCGAGTTAAGAAATAAAGATTATATCCACTCTTTTCTTTTCCTTTGTCTATTTTCACTACTTTATTTGTTGTTGTTTTTTTATCGTCGATGAAAATTCCGTAGCCAGTTGTTTTAACTTTTGCTTGTTAATGTTTTTTAATAAAGTAGGTTTGAAGCTCAACATGTGTCTTGACAAGTTTGCAAGAGCAAGGCAAGAGTTGGAAAGTGATTGATATACTTATAGTGCTTGAAGTGTGAAAATTATGGAGTCGAGATGTTGAGAAAATGTGATGTTTTAGAGATGGAATGAACCAAATTGACCTGAAATATAAATTTGGAAGGTTCATGATCATGCTTGACAAGAATTGAAGACAAGAGGTGAGTTTAAACATGAATGAAAGCATTAAGGGTTGCTATTGGACGAATTTTGAGAGAATATATAAGTATGAAGGACTTATGAAGGATAGTAAGTGACATGGGCAAAAGAAAAAGCAAGGAGAACCTAATGAGTTAAGAAATCATCACACTAGACATAATTGAAAATTCTGATTTTTCTGTATTGATTAAGGGTCCAAATGGTTCACCTCATCCCATGAGCACATTCTACATTAGAGAGCTTTCCAACGAGTCCTTACACATCAATTCCGAGCTAAAATGAAATGAGTATAATAAGTTAGAGGAAGCAGAGTCTTGGGCAAATTCTTGGACATTTGACCAGCATCACAGTCACAGCAGAACTCAAAACTCCTTAAGACCCATTTTTCTTCTTCCTACTTTATACTCTATCCGGATATCTTTCCGCCCAGCCAATTCTGACTTCTAACCACTTTCAAATGCATCTCTCTCCATTTCAAATCTCAATCATCCATCCCCTAGCCCATCTCCATGTCTTCAAGCTTCAAAACCCATCACAAGCGCTGCAAACTTACCTTTGTTGAACCTCGATTTTCCATCCATCATTAAGGCATGTAAGAGAAGAGTTACAATGAAAAAAATTTGTGCTTTGTTGTTTTGTTTTTGGGTTGCTTTGTGGATCATTGTTGATTGTGGAGTGGTTGCATGTATTGAAAGAGCTTTTGAATCAAAACTCACTCATTTGAGGTGAAGGAAGTTGGGTACTTACGCCAGTTTGAAAATGCAAAGCCACTTTCATGGTTCCAAAAGAAGCAAAGAAGTGTGAAAATTGTACACCATTGTCAAGGTCTAAAATCCTCAAGCATCTTCCATAAGTATCTGACCTAGTTCCACTTTTCCCAACTCTCTCTATTGCCCTTTTACTTTATTGCTTCCTTTTGCTCATTTCTAGACATTTAGGACAATGTTCATCCTAAAGTTTGGGGGTGTTTATTTTGGTTGGTTTATCATGTCACACCCCACATGTTGCACATGATAACTTTGAGGATGAAATTTTCTGGTGCTTTTATGGATAATGACTTTGTTTGATGCTTTCTAACTTACATCTTACTTTTGGTTTATTTTGTTAGTTAGAGTTTTTTTTTGAGTTAATTAAGTTTTTTTTTGGAGTAGTTGTGATGTCAATGAAGATCATAATTGAACCCTTGAGATGTGGACAATATTCTGAGATAATAGGACTTG
Organism: Tetrastigma voinierianum; assembly: GCA_016808115.1. Taxonomy (NCBI): domain Eukaryota; kingdom Viridiplantae; phylum Streptophyta; class Magnoliopsida; order Vitales; family Vitaceae; genus Tetrastigma; species Tetrastigma voinierianum. The sequence continues at coordinate 17,920 of JAEQBH010004025.1, read as the reverse complement.
ATGTAATGAGTTGTATCTCTCCTAATAGGCTATTTAGTCATTGGACTTTATCAAAATCCATACACTTGGTCACTAAGTACCCTTGAAAAGCAGTTTTTGCTTGGAGTTAGAAGGTTTATGAGAATCATCTAATTTTGATCTCCGTAGGTTCTAGAACTTATTTCTATTATAAACGAGACGAAATCTAGGCAACACAACAATTGAGAAATGATATAGGCCATCCTTGGAAGGTGTGCCTTCAGCTAACCTATTAATATGCATATGCATATTCCTCTAGTACTAGAATGTTGAGCCTTAAAGAGCCAAAATTCTGTTTATAAGAACCAAGTTTGAAGCCAATAACCTTCTTATACATCACTATCCCTCAGTAAAGAACCAAACTCACCCATAACATGAGAATTTGAACATAATTGAGAAATGTGGTGAGGAGAAAGTTTGGGGGAGTTATTTTTCATAGGAAAAATAACTCCAAATTGGTTGAAATGAGTTAAGTTGAAAATCAAAAGAGGTTGGTAAAAAGGAAGGAGAAAAAAAAAAAACAGAAAAATATCAAGTGTAAAAGAAGCAAAAATACAATAAAAAGTCAAGGAGGAGTGAGTCTAGCCTCGTAGCCTTCCTTCCCTAGAGCAAGTAAATCCTAAGGGGTGTCTCAGCACCTAGTACCCTAAGGCCAATTGGTCTGGGAGCTATTGATTTAAAGCTTGCTAAGGGTTGGTAGAAAGCTTAAGGGGGTTTTGACATTGCACCACTCTAATAACCTTGTCTTAAAGAAAAAGGCTTCTTGGTGTTTGCTGAAAGAATGCAGAATTTTTTTAGAAAGGTGATATGAGGAGTATGGAATGATACACCTAAACAGATTTTGGGGGTGCTTGAGAGTGTCATTGTCTTTGATGGTAAGAATCGGGACGGAGTAGAAATTTGTCGATACAGAAAAATATGTATGTTGAGTAAGTTTTAGCCTAAAATGACTACTCAACTACCCCTTACTTTCAGGCCTTACATTCTGAAGCATAAAGACTACTTGATGCTGAGAGTTGTATTACTTTACATTAGTGAGAGTGATAAGAGCAATGAGCACATGGAACCTAAATAAATTATCTCGGAGATCCAGCGCACTTATCTCAATTCGCCAAACTCATCCAAAAGCTTGCAATTGTTTTGGATAGGGAAGACCACACACACACTGAGTAGAGAGCCATGATCTAATTTTTCCTATTATGAGATTAATTCACTATTAAAATGAATAAATTATCTTGATCATATTCTCTATATTCCTTGTAGGAGTAATTCTTGAGACACATATCACATACCGTTGGAAGCTTGATTACTCGGTTTTGGTTAAATAAAAGGGTGAAATGAACTCTTCTGCTCATTTTCTTGCGGACCGAGAAACTTATTTCTTTCTTTGCTTGAGAGACGACAAAACTTTAAGTTTGGGGTGTTTGATGGTCTGAAACTTCGTCTATGTTTTGAGTTCATTTTACATGCTATTTTGTGCATTTTATATCCATATTCCTGTAAAACTCATAACATTTCCTCTAAACTTGGTTTTGTAGGATTATTGATGAAAAACAAGTGATTTGGAAGGAAATGAGCAATATATTTCCAAAAGAAGAGTCAACCGGGAGTCTCATAGCGCGCCACTGGGAAGATAAATTTTTATGTACCATCTGGAACATCAAATGGTTCAAATTTCATCATGGTTACATTCTAAATTCAAAGAGCTTTCTAATGACACCTCACACGCCCAAATCCGAGTCAAAACGAAGAAGTTATGGCCCCGACAAGTTGGAGGAGAAGAAAAAGCAATGTTTGTCAGCGTATCGCGACCAAGCAAGTTAATATCACGACGAAGCATGTCACGACCAAGCAAGGCTGTGTCACGACGAAGCTATGTCGCAGCAAGCAAGCGTGTGTAAGTGACCAAGAAGCTGTGAAAAAATAAAAATAAAAGAAATGAAAATTGATATTTTGGCCTATTTTTCATATTTCACCACTATGACTATATATATACTTGTTTTTAGGTAAAGAGAGACAGCGGGAAGATTAGAGAACCTCTCTCTCATGGGGTTTCTCTCTCTAAGCTGACCATTTTTTTTCAGTTTCGCTAGATTTTGATTTTAATTGATGTTAGAGTAATTTTTTAGCATATTTTCTTTGTATTCAAGAGATTTCGGTCTTTGTACATGAGGTCGATTTCGTGCCCATTCGGACAAAGATTGAAGCTAAAATCTGAATTTTTTTCTCTCACTCATTTCTTTCTTCATTTTCTTACTTTTTGTTGACTGGTGATGATTGGAATCTAGTAATGGAACATTAAACACCCTCTAGTGGTGGGGATTGTTGAACATTCAGATTTGCGGTTTCTTAGTTATTTTGTGTGAGTTTGAATCTTTTGAATTTATATAGTGGTATTATTCAAGAACACAGGAGATCCATGGATAAATATTCTATGTACTTTCCACCTAATATATTTACCCTGAACTTCCATATGGTAGGATGGTAGGTTGGGGACTTGAAGAAGCAAGCCTTGGGAAAGTTGCCTGGCTTTCCGGATAGTCATTTAGATCCTCTTGTATGCGGGAAGTGTTCTTTGGTTTGGTAATTGGGGTTGGGCCATTTCGTTAAATAGGACAAGCAGGCCTTGGGCCCATTGAGCAGCGGGTCTTAAAGGTTATGGTACTCATAATGCCTCCCTTTTCCTCCAGTTGGAGTTCGTGATTTTCCTGACGAGGGAAAATACTATGGTATTAAATATTGAATGTGGAGAGTTGAATGCATTGAGGCGATGCTCTCATGGGTTTAAAGCGTGCACACTTCCCAATACATATACGACGCATCTTGCTATGGCGGAGCATTTAATAGGCCTTTCGACGCCTTGCCTCTACAAATAGGGGTAAGGGTTTCAATAGTAGTTTCTTTTATATTTTCTGAAAGTTTTCTGACTCCTGCAATTTTATCTTGCATTTAGCCTACTTGAACTTTCCCTTTCAAAAGGAGCCGTAGACTCTTGACTCTTCAATGACTTTTCGATTTTATGATGATTGTTCGCATCTCAGACTTTCTTTTTATCATTGGTTTGTTTGGGTGTTTTGGTGGTTAGGGGACATCCTATTAGGCATTTCTTAGGTTGTCACTGGTGGGGTGTAAAACCTCCAGGGGGGGTTTCTTTTATCTTTCGAGGGTTTCGTTTCCATCCTCGCTTAATGGACCTTAAGCTGACCCCCTCTTGTCCTTTTTTTTTTTTATCTATTTGTCTGTAGAATGGAAAGAGGTTACGAAGAGGTTTCTAACAGTCAGGTTGGGCGTCGGAGGGGGACTCCTTAGGAAACGCCTGCTCTGAGAAACTAGTTCTTGCTATGCGTATAGGGCCCAGTTGTACGACGGGTTCCTTTGAAATCGGTCTGGAGATGTCGAATGGCTCGGTTGCCTTAAGCGTAGGGAGCGGATAGTAATATCCCTACCGCCCCGAGGCCGGTTCTTTGGTGGAGTTTGCTTTCTCCTCACATCGTTGGTGAAATTTGCAATGTCTAAAAATAGCCTTTTCGTTTTATTATTTTACTTTATAACATTTTCTGCTATTATAAATTTTTATTTTATTTATTCGATATTTTATTGGTTTTAAGTGATAAAAATAAAGGTTTTTAAAGTGAGAATTCGTATAGTGGATTAGTGCACCCCAAATTAAGCCATAGTAGTTTAATGATATGTTTAGGGTATAACACAAGTTAAATTTGAATTTTTCAGAATTTAAATGCCAAGTAAAAATAATAATAATAATAATAATAATAATAATAATAATAATAATAATAATAATTGTCAAATGAGGACCCAAAAGTTATAAATAAAGAAGAGTATATCTTAAAAATATAAATGTGATAAATTGTTGTACAAATGAAATAGAAATGAAGGGCTTTAATGCAAAAATGGGAAATTAAGTCAAAGTTGCCTTTGTAAAAACGTAGGCACATGCGTAGAAAGGATATAAGACCAAATCTTCGACTTGTCAAGGGGAAGAACACATTTTGGTTTGAGAGCAGGGCTACAGTCTTGTGGGGATGAAGCCAAATTTGGTTTGATTTACTCCATTTTGTTTAAGGTTCTATGTGATCAAGAAAGGAAAGAAGAAGGAAGAAGAGAAAGCTAGCGAAGATCAAGGTTATGAACCCTCCTAACTCCCTCTTTGATTGTGTTTGTGTTTGGTAAAACCCTACTTTTGTATATATATGTTTGAGTTAGAGTTCAAGCAGCCTTTTTTCTTTGATTAAGATTGGTTTTGAGAAATTTTTGTATAAAGGAAATGTTGGGGTTTTAGGGGACATGTTGTCAAATGTTTTCCAAAACCTATGTTTTTGTTTTGGCCATAACTTGGTCGTTACTCATCCAAATAGATTTATTCAAATTTCTGGATAAACTAGACTTCTAGGAGAACAAATTTCCTAGGAGTAAATGTATTCAAATTTCAATCCCATTGGACCTAGAAATTCGCCAAAGTGAAGGTCTATTTTCAGGCAAATTCTGGTTCTGATTTGGTACTGTTTTGGTGTTTTGGTACAGTTTTGGTATTTTGGCCATAAGTTGAGTTTCCCTTATCCACATTGAGTGATTCAAATTTCTGGGAAAAATAAACTTCCAGGAGAACAAATTTCCTTGAAATAAGTGTATTCAAATTTGGACCCCATTGTACGAGTCGATCTAAGGGAGCTGTTCTGGGAAAATTCTAGTTATGTTTGAAGAATAGAGTAGTCCTGGTTGTTTAGAACATATCTTGAATTTCGGTGCTCCAAATTGGATGATTCCAGTTTTTGAATAAAATAGATTTATAGAGGAACAATGAACTTGAAGGAAGTTGGGTAAAATATGGCTCATTTGTTCCCAGAAAATTTTACAAGTGAATGTGTATTGGGTAGAAATCAATCCTAACAAAAAACACTAGCATGTACGACTTATATTTTTCTCTGTTTGTGATGGACTAGGGGTTGGTGACTAGGAAACCTGAGTAAGATCAGGATTCTAAGGATAAGAGTCAAGGAGTGGCAACCTTTTTGGTTTGTTGTTCTCATTTATTTTCTTATTGCAGCTTTGTATTGGATTTGTAAAAAAAAAAAAAAAACCAAAATGATTTACATGGGAAAACTGCATGTGTGCTTTGTTTTTAACCATAAACAAATTTGTCTTAAGTGAATGGGAAATTGATTACAAATGGATTGCCATGAAAACTACATGAGCGTCAAAATGTGTTTATTGGGGTATATATGTATATACAATATTATAATTTACTATGATTGAGTATTAATGCCCTTAAGAGAATGTTATCCGTCATATTCGAGTTAAGGATAGATTGGTATACCAATAAGGGTCAATGTAAGCGATGCTATAGTTGAAATGATTTATAGTATACCGTCAAGTAACGTGACGATGTAGTAGTATACACAAAATGAATTTGTAAATAACCAATCGGCCAGCGAAGGAACCGTCTTTGTGTTATTAAATGTTTTTATATCGACCTGCAGCCCAATGGGACCGTGTCGGTGATTCTGTTATCCTATACACTGAAAGTCATGGTTAAATTCATTTAAGGGAAAACTTATAAGTAAATGTGTGAAATGCATAATTTGAGTTTTGAATGAAAAATTAACATATATATTATTTATTGCATTGACCATTGAAAAATGAAGCCAAATGTTGTTTTCGAAAATATACATATTTTGTGTTTGATTGAAAAGAGAATAAAAATGCATAGAACCACTAAGCATGAAAATGCTTAGCACGTTGTTTTATCACGCGTAGGTACCGAGTGAATAGGGGCAAGATCAAAGACCGTAGAGCCCGGAGTCATCGTCGAATTGTGTGGAGTATAAGTAAATGCTCCGTCTCATGCATACATTTCATTTCAAAAAAAAAATAAAAATCATGTAATTGTTTTGCATTGCAAACAAAGATGTATAAATCTTCATGGGAAGAGTATATTTTGACTTAGGTTTAGACATGAACTACAATGTTTTATAAATGATTTAAAGAGACAGAAATGTCGTCTTGTATAAATGTGAGAATTGAGCAAATGATGGGCTCTCTACCATGATTGATGTATATTTTTATATATATAATGTGTATTAGTAATGAGATCATATTTTCATACATACATAAATATGATTTAAATGGATATTAAATATCCCGTCGAAAATAAGTATATGAAATGTGTTTTACAAATAAATGGATTTAGTGGTTTGCGTCCTCGAGTCCCATTCCGACCAGCTGAGTCAGAGTCGGGTTGGGTCGAGCGCTGACAATTTATTTGAGTTTTGCATTTTGCAGGCACCTCCTGCGCACCATTACATTCGAATGTTTTCAATTCTTATAGGTTCTGATATCTTTGAGGAACTCTCTCTACCCGGTAGGGTCTGGCCCGGTGATCTGTTTCATATACACTTTGAAGCTTGGAATTGGGGGCCACCTGTCTATGTCGACCCACAGTCCTCGGTTGCAATTTGAAACCGGGCTCCTTGACTCCCCAAAACGGAGGCAAAAGGGGTTGTCTTGGTTAGGGGCTCGTGGCACATGACGCCTAGCTCTCTAGGGCTTCATTTTGATACGAATCAGTCCCTCTCGTTCCCACGTTTGTCTTAGTTTTGATGTAGCTCATATTTTCCTAGGTGGTCTTCTCTATTGACATGCCTTTGTTTTCTTGGTGACTTATAGGTAGGCGTAGGCGAGACCGATTGGTCAGTTGGGTGGAGAAGGCAAGGCTGGACCACATCAGACAACTACTTGAGATCACAGAGAGAGAGCGCAACCACGAGCTCCTTTTGTCTACGAAGAATCTGTAGGAGCTGGGCGCCAGTCCTTTATCGTACATAGTGCCTATTCTTCCTCGTCCACTGCCCGCCGAGCTTGTCAAGGGTGAGCACTTTGTCCTCCCAGATCTCCACAGGAAGCTAATCACAGGAGCTCTTCACAGAGGATTCGCTCCTAGAACCCCCTTGTTGCGGACCTACCCTTGGGCGCATAGGATCCTAAGCCTACCCCAGTGTGAAGGAGGAGAGAAAAGAAGAAGAGGGGAAGAAGAGAAGGTCGGGGCCCACGTAGGGGCGTGAAGGCTTGGAGGGTTTATTAAGCTGGGGTGAACCAGCATTGTGAGTGACCCGAAGAAGAAGGACGACATGTATAGCCTCGTCGCTAGATTCACGGCTCGGATGTGCAAGTGGGCTACGGGCGCTTAAGGTGAGACTAACCCTGACTCTGAAGGTCCAGGCGAAAAACGTCAAAGTTAGAAGAGCCCGACAACAATTTCCATGAATTCTCTTAAACAAGCTCCCGACGGCATGCTGGCTTTGAAGGACGCCGCCCAAGGGGCTCTCTAGGAGGCTTGAGCAACGCTGGAGGACCAAGCTCCAGCCGGAGGATCTCTTATCGCCAACCAAGTTGTGGGGCAGGCTCCTCCTTCGACGGCTGCTTACCCGACATTCTTGGCCAAACTTGCTAGGGCCGGCCCGCGCAGAGCGAAGATGCTTGACAGGCTTGTGTTGAGCTCTTATGTTCACCTAATGGAATGGGGCCGTCCATCGGTGGACACACCCACCCTTGGTCCAGAGGCCGCCTAGTCGATTATCGAATGTTAGGCTCCCTTCAACAAGAGGGACTCCTATGTTGTGCACGTCTTGCGATCTCTACCCTCTCCTCTAAGTGTTAGTGGTGAAACCATGCGAAATTACTCTATCTCCTTCCTAGCCACATGGATAGAAAGTCCTTCGGTAGCGTGAATTTGAGAGATGGGATATACATCCGCAACCATGACTTCAACGAGACGGCCGAATTGGTATGGTTGAACTTCTGTCGTTTTGAATATTGGCTTCAGGTTATGATTTTCTTCTAACTCTTTTTTTTTTTTTTTGCAACCTGTCACTGCCATTCTGAACATGGTGCGCCAGCATAGAAATCTTCACTATAGGCTAGAAGATGCCGAGAAGCTGTGAGTCTATGCCTAGTTGGCTACCTCCAAGAACCATGCCTTAGGCCAGGGGCCCCGAGTTAGATCCAGTATTGGAAAAAGAAGGCCAAGTAAGGCATGGAGAGGATCACAGGTGCTAAGAATGAGAGGAACGGGGCTAAAGAGGAAGCTTAGGTTGCCCGACTGGCTGCCGTCACTGCAGGTGACACAAAGGCATGGGCGGAGGACAACTTGGCTAGAGCCTAGGGCGCCTTGGCGCGTGAGGAGGCCCATTATAGAGGCTAAAGCTAAGACCACCCGCACGGAGGGTTGAGGCGAATGTCCCTCCCACCGATTTGGAGATATAGAGGCGACAAAGGATGAGGTGTGCTCCCTTCAATCCTAGGCCGACAAGGATAAGGAAGCCATAAAGGAGGACTACCAGAAGGCCTTGGAGGTGATCTTCACCTACGGCTACGAGTATTGTGCGTTTAAACACAACATCTGTGGGGACCATCTAGAGGTCCCAAACGATATGCCCGACTCTTCCAACCTGTTGCCTCTTGAGTTCTTTGTGAACCCTAGGTGCCTCCCGATCCCGGTGGCTACTGAGGACATAGTAGTTGAGGCGCACCCGTCAAGGAACCTAAGGAGAATGCTTCCGCCGGGGACTAGAGCTGATTCCAATCCCTCTTTTTTCCTTCTCCATTTTTTTTTTTTTTTGTAAGGGGCCTTGTTCGGCTGCCAGGACTTGTGTACTTTTTTGACGCCATTAACGCTTTAATAAAATACCATTTTCGACTTATTTATTCTATTGCATTTTTTATTTCTCATTCCAAAGCCATTGGCATGCGCAAAATATAATTCTCAGTTTACTTAAGCTATTGAGAATTCCTTTCCACAAAGCTTAGCTAGGTTAGTTGCTTCGGGGTATCAATATTAAGTTAGAGTTGGGTAGGGTTCGGACACTGGCCAATAGGCGAGGCACTATTTTTAGGTCTTGGTTCTAACCAACAAGCTGAGGGAGCTCTTTGTAGGGGCTTGGTCATGTCTTATGGCTAGGCCCTCCAATCGTTATAAAGTGCTAGAAGGATAATAGCTGTCTGGTTTTTTTGTTTGACGGTGCTAGTAGGCTAAGGCAGTTTTGTCTTTGAAAGTTCCGATGGCTAAGAGCCACATCGATCTTTGTGGTGCCGTGAATAAGGGCCACATGGGTCTTTTCAGAGTGCGTGCTCCGAGCTAAGTGTGTACAGTCACTAAGCGAGCTAAACCACATTGAGGTCTTTGATAGTGCAGTGGAGTTAAGAGCCACATATGATCTTTTGAAGAAGTGTCGGTAGGCTAAGAGCCACGTCTAGTCTTTTAGAAAGTGCAATAGTAGAATCCACATCTTGTCTTTTGATAGTCCCAACAAGCTAAGAGCCACATCTGGTCTTTTGAAAGTGCTAGCAGACTAAGAGCCACATCTGATCTTTTGATAGTGCCAATAGGCTAAGAGGCACATCTGGTCTTTTGAAAGTGCTAGCAAGCTAAGAGCTACATTTGGTCTTTTGAAAGTGTTAACATGCTAAGAGCCATATCTGGTTTTTTGAAAGTGCCAACAGACTAAGAGCCACATTTGATCTTTTGATAGTGCTAGTAAGCTAAGAGTCACATTTGGTCTTTTGAAAGTGCCAACGGGGTATGAGCCACATATGGTCTTTTGAAAGTGTTGTATGGTCATGATATATAGTTTATGGCTGGAGTCACGGTCTGATGGGCCTACCACATGGTGTAATTCTATTTAAAGCTTGCCTTGGTTATGCCCCTTGGTCAATTTCCCTGATGTACCTCTTGAGGTGCCTTTCTTTTATATGCTTCCACGAGAACTGGACTGCGATCTCATATTCATAATCTCTGTGATAAGTATCATACATGGGATCTATTTCTTTGGGAGGGATAATGAATAGGTTAGATGTTTCAGACTCGCGAGTTCGATGATTCCTCATGGGTATTAGGGATGTTATGATCCCTCTTCCTGTGATCGGATCATTCAGTCATGTTGAACACTCCTCTCATACTGGATACCCATAAATGCATTCATTCCTCAGTTAATTAGTTCGTAATCATAGATGCGGGATGTGTGATAATGCCAGCATCATGAATTACTTATCAACTCGTCTGTATAATTCTTCCATTGTTATTGCCGGGTCTAGTGACGGTGAGTGGAAGAAAGGAGTTGATGGTCCGAAGCTCCTCCTGAAGTTTTGGTCTAGTGACCGCGTCCATGCTATACAACTCTACTTGCTAAGTGGCTTGCCTGAACCTTCTTGTGAAGTCTCGTATAGATTCCTCTTCCTACTTTAGAATAGTTTGTAAGGAGCTGATGTTCATCTTTTGATGCACCGAAAAAAGATACTGAGAGATGAATGCACCCCAAAGTTCATTAAACGAATCTATCGAGCTACGTGGGAGCTTGTGGAACCAGGCTAAAGCAGGCCCCTACAAACTAGTCTGGAATACCTTGCATAACAGACGGTCATTGCTGGCATTTAATGTCATCGCCTGGTTATAATGGAGCATGTGATCATAAGGGTCAGCGGAGCCATCAAACATAGTAAGCTTGGAGTATGACAAGTCGTGGCAGCGAGTCAGAATGTCATTGCCCCTAAGGCGAAGAGGGCATGTAGTCAGTCACGAGATCAAGGGTTATGGGCGCATGTAGAGGCGTCGACCTTGTATTGAGGTAGGATGCGAGAGAGTGACACCCGGTGGTATCGTCCGTGGAGTAACATTGATCGTTCCTTAGGGCTGTTCAATTTAGTTGCACTTCTTGTTAGCCTCCCTCCTTTCACACCGGATCTTGGTTGCTAACAGGATCATTAAAGGCAGAGTGGTGCTAGTGTTTCCTTCCTGATTTAGCCTTGTGCTACCCGAGCATTTCTTCATGGCGGGGGACTCACGGATGGGGATGCAGCGAGGGACAATTCATCATACCCGGGGCACATTAGTCGTCGGGAACAATGGGCTCTTTTCTTTTATTGCAAGTGATTAGATATTCAGCACGATCATCATCTTGTACATCCCTTCCAAGTTAGCGGTTTTTTTCTACCTAGGCCATGGCCCGGTCATTCGCATTGCAGCGTGTGACAGCGACCTTGCAACTCTTGTATCTATCTCGCATACTCCTCTTGTTTCTTCTCCATGTCTTAAAGCTAACAGAGGAACTGATCTTCTGGTGATTGGATCATCAGATTGTTCGACATTGTACTTGCCTCGAATGAATCAGACATGGGAGGGAGTGTAAAGCTATAGGTAGCCAAGTACGCTAGATAGGCTGTTGAAGCCGAAACACGGCTTATGGCGAGACTTTTTGTTCGATTCCCACATACGGCGCCAATTGTTGTTACCTTGATCATCTATCCTCCTGGGCATCGACAGCGTAATATAAACCTGCAAAAGGGGCGATCCGGCTATGGTGGGTCGGCCGCCTCTCCAATGATTAAGTCAGCAAAAATATGGAGAGAGAGAAGAAGAGAATATGCGTAGTTGGAATTGCTTATCTTCCCCTCGTAGGGGGTACTCATTTTTATACACGAATCTCTCCTCGATTTTAGGAAATAAAATCTCATGATTTTAGCGATAAAATCTCTTATTCCTTATCAAGGATCCATTCCTCCTTATACGAAGTATTAATTCTCCTTATCTAGGATTAATGTTTTTCGTCGTGTAGGGTTTTTAAGCTAGGAGATTCGTGGATAAAATATTCTCATCCTTTCACGTCCAAATATATTTACCTAGCGGACTTCCCGCGTATGGTAGGATGATCAACTGGGGGACTTGAAACCCTAGACGGACAATCGGAAGCAAGCCTTGGGAAAGTTGCCTTGGCTTTCCCAAATGGTCTTTAGATCGTCAGTACGGGAAGTGTACGCACAGTTTCGATCACGGTGGTGGGATTAGTCCATTTCGTTAAATAGTCCATTGAGCAACGGGTCTTAAAGGTTGTGGTATTCACACACATCGGATTTCCTATCATGGGATTATGGTCACCTTTCTCAACTCCCACTTTATACATGGAAAGTGGGAGTGCGATCTCTGAAGTAAGTGTGGCTTAGGGCGAATACGGTTAGTCTCTTTTCGGAATTAGTGCGGATGTAGGGGAGGAGGGAAGATCTAGTCAAGGTAATGAAAGTATTACAAGGTCATCGGGTCATTTGAGATTTGATTGGATGTTGGCACAACCATGTGTCCTCAATCATTGATCTAAATCTGTGACTCATGAGCTGATGTGTTCACCTGTCAGCTGCCAGCCTGTTGATAAAGACACCTAATCAGCTAATGATAACCGATTAAGTTAAGCTCATGTTGAAAAAGCTAGGTATAGTTTTTCATGGCATCACATATTTTCTATTTTTATCCTTCTTTCCTTATCTCCATAAATCTTTTAAAAATTGGTTATATCTTTGAAATTTAGTTTATATGGAAAAAATCCTTTAAAAAATTAGTTTCACAATTTTTTTGTAATTAAATATTACCTTTTTGGTAATTGTTTTGAATAATAATTTTATTCTTAAAAATAAAAATAGAAAAATATTGTTTGATCATAGAAAATTTATTTTATATTTTCTCTTACTAATAAAAAAGACGTTTTTAAGATTTTTTGCTATTTTTTTGATGTTAAAAATGATTATCAACATAGAAAATAAGTAACTATTCTTATATATTACAAGCTAATTTTATTTATCATAAATTATATATTTAATAAACTACTTTGTTAGCCTGATTATTAATATGTAACATTATAATTAAAAAAATAGATCTTTGATTATTTAATGAAACTAATTTGGCCGATATACAATTAGAGTTTTATTTAAATACTTTAGTTTTATTAATTTGTTTTAGTGCGATAAAAATCTAAGGGAGCAGAAATCGAACAAAGGTGAATAAAGTGCAGGTTATAGATAGAAAGAAAGATTTTTAACTATATAGGGTGTGGTCTTACGTTATTTTTCTCTAACAAAATTCGAGAATCCAACTTAAGTCTTTACTTGTGTATTTGCATGGTTTTGAGTGAGATTTTGGCTACTTCTTCTTTTCTTGTCCATCTCTACCTCTCACTTAAAGTCCTGCAAAAACAATAGTCAACTATCAACTCAGCACAGCTATCACTATTATATATGTTCATTGTTTTTATATCTTTTTATCATGTCTATATAGGTAAGTTTCCCTTCAATCATTGCGATATTGGCTTTTAGTAAGCTGATAATTTATAATCAGCTCACTGTTTATTAGCACAGTTATCAACCTGGCTATCAAATGGACCAAACATGACCGATAACTTATGTTATTGCTAACATATCAATGGGGCGGTGGCCAATAAAGGTGGTCGAGAATATGGGAATCCATAGGTTCCCATTTTTTCCTATGGGACCAGGAAACTTAGCTTGGGCACTTCACATTCCCTAAGCTAGTGAGAATTAGTTCATAAATATTACTGATGGTATGTATGGCATTAGGGCTTCCAACTTTTTAAAATTTATCTCATATTTCTAAATTATATTAATTTGATGAATTCAAATATGTTTACAGGATCTACTCTTAATGATGAGTTGATCTACGTGTCAAAGGAAATCGCAGTCTTAAGCAGCAAAAGATTGCCCTGGAGTTGCCTAAGTTATCAAAAAGTACAACTGGTTTTCGGAATAGATCTTTCAATTATTAAAACTATGGATTTTTCCAAGTCGATTCTTTGCAACTCTGTTTATGAACTTGACTCGTATGCTTGTGGTGTTCCCGACATATTACGATTGGCCGTTTCTTCTTACAAGTAATCATCACGAGATCACTATCACGGAAACTTGGAGCTTGAGGATTCAATTTTCATTAATTTGCTCCATCAACAACTTTGTTGGGTCGATCATATATATGCCTTTGGCAGCAACATTCACCTTAACACCAATTAAATGAGCTAGCACTTGGTCTCGAACTCGTCGGCTAACCATTTTTATAGATTGTCCGATCAGACGAATCAACAACCCACAAAGACTCATTGTTGTTACCTTGATCGTCTGAACCTCTGAGCATCTGCAGCGCAATATGAACTTACAAAAGGGTGATCCAGTGATGGTGGGCCGACCGCCTCTCCAATGATTAAGTCAACAAAAGATGGAGAAAAAGAATAAGAGAGTACGGCTGGGTTGGAAATTACTTACCTTCCCCCTCATGGGGATCTCTAATTTATAGAAGTGGTTCCCGAATCTTTCTTTGATTTTAGGAAAGAAAATCTCTTAATCTTAGGGATAAAATCTCATCTTCCATATCAAGGATTAATTATTTCTTATCAAGGATTAATTTTTTGTTATCAAGGATTAATCTTTTCGGAAAATAAGGGATTTGGAAACTAGGAAGTGATAAATGCAGCACTGCGTATTTTTCGTCTTCATATAGTGTTGCCAATGAACTTCCCATAGGTGGTAGGATGGTTGGCTTGGAGACTTAAAATTCTAGACGGGCCGCCCTAGAGCTAGTCCATAGGAGACATCTTGAAAACCTGCAGATTCTCTCGTGCAGGTGGTGCTCCATGGTTTAATGGTAAGAGTGGGCTTGGAGTGCGTTTCAAAACATGGGCCACCGCATTAAAGCGGGCCTTGGGCCTATTAAGTAGTGGGTCTATAGATAGGCCTTAGGCCCATTGAGTAGTGGGTCTAAAGACCATAGTACCCACAATGACCCCTTTTCCTCGACTGGAATTTCTTTCTTTTTTAGTTGGGGAAAATACTGTGCTTTAAACCCTGGGTGCGGAAAGTTGAAAGGATTGGGAAAGTCAATGCACACATCGAACACCGGAAGGTGAAGCGTGTTTGGATGCAAAGCATGTGGGAAGCGCACGTTTCCTAATATGTCTGCGGCGCATGATGTTCTGTGGCACATTTAATGGGCATGTTGATGTTCCACCCCTATTTATAGGGGTTGGGCTCCTAGTGCTGCCTCTTTTACTATTTCACAAAGTCTTTAGCCAGTTGCAATTTAGTTTCTCCTGAGCTTCTACAAACTTTTTCTTTCAAGGGAATCATCGGAGGTCCCTCGACTACTTTTAGTTTTTCGGTGAGTTTTTTCAAACTTTGTTTGTATTGTCCTTGTTGTGTTTTTTGTGTCTCCGTTTATGGAGTATTTTTGGGTTAGAAAGTTTTTGCTGCTTTTGAGGGTGCGTCCATTTTTCGTCAATAGGGAGACGAAGTTGTAGGTGGTTTCTAGGATACTCTTAGGTTTTGGGTCATCCCATTAGGTCCCGCAAAGCTTTCTAATCCGAGGTTCTTAGGTTTCGTGGGTTATCAAACCTCCAAAGGGGGATTTCTTTTGTATTTCAAGGGTCTTGTCACCTTCACCACTTAAAGATCCTTAAGCTGGTCCTCTTTTTACTGTTTGTTTGTCTATAGGATGGCCAGAGGTTAGGAGGAGACTTCTTACCAGTCAGGTTGGGCGCAAGAGAGGGATCCCTCAAGAAATGTCTACTGCAAGCAGCCTGGTCATTGCTATGTCTATAGAGGATTTGAGATCTTTCAATCAAGTTCCTACTAGCATTAATCTTGAGTTGTTAGGCGGCTGCGCTGTCCCCAGCGCGGGAGGGCAGATGGCCAGCCTCTACTTTGCCCGAAGCCGGTTCTTTGTGGGACTTCGCTTCCCTATCCCATCGTTGGTGAAGCAGTTTCTGCACTTCACCAGGGCGCCTCCTGCACTCATACATTTGAATGTCTTTCGAATTTTGATAGGTTGTAGTGTGCTAAACTTTCTCTACTGGTTGGATATTTCGTTGGTAGAGATTTTTTTTATTTACACTTTGAAGCTTAGGGTTAGGGGTCGATTGTCTATGTCGGCCCTGTTGACTGCAATTTATGTAGGGCTCCCAAACTCCTAAGGCGAAGTAAAAGGGGTCGCTTTGAGTGAAGGTCGAGTAGTATGAGACGCGGGCTCTTTAGAACTCCCATTTGACTGAATTAGTCAGCATCATTCCCAGTTTGTCTTAGCTTGATGGAGATTTTTCTTTTCTAGGTCGTCCGTCCATATTTTGATATGCCTTATCTCTTTGTAGGTAAGTGCAAGCGAGGCCGATTGGTCAGCTGGTTAGAAAAGGCTAGGCTGGATCGCATCAGACGACTGCTCGAGATCATTGAAAGGTAGCACAATCACAAGCTTCTCTTGTCTGCAAAAAACTTGCAGGAGTTGGGCACCAGTCCCTTTCCTTACATTGTTCCTGTCCTCCCCCGTCCGTTTCTAGAGGAGCTCGTCAAGGTGAACATTTTGTTCTTGCCGACCTTCTGAAGTCGATCCCGGGTAGCTCTTCATAGGCGGGTTCCGCTCAAGAGCCTCAAGCCAAGATCACTGGAGAGGAGCCTTGGTAAGCTTTGTCTGACTGGACCAATCACCTTTGGCAGTACAAGATCCGAAACATGCCCCCTGACAACAAAAAAGAAGAAGGGAAAGATCAAGGCTGCCAACGTAGGGTTGGAAGGCTTTGTGGAGTGGGTGGATTCAATCAATAGTGATCCGGCTGAGGAAAGAGAGGACGATATGTCTAGTCTTAATACTGGATTTTCTGCTCAAATGCGCAAGCAAGCTGTGAGCTCTCAAGAGGAGACTACCCCCCGGCTCTGAATTATTTGGCGGAAAGCACTCTAGATGGTCTGGTCTTGATGAAGAGGCTCAAAAGAGTCTAACAGTAGTTACTGTGGAATCTCTAGAATGAGCCTCTAATGCCCTACCGGCTTTGGAAGGTGCCGCCTAGGACGTTGCTAAGGAGGCTTATGCATTCTTTGGAAGATGGGGAAACATCGGGGGACTTCCACCTGCTGATCGACACAACGAAAGCGAGGCCCTACTGGAGACTATTGGTCCTGCATAGACTAGGCAGGCCTAGGCAGTGCCGGACAAGGCGATCTTCGGGGCTCGTATGTCAAGCCGATGGAGTGGAGCCGTCCTTCGATGGACCCTCAGGCTCCTGGTCCAGATGAAGCCCGGTCAATTATTGACCACTGAAACCCGTTTAACAAGAGAGACTCTTCTGTCGCACATATGCACTAACTCTACCCCAATCTCCTCTGAATATCGATGGTGGCTCATTCTAAAGAGTATTTGTTGATGACTAAATGATGTATATATGAAAATATGGCCAAAGGAAGTGAATGTGGTAAATACTCAAAGCGATTTGAAAAGTAAATATACTCAAAAACCGAGAATGAAAGAGTATTATAACACTCATCCTTCCGTAAGTGCCTGAGAGTCATACAAGTAATACGAGTGGATTCTAGAGTCGGGATATCATTGCCCACGATTGGAGGTTCTCTCTAATTGGAATTTGAGCACCTCGATTACAAGGGTTCTTCACTATTTAAGCAACCAAATAGGACGTGGATTAAAATCAATTTAATTGAAATAAAAACTGATTTAAAACTAATTCTAAAATCTACTAAACAAACGACTACTTATGTTTAAAATGTATGAAGAGAAGCACTAGGAATGGGGATAATTATTTAACAATCAATCTTCATTTCTTTGAAAGCGCAACATTTGTGAATTGAATGCTGGATTTGTCCAAGAGCAATGTAGTATAGCCTTGGAATACCTCATGACACTATACATTTCACTATTTAGATAACCATATTCCTAAACCAAGTCAGTGGATCTAAATAGCTACTTTTAGGATTTGATCTTCTTTAAGATTTGGTTAATTTTCCTAAACCAATACTTGACAACCATTGATTGAAAACTGCTTGCCCTCATAAACAGGATAATACAAGACTTTTCAAATGCAATTGGTACCTCAATCTGAAAATTCATTAGAATGCTCTATCTCCTTGATTAGAATCTAATTAAGCTAACACGAGATCAAGATTATTATGCCAAATTGAGATGAAACCTCTAAACATTAAACTGATAGATCGGTAGGTGGTCTTATAGAGGTTAGAACATCACCAATGATTTATCTAAGTGATATTTAAAGTTCATTACTTCTAA